>CM062214.1:18982500-19330000 GCA_031216445.1 Lateolabrax maculatus
TTATTTGATTTGGGTTGAAGCCCTCCTCCACCAGCTTCACCTTCAAATGCTTGAACGTGCCTGTGATGTCCAAGGAGCTCTGCAAGCAATCACAGTACAATCAATTATCAGGGCGTGGGTGAATAATGCTCTCAATACACAGGCTGAAACTGTCAAAATGCTTTGCAGAAATATAAAATCACTGTAAATGTACCTGAATCCTTATAAAACGTGGCCTTGCGTAGGGCGGCAGGGAGTTTTCGACGTGTTTAAAAACACCTGCGGAGTCAAATCTCTGTCCTTCACTTACAGTAACTGCAGCCATTCCAACTCTCCCCTCCAGACCTGAAAAAGTTAAAGAACAGTTCAATCAGAAGACACTAGTTTACTGATCTAACACCATGATTGATTCAAAGTTCATAAACTTGTGGTGCAGAAGCCTTCAGGGATCATTCCCTGGTCATAATTGCTCTTAGAGGGGAAACTCCAATTTTACTCATGAAGAACAGTTTAGTAGTCACAAGGAGTACTGTGGCTCAGGGCATAATGATATCTTCAGGGTTATTCTGGCTTGGGCTGAGAGGCAAATTAAAAACAGAAAGCCTTGGTTACCAACTGTGGGAACAGAAGGGACGTGATTGTTTACCAAGCAGGGAGGGTTTGTTGAAAGATGCCATCGGTTTGCATTATGAGACACGTAGGAAAGCTTGCGCTCACAGAGGGGAGCGAAGCGTTTGATAGTGCAACACCAAAAAAAGTTCACGTTAATGCCTCCCTGCAACTCTCCCTCGCAGTTTGAAAACCCCTGGGAGGAGAGATGTGGTGGTAGTGGGGGGCTCAGGGAGGGGGTCAGATGTTGGCATCAGTGTTGTTGTTGTTCAACCAGACTGAACACGATATACCGGGCGTCTCGGACAGCGGCCACAATTGGCTCCGTGTGTTTGGATCAATTGTTCTGTCAATACACACAAAGTTTGCTTTCGCTGTTGTTTCAGCTTGGTGTAACGCTGACTGTAGTTGGATGTCCTAACATGCAATTTATATTTCTTGGTGTGTTTGGTTATCATGCTGTGTTTTCCGTGCTCTTCAGGTCACAGTTCACTTATTTGAGCTGTGCCCTCTGCGCTGCCTGTCCTTTGCCACCTCTCACTGCTGCTTTACATGAGCTGCAAAAGTGGATGAACCTGCACCTCCTCCCCAGTCTGTTCTCAGACACAAAAAAAAAAAACCTCAAAACAAATGATGCGTTCAGGCGCTCCTGGTCTACTTGTAAAGTTGAATATTACGGCCAAAGTTGACTAGAACACTGATCTCAACTGACCTACGAAGTGTAAATACCACTGAGAAACTGGGGGCACGTTGCATGATAACACATGTTGGACAGATGGCAAACAGTGTGTCTGGTTAACCATACATTTATCCCTCCAAAAGTGTATGCCGAGTAGTGTAGTTAATGTCTGACTTGCACCATTTACACTTTGCAGTAGCATTTTATTTTTATAGTTCAACAAAACAACAAATTGATGTTAATAATTTAAAATCTTTAAAAAGCCTCTATTGAAAATCCATTTGAGGCTATGAGACAAATTTAATGTGAGAGGAATTAATTAAAGCCAACAATTAAATTATTTGAAACAAAGATGACCTTTTATTGAAACATTGAAAGCTGGCTGAGGTTTTTCATATTTCTGAAGTAACGTTTACCTTAGATTTGAAACAATTACATAATTAACTATTAACAATATTCATTTTATGGTTTGAGTAACTTTCTTAAAATAAATACCAAACATTCCCTAGTTCCAGCCTCTGTGAGAATACACTGCTTGTTATTGTAAAGTGAATAACTTTGAGGGTCTTTATATGTCCTCAATGTCAACAAAAAAGCATTTTGAAGATGGTACATTGGGCTTAAAGACAGGATGGCGTGGATGGATGAATGAATGATGAAAATAACAGCCATAGTTTTCCTAACTACTTCTGCTCAAACACTTTGTTGCTGCAATTATGAATAATTTGAAGAAGAACAAAGAGAAGATGTAGAGTGAAAATTACCTGGCACTTGCACTCCATACACGTTGGCTTCTTTAATGCAGTCAACCAGTGTGAGGACGTCAGCCACCTCAGTTGTAGCCACATTTTCTCCTTTCCACCTATTAACAACAACAACAAAAAAACAACTTTAAGGCTCCGTGCACTCAGGTGGTTAAGCTTCACTTTAAATTAGGTGGCTGAAACAAAAGGCGAACTCACCTGAACGTGTCTCCAACTCGATCATGAAAGTAGATGAAATTGTCTTCATCAATGCGTACCAGGTCACCAGTGTTGAAGTACATGTCTCCTTTCTTGTTGACATTATGCAGCCTCTTCTTCTCAGTTTGCTGCAGGTCTCTCACATAACCAGAGAACCGTGCACTGTCTGATATTTTAGATACCAGAAGACCAGGCTCACCTGCGGAAAGTTAATACAGGAAAGGTCATTTCCGGGGGTAATTAAACGCAAGGTGATGCTGTACTCTGGCACCAGTGTGTTGAAGCATAAATAAAACCAGTTATTTTATGGTGTAATTGCACAGCATATACCTCAAGTAGAGACATATACAATATTCCGTGGAAAACAAAATAGAGGATATGACCTCTGTGTCCTCAATGGTACCTAACTCACCTTTGGCAGCGTCTATGCACAAACCAGCAGAATCCCTCAAAGGCTTTTCTTCACCTAAATCGTATTTGATCACACTGAACGGAAAAAACTTCTGCAAGATAAAGAAAAAAAAAGAAAGAAAGCTGAAACATTTTCGATTAACAGCCTTAACAGCTTTTACTTCATGATGTGGAATGAAACATGGGCTTTTACCTTGTAGAGGAAGGTCTGTCGCCCAATAGCTCCGATCTTGCTGGTGTAATTTACCAGACCAAAGTTCCCTTCTGTTGCTCCATACAACTCTTTGATTTGAATGTTTCCAAACCTGCGTATGAACTCCCTCCAAACATCTGCCCTGATGCCGTTGCCGTACGCAAGTCTTACTTTATGGTCATGGTCATTGGGTTTCTGTCGGGGAAGAAAATTGGAAGAAACGTAAGTATACATAATTGTTTTATTTCCGGTGACCTTTAATGTGATAGTAAAGTTAGTGCTGCGACATACAGTACATACCTTTGGTGTGTTGCAGAGGTAACGCATAGTTTCACCTATGTACTGTATGACAGTGACGTTATATTTTCTGCAGTCGTCCCAGAACTGAGATGTGGAAAATCTACTCTTCAGAGCCACTGTGACACCTTCACACAGCAACAAGATGACAAATAACAACCTTAAAGGATAATGCTTGAGATTTTCGAATTTTTCCTTTTTGTCAACAAATCCATGAAAAGAACAAAACAAGACAATCCTTTTTTCGTCTGGTTTTTGCAATTGTACCACTTCACCTTAAGAGTGAGAGAATCTGCATGTTTGAACCATTTATCCTGAATTTGGCCAACAAGTTTTCACTCACTGGCAGTTGCAGCAAACCTGTGGTTTCTGGTGGTTTATTTCTTATTGAAACAATAAATATACTTTAGATCAGCCTCACATCTATTTATAATCACATTTGTGTGTTTTTCTTACACAAATATGTGGAGGCAGTATAGCCTGATCAGAGTTAGTGTTGTTTATTAAAAACTACAATGTCCAGCTGTTTAAGGAAATTACTTTTAAAAAAACAACAACAAGAAAACAGCACACTTACAGATTAATGTCTTTTGTAGAAATTCATGGGCTTGGGGCTGAGTGCCACACAGAAGGTAGGGACTAATGCATATAGAAAAATATAGAATAACACCACCTGTATCCCTTAACAAAGTCACCGATGCTGTTAAAACTTTTCCCTCTCATTTTATCAAATAAATACCCAAGTGTGTGCATACCCCTCTCAATGGCTCCAAGGACACTGAGGAAGGCAGCGGTGTGATACAGAGGGAGGCTAACATACAACACATCCGTGGAGTTCATTCCCACTACAAATGGAAAGAAGGAGATGGCCCACAGGCTGGCATGAGTGAGCGCCGCTGCTTTGGGGAGACCTTTTAAAGAGAAGAGGTACATGTAGTGAAGATAGTGTTTATTTCACTGCTGAATCCTGAACATTTAACACCTGAAGTAGCCTACCTGTTGTCCCTGATGTGTATATGAGGACTGCTGGACACCTCATGGTTAAATGTGACCTTAAATCCTTGGATATGGGCTCAGAGGAAGCCTGGCTCATTTTGTCTTTGAAGCTCTCCACACCTGCAGTTCTGCATCTGTCCGCCAGGATGAAAACAGTGACCTGCTGCTCCAACAGACTGGGCAAGACCTCCTCCACAGCATCCTGTAACTCTGGGAATAAAAACCAAATGAACATATTTTCTTTCTTCTGAAAGACTTAAAGAATTTAGAATATTTTGAAAAACGTAATCCTTGGCATGAGCAGCTGAGGCTTGCTGCACACCAGTGGTGGGAAAGTAAAAAGTATCATAAAAGTATCAATATAATAATGTAAAAATACTCCAACTCCAACTTTTTATATACTGAAGTTTTATATAACAGATGTGCTTTTTTAAGGCTAACTCTTCAGTGGAAAGCACATCCTAACTCCCACACTCATCTATTAGACTAACTTTACACAATAAAATGTTTTTTCATACTTATCCGGAATATTAAAAAAAAAAAAAATCAGCTCTTAAATTGCATATAGACCTGAAGTTACATTCAGGTTGCAAAACATGTTCCTGAACTCCTGGAACAAAGCAAACAAAAAAGGTTCAAGACCTTTATGTTTAACCTCACCTTATGTTGCTTTAAGCTTTAAGGGCGACACCTAGTGGGTAACCAGGGACATTATACAACAATTTTGAGGTATTTGTACTTCTGTTGAGTACTTCTATTTTACTCTATACTTCCACTTCACAAGATTTAAGAGGGAAAATTTGAACTTTTTTGAAAGGTAAAGGTATATGTCACTTAACAGATCTTATGAGGTGATAAAATATGCTGTATTGTTATAGATTAAACTACCAACAGTACATTATTTGGATTAAAATAGTTCCACCTGAAGTATCTGTAATATTAAAATTCTGCTTAGATGTTTATTTAATCGGTAACAATGATCCAATTATGATATATTATATGGAGGTATTCAGATCTTTTACTGGAGTTCAAAAATAGTAAGTCACAAGTTTTCTGCAATCAAAATTTCATTAAAAGTGCAGAAAAACACCCAAAATGTTCGGGAAGCTTCTGTTACTTACTTTTACAAACATTATGTAAAATGGCCCCATTCGGAGTGTTGACATATTATCATATAATAAAATAAAAAAAGCTCATTTTAACAACTTTAATCAACCATGCATCATATTTTATAAAGCACCGTCTGCAGCACTGGGCTTTCCAAAGAGTCTCCTCACACAGCTCACCCTCAGCGGCCACCAGCGCTGTGGCCCCGCTGCAGCTGAAGCAGTGCAGCAGGCTCTTGGATCGGATGTTGCAGTTGAGAAAAGCGGCGGAGCATCCGATCTTCATCAGACCCAACCAGAGCCACAGAAACCCGGGCTCGTTCCCGAGGAAGAGCGCGGCCGTGTCGCCCCTCCTGAGCCCGCTGCGCAGGAAGACCCGGGCGGCTCTGCTGCTGAGCGCGTCGGCCTCCCGCCAGCTGAAGGTCTCCTCGTTAAAAAGAACGAAGGGCCTGTGAGGATGCGCCTTCACGCGGTCCAGGAACCGGTCCAGGATCAGGTATCTACTCTGCGAGTATTTCAGCACACGGCGCTTCACTTTTAGTTTAGCCAGCAGGTGATCGACATCCTGGAGACAGTGCGGACGGCGGAACAAAAAGGCGAGAAGGATCACGGCCGTGATCACGAGCCAGACGAGCATGTTTACCTGTCAAGAACCAGAATCAGCAGCGTGAGAAGTCCACGGCTCCTTTTCTACTGTGAGAGGTCTAAGAGATACGAAGAGGAGGAGCGCACACATCATATCAAAGGTTACAAAGTGTCTAAACTTTTACAAAAGTACTTAAAGGATAACCAAATGTGCTGCTCCAGGTTTCTGCCTGCTGGGAACTGTTGGGTCTCTGTAAAAGATATGTTGAAGAGTGAAGTCTGAGCTACTGTTTGAAGTGTCTTGAGATGATTTGGTGCTATATAGATCAAATGGACTTGAAATGATTAATCAACTATCAATTGATTTTCTGATGATGAACTCATGTTTTTTTTCTCCACCCTTTGTCCCCCAAAATGAGCTGGAGTTTAATCATAAATTGTAGTAAATAGGATAGTATTTATGTCGTTAGACATTACTAAAAGTAATCTGATATAAACTAGATTTTTTGTTTCACCATGTTTAGGACAACAGGCTCAGCTCGTACAAGAAATGAATTATTTCTTCTTAGTTTGAAATAAGATTACAAGATTTATTAAAATGAAAAGCAATATATATATATTAAAAAAAACATTTATAATCTATGCACAGCATATCTCATTAACGTGATATAAAATATTTCAAAATATAAAAACACAAACACACTGGGATCTAAATCCTACTGATCCCAGTGAGAGAAAACAGAACATGGAGTGACATAAGCTTTGTTAAAACCTGCATCTTATCTATCAGTCAGTGTTCTTGTGAGGTAACCTGCCAGTATCAACTTTAATCAGTTACTGTGTGGGCAAAGCTACAACTTTTGACCTGAAAACATTTTCTTCAAAGTGCACTTATCACCCCTGACAATGAATAACATTAGCTGTCACAGACATTCACGCAAAAACAGAAAGATGTTTGCTCAGACGGAAGCAGGTTTACTCAAAGCTGGCTGTTAAGTACATGTGACGTGTGACCACAATGCTCCTGGAAATAGTTACTTTGATTCATTTTTGTTGGTAGAGTGGACTGTCAAAGCCGCTGTCCTGCTGGCGCTGTCTCAACTCGGAGAACGGAGGCCTGGAACCAACTCCATGCTGCTGCTCACCCTCAGAGCCAGGAGTGGGCTGTCTGTACGTGCTCATCTTTGCATGGTTTGAGGTCTGGGTGTGAGGTGTCTTGTTGGCAATTTCATTATAAACAGTCAGGTCAGAAACATCTGGGGTGAGGCCACCAAACTCTCCGAAGTCACTGGCTGCTGCAGCAGAGACAGAAAATGGCTTCACCGGCTCTACTTTCCTCCCCGAGTGGGAGAGTCTGGAAACCTGGTAGCCCATGTCCGAGTCACTGCTGGTCATGCTCCAGTTGGTCTGTTTTTCACCTCTGACAGGAGCCTCCTGGATGTGGAAGGGTTTGCTCTGTCGCTCTGAGTTGAGGCGGTTGCTGGAGTCAACTCCCTGCAGGTACAGCTCCCTGCTTTTATTCCTCACAGACACACTGGCAAAATCCACCTGGGATGGAGAGGCCATCTGCTGAAAAGGTTTGTAAGAGCGGAGGTGTGTGTGAGCAGCAGTTTGGGGTTTCATCCCGGCATCTACTGAGGCCTCCTCGTTCCCAGGAGCAGGAATGTCCTGGTGACTCAATGGTTTAGTCCTTGCTGCAGCGGTCTGTTTCTGCTCTGAATCAGCAGAAGTCTTTTCCCTGTGAGATCTCTCCTCTGGCCTGATGTCCGGAAGCTCGGTTAGTGTTGACGGGTTCTTACTGAAACCTGCGTTTCTGCCTGGAGGGCAGTCAGTTGTGCACACAGCCGTCAAACAACCTGTAAATACAATATACAGACTATCAACACACTGATATTTTGAAACAAACCGTTATCTATGAAAAGCAGTTCAGCACAATAAGACTCACTTTGTAAACTGTAGTTCTTTCCAGATTTGCTTTTGAGAGGAGTCTCCAGAACTTTAGCCATGGCCGCCAGCTTGCTTGCAGCATTCATTATTTTCTTTTCAGCCCTGCAGAAGACAGGAAGATCAATACAATTAGCCTGAGCAGCCATGATGAAGCAGGCAAACAAGTTTAGGACAATTATAGCCTCTTGCCCTGTAGTCTTTCCTCCATCCTGCAGTAACTCCTGCAGACAGGTCAGATAATAGCGCCGCATCTTTCTGGCAGTGTCCTGCCTCTCCCTCTGCACCTCCATGCGGAGCATCTCTGCTGCTCGCTCCCGGCTCTCCTGGAGGTAACGCATCATGTCTCCTGTCATGAAAACACAACTGTGATCTGTGCTTTTCACTGTGTACATGTACGAGAAAATGACTTGGTCCATCAGCACTATTACCAACCTCTGATCTTTTCTACAGTCATCATGTATTGCTGCTTCATTTCCTCGAGGCCTTGCTGAAGATTTTGTTCAGAACTCCTGTAGGCAAGAACAATTTGTCTGCATAATTATTCATCAACTACTGCTGAGTCACTGATTAATTTTGACTAACTTGTCATGTAACAATAAGCAGAGTAACAATAGACAAGAGTAACTGTGAGGGAAATCTTAGAGCTGGTTCACTCTAACAAGAAGTTTCAGGAGACCGGGATGTCTTACACAGGAATATTTATTGAAGCTCGATCGAGGAGAAAAGGGAAACACCACGTGTGAATTACAGCGTACTGCTACCCAAATCTGAAGATGGTGTCCTGAAGCTCAGTATTTAACCTTCCCCAGAACTGATAAGTTCCGCTATATCCAAATAGGGTTATTCCTAACTCAGCCTATCATGTGTGAGGACTCTATTGGATATCAGATCCAAACAGGGAAAGACGTCAACCATTGCTGTCCTAGCAACAGCATAGCCTCTCTACAGTCTCTCTTATCCAGCGTCAACAACCAGGCGCCAGCCTGTTGTGTCTAACACTGAAAACAGAAGATATCTAGCAGACCTTGGTTTACCAGATGCCAGAGCCAACTCTGCCTTGTCTGGCACACAGAATGAGACAGGCGAACAGAGACAGACAGTTGACCTGACCTGTGAAGCACTGTCTTAAGTTACCTTTAACCTACAAGAGGGAAGTTTAACATACAAGAAGGAAAATTCCTTCACAGTAACAATACAGCTAGGAAAATAATATCTATTTCCTTGGTCTTTGAACTAAAGATACAAACTGATAAAAACAACACAAACCCTTCTTTAGCTCTTTTCACTTCCTCTAGCTGCTCCAGATGCTCCTCCTTTGCCTTTTGTAAGCTGCTTTCATGCTCATCTACAATAAAACGTGTTGTAGACCATCAACACACACGCACAGATACAGTGTAGGATGAGTAAATCTATTGGAATGACATTTAAAGAAACATGTTAAGTGCATTAAATACTTTTCAGATGCTGCATGGCAGTTTTGTGCTCTCGAACGCTGTGCTGGAGTTGACGACAGGCTTTCTCTAAGTGTCTCTGGAGCTCCTGGTTCTTCTTCTGCAACTTACTTACAGTGTCAGCGCACTCCTTCCTGCAACAAGCCTGCTCCTTCTTCTGGGACAAAGAGCCTGGAAACAGTGCACAATACTGTCATGTAAACTTGTTGATGGGTACTACATTATAGTCTAATCAAAATAATTAATACTGCATGTCATACGGATTTAAGTAGGTTTTCACAATGCCTAAATGAAGAGATGATAAGAGCACATAACATACTTTGCATTTTTTCGATTTCTCTCTCATGCTGTTGCTGTGTTTCTTTTAGCACACGGCTCAGTCTGTCCTCGCTTATCTGTGGGGGCAAAAATGCAACCATTAAAGGGAAAGCAACGTACAAAACAAAATAAAGTAAAAATGGCACAATCAGTCAAATCATAGTTGAATGCTACAGCATCAATTGCTTGAGTACTTCCTGGGTTACAACACTCTAACCTTTGCATTCTGCAGACTCAGTAAATTAACCACTGAGCCAGTCCTCCTAAATATTTACAACTAAAATCACTTATTTCATCTTTAGACAATGGATACAATAACTCACTCTCTTCCATTCCTTCTTGGCTTGAGATACTGCTCTGTTGACTATGTCTTTGCAGGACGTTTGGATGATGTGCGTTATTGTGCCCTCTGATGTGGCCCCGCTGGTCCCCCTGGTGTCTTCAGTGCCCTGCTGATCTGTTTTGGGAACCCTGAAAAGTTGTGCCTGCACCTCTACCAGAACAGTTTGAAGTTCTGCTATCAATTCATCTCTTATCTTCTGTCTCTGGGTCTGCTCCTTCTCTGCATGCTGACGTCTCCACTCCTCCTCTCGGGCCCTCAGAGTCTGTTGTAGCTTGGCCTCCATCTGCAGCATCAGCTCCTTCTTCTGTAGGTCGGTATCCCCTCTGGCCTGCTGTAAAGCCTGCTCCAGCTGTTTGTGCTGCTCTTGCAGCTTGGTTTGGTACACCTGCTCACTGCGGACCTGGATAACAGAAATCTCCTGTTGTTTGTCCCGGTTCCAGACTGCTCGAGCTCCGGCCAGCTCAGCCTTCAGCAGGGCAGCTTGCTCTCTCCTCAGGTGCTCCAGCTGACTCTGGAGAGCTGCCACCTCCTCTTGGAGCTCCTCCACCCTCTGTGTGTCAGAGCTCTGTTCCTCCAGCTGGTTCTTGTGCTTCTTATGCCACTGCTCCTCTGCCTCCACCAGGGCCTGGGATATCTGACACATTTAAATTGATGAATATACATCATCAGAAAAGAAAAGCCAGTTGACAGCAGTAAAAGATAAAACCCTGTCATACCTGTTGTTCCGTATGTTTTTCTTGTAGTTCTTCCCATTTCTCCCGCTCTGTTTGGAGAGCGGCTTGGTATTCTGGTAATGAAGTCAAATCCTCAATCCAGCGGTTGTAGGCCCTGGTTACTGCACCTTCAACCTGAAACACCAACACATTTGTGTCCAATACTAAATTTGTCAAGCCTTCATAAAGGCAAGAAAATGTTTGGGAAATAAAGCATGGCATGTTTGAGAAGAGTTTGACATAAAAAAAACTTTAAAAAAAATCCTAAAATGTGTGTGAATAACAAATCCTTAGCAAGACTAGTAGCATTGAATTGATTCCAGTCGGTGCCATTCATTCTCTGGTTACATGGCGCCAGTTTTATAAAAACCCCACTGACCTGTTTGGCCATATCCTCCAGGTGTTTCTCCTGTAGCTCTCTCTGGGTGTGTTTCCTGGCTTCCTCCACAGCTTTGCGTTTGACTTTGTCAGCTTCCAGTTGTAGCTGCCGTTTCTGGGCAGTGAGCCTGGAGTCCAGCTCCTCAACAGTAATTGTCACACTGCTGGCCTCAACCTCTTCTGCCTGACAGGTTGCCTCAGCAGTCTCTCTGTGTTTCGCTCCCCTAGCCTCCTCCAGCCTCTGGACCCAAGTCTTCTCCATCTGCACAGAAGCAGTAGAAACTTTCAGTTTTTGACATAAATTTGCCTTTTAGAAGTTGAGGGAGCTGGACAGTGATTACGGGTAAATCATACCTTTTGTAGTTCCTCCTTCCAAGCAGTCTTGGCAACAGCTAACTGAGAGTTCACCTGCAGCTGGATCTCAGTCTCCTTTTCTTTGGACCAGAGTGCTTTCAGCTCGTTTATTGAGGCCTGATGCTGAGCCTCAAGCTCAGCCCTCAGCTTCTCAGCTGTACCACTCTCCTCTCTCATCTTTTGCTGGTAATAAGACCCAATGATTAATAAACACTTAAGGTTCACAGGAAGTTGTTGGATTCAGGCAACTTCATCATTGAGAAACAGATTTGTGAAATACAGCATGTAGCAATGCAGTTAACAAATTGTCAAATGGCAAAAACTTCATGTCCCAGTGGAGTCAGCACATACAAAATCAGTAAAAAGGTAAATAACTAACTTATTAATATTAACCAACACAGATCAATTCTGAATAATCATTTACCCCACAATAGAGTATTTTGATCTTTTAAATTATGTTTGTTATGTTAAGAACCATGTCAAACTGCTTCTGATAATGTAAAGACACTTGTTGTGGTTGTTGTTTACCTCATTTTCTCTGATCAGTGCCTCCTGCTTCTCCTGGTTGCGTATACTTTCTTCAAGCATGTCCTTCTCTTTGCAGACAGATATGTAACACTCTTGCACGGCCAACATCTTATCATTGGCCTCAGACAGCTGGGTCCTGTGAAGAAGTAACAAGTACTGAACATAAGCTGCAAACATTTTCAGATAACTACAGTTTTCAGTGACAGGTGCAGAGGACTTACTGTAACTGTTGGACCTGCTGCTGGTGCTGTGCAGTCAGCTGTTCAACCTGAGCGTCATGTTCCAGCAAGAGCTCTGTTCTGATCTGGTTCACCACGTCGTCCCTATACTGCTGATGAATCCGCTCAGATCTCCATGAAGGAACAGAAATGTTATAATTAAATTAATAATTTAAGGTAAAGAAAACATTAGATGTAATCTTGTCTTTCTCCTCCGTGATGTACCTCTCAGCAGCCTCCTGCTTCTCTTGGTCCAGTTCTTGGATCATCTCCCTCATCTTGGTGCAAAGCTCCGAGTTGGCAGACCTCACCTTCTCCTCATTCTGTTTCAGCTCCGTATTCTTCTTTTCTAACACCTAGAGTTTGGATAGGACACCAATCTTTCATCCATCTTTTGTTATAATCTAAAAACAAAGAACATAATTAATTTGACGATAAACTACATCCAAACCTCCACTTGTTCCTGTAAGTGTCGTTTGTCTTCCTGTAGTCTCATGAACTCTTTCTGGGACTCTCCAGTTATGTCTAGATGTTTCATCTGGCTGGTCTCTCTGACCTGTGAACAGAGATGCAGTGTTTTTATGATCACAGTTTGCATTATTATTATTATTATTATTATTATTATTATTATTACCTTTTATTTATGCATTGTCTTATTCTTGTACCATACCATTTGTGAGAGCTTTGATGTCATGTGTTTATTTTTATGCCAACACAACTAAATAGTGTTGGTAAGAAACGTGCAAGAATGTTCAATCCTTTCAGGTCCATATGTTTTAAAAGGTTTGTTATCTAAGCTGGACCATTTGTATGTTTTCCTTTTTATGTTTTTATCAGCAAGAAATCAAATTGGTCATTCTACCTAGCTTTAAACAACAGCTATCAGAC
Source organism: Lateolabrax maculatus (assembly GCA_031216445.1). Taxonomy (NCBI): domain Eukaryota; kingdom Metazoa; phylum Chordata; class Actinopteri; order Acropomatiformes; family Lateolabracidae; genus Lateolabrax; species Lateolabrax maculatus. The sequence goes on from CM062214.1 coordinate 18,995,456, forward strand.
AGTGAATACCAGTACAGTGTTAAATGCTTTGCTAAGCAGTGCAACATTAAAGCTTGTGTATGGTCATGTAGTCGGGAGTCCTCACCGAAGAGCTGAGCTTGGCCTCATCCAACTGGGTCTGCAGCTCGTTCACTCGACCCTGACAGAGCTGGAGCTCATCCTGCAGCTGACTGATCTTCTGCCGCTTCCCCTTTAGACTACCCAGGCAGCGCTGCATCTCAACTCGCAGCAGCCGCAAAGCTTCATCTTTGGGCAGCTTAGAGTCCGACAGGTGAGCCAGGGCAGCACTGACCAAACAGTGGGGAAATGTGGAATTTGATGGTTATTGATAAAAGTGGTGATAAATAAAGTTTCACAGTATATACTAGCACTCGTGGCATGAAGACAAAAGGACACAGAGAGTGCAGAAAGACTTAGAGTTATTGTTATGATACCAATATCATAATCATGGTGTACCTGTGAAGCATGCCATTTTTCCGGTTTGTTTTCTTTAATCCTAAATCCATACAGGATTCAGACAGCTGGTTCTCCAAGTCACTGGTCAGGTCTAATGCAATAACACCATGTTTCACAGCAGACTCATACAGAGTGATCTGCTCCTTCAAATCGGCCTGATCCTCCTTCACAATAAAAATAAAAGATGAAAAGTTTAAAATCAACCAAGTTCAAGCACATCTTTTTTGAGTAATGTTCTGAGAATGGTTCGATTCTGGGGCAGAAAATTCAGAGGACAAACCTGTAAGACTTTGTTCATGTTTTCACTCAGTGCCTTGGCTGATTGAGCCTGTTGTAGTTTGATTTGCATCTGAGTCATCTCCTGCACTGAACCTAAAGAAAATAGAACCGCAGCAGAGAAGAAAAATCAGTTGGAATTGAGCAAAATTAGAAATAAAACACACATGCATACGAGTTGCTCATTTGGTTTTCTTTGATTTCTACATTAAAGACAAACGTGGTTGCGGTCTACATTCACCCCTTCACTCACTTGTCTGCAGCAGTTTGGCACATTGTTGTTGATTCTCCTCCAGACGCTGAGTGAGAGTGTTGACGACTCTGGCTCTTTCCAGTTGCTCTTCTTCTCTCTGGCGCTCCAGCTGCTTCACCTGCTCACGTAAACGCTGACCAACATCAATCTGGAAGCAGCAACAACAACAAGAGGAGTTAACAACATCTGCAGGTGACATAGACTATACAAATATCTGGACATTTGTCTTATTTCAAAAGCATGTGTTGTGAATAGTTTATTGAAACATTAATTAAATGTTCCATTATTGCATCCTGTGACAGTTACAATACAGACCTGATCGTTCAGAGCCTGAGAGGTAGAGTCTAGCTGCTGCTTTACTGTCAACAGAGCAGCCTCATGCTGTTCCTTTATGATGGCAAGGTCTCGGTCATGCTGCTCCCGCGATCTGGAGAGGGTGTCAGAGCGACAAAGCTCCAACATCTGCTGCTTCATGCTGTCCACTGCAGCCTCTGCCAACCTCTGCTTCTTCGCGTTCTGTAAATAAAATAAAGCTACTTTATACACTGAAAAAAAAATGCACAGATATCAATGGTTTCAATGAAGACATTAATGCTATCTGCATGTTTCAGAAAGTGATACAGGCAAATTGCCTTGGGTCTGTTTGAGAGCACATTACATAACATTTCAGCGAGACATTTAAATTATTTTATATCACATTTTTTTTAATTCTGTAAAGCTGTTGCTGCTTTTATATTCATTAAATAAATCCTGTATTGCAGACTTTCTTGTATTTAGTTTGAATCAATCAAGAAGAAAGAGGAAAACGGTGGTGTGTCAGCACAGAACGTACCTCCTGGTCTCTCACAGTAAGGACCTGTACTTGCTGCTCCATTGCCTTCAATTTCTTTTGCATTTGAACCTCTCTCTCCTTGGCCTCTTCAACCAATCGACTCGATTCCTTTAGACTTACTGCTAGGCCCTCCTTTTCATCTATTGAAGATAAAAAATGAAATTATGTTCCCACAAGAAGCTCATCCAGTGGGTGATCAAGGCCAGCGAAGGGCCCACTGTGTTTCTGTAGATACTGCAGACCCTCTGAACAGCCACAAGGGGGCATATGTATATATATCAGTAAGTGAAGACCTATCCTATTTTATTACCTTCTATCAATCTTAATCAATGCTTTAGATTGATAGACGAGCAGCCATTTGGCTCTTGTGTATTGGCAAAAAGCGTCAAACACAATGGTCAGACATTGTGAAAAACCATTCTTTAAAAGAGATAGTCTTTCAAGGTGGTGAGTGATTAATACATGTGTATGAATGTAAGAAAAGGAACAATAAATCATAACATGCAACATTAAATTTCAACCTTAAAGTATCACAAAATCAGTCTCGTAATTTTGAAAGCAAAAACTGTGTGAAACATACCTTTGACAATTGCAAACTGATGCTCGAGGTATCTCATATTACGCCTTGAATCCTCCAGTTTTTGCTCCAAGTCTTCAATTTGCCTCTGCTGAGCTTTATTTAAAATCTGCAGCTGGGCAAGCTGCTCCCCATTAACAGTTTCTGAAACACAGCACAAAATGTATATTCAACACATCAATCACTTACCCTTATTTTAACAGAGTGAAGACATTTTCATTTTCAGCAAAGTCATTTGAGTGAGTGTATTTTATACAATAACACTTTAAGCGTCAGTTTCATAGTGGTAAATGGGTGCAGTCAACCAAGGTCTGCCTGACTTTACTTCTTGATGGATAATAAAATCCAAAACTGTTAAGTATTCAGCAATTAAAATTATTAATAACTTACTTGACATTTCCAGCAGTCTGGCTGGCTGAATACATCTTTTCATGTTGCAGAAATATAATAATAGGCATAATCTAAGCTAACTGTTGTTATTTCTACAATACAATTTTTTTTGAGTCACCTTAGAAACAAAATACTGAACCCAGTGTTTCCCGTCAAATTACCGTGCACGGGAGCTCATGTAAGAGACATGTGCCTTGTGGTAAACTGAAACTTGGTTGATCTGTAAAACACTGTTAAACTGTTAAAACAGTTCATGATATCTGTAGTTAGAACTATGCAGCACATTATTTTTAATTAATCCCCCTTTCTCTGTCCATCTCAATCAAAACAACCACATTTCTGTACGACAGTCCGCAAAACAACTACAGTGGAACAGCTGAGTTAAGTGTATTGCTCAATGGCACTTTGTCAGCAGCGGGTGTAAACAACAAAACAATACCTTAGATTCAGATTATTATATTATTATACTTGGATACATTTTTTCAGCCAGTTCAGGAAATTCTTAAATTGACAATCATTTTTCAACTATTACAGTAAACTGTGATTTACATGTCACTGTATTTCCTGTGCTTTTTATCCAGCAACTAAATCAAAACTGTAAGACTCACGTTGCGCCGAGTCAAGGAATTCTCTTTGCAGAAGGTCAAGTTGACCTTCTTGGTGAGTGGCCTGTGAGGTAAACATCTTTGGCTGATGGGCAGGATGGTGAGGACTGTAGCTGGCCTTGTACTGATCCACAACTCTGTCCCCGGCTACAGACGTTAAATTCTGAAGAACCATAGTATGTTTGAATAAAATATTATCGTGTTCATGAACTCAATAAACATAAACAGGTCAAGTCAAAGTTACACAATTGAACTACAATCTCTTTCTCAAACACACAATAAAATTGTCCAAAATGCTGATGACTGGTGGACTGCCAGAGAGCAACATGTTCATTTTAAATTATTAAAAAGGAAAAATCAAGGAAAATGTAGATACATTTCAGTTTATTTGGAATAAAATGGATAATCTAATATAAAAATATAGAGAATTAAATAGAACAATAGACAGCAAGTCTGTGTAATAAGCTTTAAGATCCATTAAGAGTCAAGAGCAACAATCACTACATTACAAATACAAATCAATGACAAAACAGACCAAACATAAAACTCACCTGAAAATGGTTTCTGGCATTGTTGTGGTCCCCGTAGCTTTGGTTTTCTTTATATTTTCCTCCTCCATTATACACTACAGCGTTATTAGTGCCTTGAGTGTATGGTTTAGAATCATACTCATCTGTGGAGAAATCATTGGTCTCTGTAGATTTTTCTGTGCCCATGCTGGTGTATGTATAATCTCCCTGGGTGAACTGATGATCCTGTGACTGCTGGTTCCAGGTGTGAGGTACAGGTTGACTCTGAGGGTGAGTCTGATATCCATTGATCTGAACAGCTCCATCCTCATAAGCGTATTCATCACGAGAGCGTTGATCATAGTCAACTTCATAGTTCTTCAGAGAGACATTGACAGTATTAATAATTGATTTTTTCTTTTAGAGGTTCAGAAGACAGAAATCTAGCAGTGAAAACAAACCTGTTCATGAGAGGTAGGCCTTGGATGAACTGGCCATTGCTGAGTCCATGTGGACTGTGGGCTGAGTTGAGATGGCAAAAAAGCATAATTATATTACAATGCAATCAGGTATGTCTGATTGTTTTGAATTACACCCAGAGAGTTCTCCAAATCTGAGATTACTAATGTCTCAACAGCAACATGTGTGTTACCTGTTGCCAGTGTTTTTAACACTGCAGGTAGAGTACTCCAGCTCTGGGGAGGAGTCTCTGCTGTCTTCCAGCATGTCATCGGGCAGGTCTGTGAGCAATTTCTGCAGCTGCAGAAAAATAGCACATGGAAATGAGTCACCAAGGTTGCTCCGCAACCAAGTTGTAAAGTAATAGATAGAAAAAAAACAGAGCAGTGGATCAGTCACTGACAGCCTGAGAGAAGAATGTGTCAAGGAGTTGTAGAGTTTTGAAAATGGGTTGAACCACAATTCTACATAAAAACCTAACATGATGCAGAGATGTAAAAACAGATTCAAGAGAGGAAATTATAAACAACCAGCAATAGTATTTGTTGAGTTAGGTGTAGGATGGTCAACGTTAAACAACAGTTCACTGCCGCACTGATTTAAACAAGTCAAAACAGACACATAGCGTTAGCTTACCTGTTGGCATAAATGGGACAGACGTTTCTTTAGGTGAGTTTCGTATTCCTTTATTTAGCTAGATGCCGTTAATTAACAGCTAACTAACTAACCACGTTACTGTTTACATTACAAAGCAGTAACACTAGCAAACTAGAGGTGACATGGTCATGTTAGCTTTTTGCCATTCTGCACAGGTTTTAGTATTCACAACCATTTTGTATGTGCCATTTTTAGGCATATTAAATTAATAATTTTAGTAGTTTATCAAGCAAAATTTCAAAATATCTGGTTTAAGCTTCTTAAATATGAGGATTTGCTCTACTTTTAGGTTTTTAGATTAATCAATTTGAAATAAAACCATATTTGTATAAAATACGCCTATTATTCTTTTGCTCAAGACAATCAAACACAAACTGAGAGACCAAACATTGACAAACAACAATGTCTTTTTCTGACAAAACATCTTAGCTCTTAATGACACAAAAAGAATCCTCCACTGTATCAGCAACAGATTGAACAGGCTTGCTTTACATCCAGCCATGTGTGATTGAACAAGCAGAGCCAGCTGGACTTACTTCCCACAAGGACTGTTGAATATTCCTCAAATCCTCCACTGTGTCCACAACCGAAGGACCCATATTATCCCACTTGCACATTTAACAAAGATTGAAGAGGCACATGATAACCGCCTAATCCTTCTGCAGAGAAAACCTTCTGTGTGAAACATCCATGGCATGTTGTAGGCTCCCTGCGGTATTGCTGTGTTTTGCTCCCAAAGAACTCCATTGTTTAGACAAAACATATAGCAAGATTAACTGGAGCAGAAACATTCCAATTACTGGTGGCAAACATTTCCACTTGACCAACTTGTGTATAACACATAGGCTATGACACAGAAAAAAATCCATTTAGATAAGTACTCAGTTTCTTCATGCTCTCTCTATTGAGTACAAGTGGGGTCAAGCACAGAAACAAGGTAACTTAAATAGAGAGCAAGTAGGAAAACCGCAGGCCAGAGCCAGTTTCGGTGCGGCACACCTGGAAGGAGGACTTTTCCTTGAGCCAATGATAGCTTAGGTTCATGGCTCAACAGATTGTAGGCGTGAGTAGTAACACAGCATGCCTGTCTATCTGTGAAGCTCTCAGTGCTTGTGAAATTCAAATAGTGCACACCTCAAACTCTTGCCCGAACAACAACAACACTAATTCAGAAAAACAAACATAGGATCTCAAAATGGTACATGAATATTTTTGTTAATGTGTCAACAGGACAGTCAATGAGCAATAGATGATTGTGTTATGACTGGAGTAGAGACAAATAATGCATAGTGCACTATATATCGTTCATAATTGAAGCATACCCTAGATATCTTTTGTCATCCGATATGTTGCTTGACAATATGTATAATCAATAAATCAACAGAGCTCAAGCAAACGGAGTACCTTTAACAAAGTACAACGAAGGCAAACGACAAAACAAAGTCCAGCAACTAGACACAACCGTGATCCCAACAACTTAATAATGCTGCAGCGATGTGTCTTGTACCTCTTGCTCTCTTGCATAGTCCTCCTGGTCGTATTCTTCTTCATCATGCTGGGTCTGAAGAGCAGCACCGTCGAAATCAATAGACATGATGCAGAGCCGGTTGGTGTTACGTTGGGGTGCTGTGAGGAGAGGTGCAAAAACAAAAACAAAAAGTAAGAGGGGAAATCATAAACAACCAGGAAAAGTATTTATTACGTTACATGTAGGGTGGTCAACGTTAACGTAACGTTGAAGTAACGTTGACCAACAGTTCACTGCCGCACTGACATAAACAAGTAAAAACAGTTAGCTTACTTGCATAAATGGGACAGACGTTTCTTTCGGTGAGTTTAGTATTCCCTTATTTAACTAGGTGCCGTTATTAACAGCTAACTAACTACCTAACCACGTTACTGTTCACATTACAAAGCGGTGTCGCTGAGATAACTAGAGGTAAACCTGCTCGGGTTAGCTTGCCTTAGCAACAACGGGCCCGACAAAAATGTAAAAAAACTGGCCTGGCCATGCTCCAAAAAAGCCCACGTTAGACACGTTTGATCGAAGACGAAGTACGTTAGGGAACAAAACGTTGAATGCCAGTTTGCGTGTAGAGTTGGTGAGGCGGTGAGCTCTGAGGGCTGCAGAGCTGCAGAGCTGCAGAGCTAACTCCGGCCGGCTGGACGCCCTCTTTAAGAGCTCGCCCACTTTGAAAAGTCGCGCGCTTCGGCAGCGCCAAACCACTGCGGCTCTTATTAACACATAAAACCCTCCACACTGACCGTGCGAGAGACTTCTGTCACTATGACTGACACCAGGCCACTAACATACGCACAAACTAGTTTAATATCCATCCTCTGTAACTAAACACGCACGGTAAAAGCTATTTCTTAAATCAGTATTGTTGTTCTGGCTGCCAACCCCGGAACTGAGAAGCTAATCATGCCTCCATGGTAACAGCGGCTCTAGAACTATGGGAAATGTAGTCGCCATGTTTCCCTGGAAACGACGCTGAGAACATTTCGAGGGGGGAAGAACGATTCTGTAATGATCGATAAAAGAAAAGTGCAAAAACATTACGCATTGAAGCAGAGCAAGCGTGCTCTTAATTGGTTATTATTACTAAAAAAAAGTATGTGATATAAAAACAAATTACTGTGAACAGCTATGTTTAACATTTGCCTCATTGATCTTGCTCATACATCTTGTTAAAGGTACAATCCTTGTTTATGACCTTACAATTTGCACACGTGAAATCACAAAGTTGTCAATTGCAGGTAGAAAATTATAACATTTTGTGTGTTTCTGGTGACAATAACAATAAAATCCATACATAAATAGCATCATTTTATGGATTTATATTCATAACAAAAATTGAAGTAAAGTTAATGTAAAACAGAATATAATAAAAAATATAAATAAATATTTACATTAAAAAACTGTACATTTTACTTCAACCAAAGCTACTTTATAACTATTGTGACGTCATCGCCCTGCGTACGTGGAACCACGCCCCCTGTCCTCCAGACACTTCCGTGTTTTTTTCGCTGCAGCCTCAACCAACTGTTTCAGAGTCAGCTCGTTTTTTCTTTTACAAACAGGGACTTACTCTAAACTGTGCTGAACTCATGGTTAAAAACTGACCTCAGTTCCGCAGTTTGGCATCCGGGATCCTCTTGTGACAGTCAGCTGATCGTAGCCAGGCTATGGAAAAGCTTTGAGCTCTCCTGTCAGACAAGAAGAAGTGCATTCATAGTTATTTTAAACTGGCAGAAATGGCCACAAACCCACCGAAGTTAAAGACTGCGATCACTGCTAATGAAAGGTGAGCATAATATGATTATTGTCAGAGACAGAGACAGGGGGATGAGAAAACAACTGTGTAGCCTTCCCTGTCTGATAATCACTTAATTTCTTCGTTTGTAATTCTTTACAGGCTGCAAAACTTGAAAAATACTTTTGAAACAAAGTATGGGAAATCTCCTCTCTTCTATGCATATGCCCCTGGAAGGGTAAATCTAATAGGTAATTTAATTTTATATACTGGGTTTTAGTTGACTTAATATTGGGCTGATGTTGCTTTATATGCCCCAGACAACGGACCTCCAAGAACAACAACACTGTGAAAATGAATGTTAGGTCCTCAGATCTGCAAAAACAAAATGTTTTTTAATATTTGCTCAATGCTCAAAATGTTTGTATCAATTGTTAGGTGAATGGCTTCTGCTAATGATGTGCAGGGTCCTCCTTAATTGATGCACTATTTAGAGAGTGGGTCGAGGGACTGACCACCCTCCTAAGATGAAAAAAAAAAGTGTAATTTAATGGAATGATATTAACCTAATTTAATGATATTGAATATCAGCTGTTCTCAGCTTTAGTCCACAAGCATTGGCGCAAAACTGAGTCTCATCTACAGTAGAATCCTTGTCACATATTTTTCTTTCAAATTTCTCATATTTAACAGGAGAGCATATCGATTACTGTGGCTATTCTGTTCTTCCAATGGCTATCGAACAGAATATCCTCGCAGCCGTCTCACTGAACAATTCGGGGACGATCACACTGGCCAACACAAATCCTCAGTACAAGTAAGACTTGAACACCTGTGACCATTGTTGAATTTTTAACATTGTGCTTGAGTAATTAGTTGAGCAGCTTAAAATGCTTGTACAGTATCATCATCTGTTTTAAGAATGTTTGTCACTTTGCAGGGATTTCACTGTGTCGTGTTCAGAGGACATTGCCATAGACAAAGAGAACCCAAAGTGGCATTATTATTTTCTCTGTGGAGTAAAAGGTATTCAGGTAAGATGTGTATCTTGGTCTACTTATTCATCATTCATGACACGGGTAAAATTTAGTATGCATTACTGTAGTAATGTAGTGATACTTTTCCCAAATAATGTTAGTTAGAATTATGTAATTAACCTTCCTGCTGTTTATTTACAGGAGAAGTTTGGGATTGCCCATTTAGCCGGGATGTCATGTGTTGTAGATGGAACGATTCCTCCGAGCTCTGGCCTCTCCAGTTCTAGCGCCTTAGTTTGCTGTGCTGGGCTCGTAACAATGGAGGCAAATCAAAAGTCCCTCTCCAAGGTAAAGTGCTTTACAATTGAAGCATTTCCTGTCCAAACACTGTATGTATTCACATGGTAAAAGGTGCCATGGAAATTTTTGTAAGAAAATTGACTCATAATGGGCTCCACTATCACACCAGTACTTAATATGAGATAGTGTTTGTTATTTTCAAATGGTCTATTTTATTTCTCATTATAATCCTCCAGGTGGCGCTGGCTGAGATATGTGCCAAATGTGAGCACTACATTGGCACAGAGGGAGGCGGCATGGATCAGTCCATCTCATTCCTGGCAGAGAGAGGAACTGTATGTAGCTTTCCTTTCAGTGCATTAGGTCAAACAAGGGGTTCATCAGGATCTTCTGTTCATCCAAATCATGAATACACTAAGTAAATGTCTAGACGAATGCAAGAATAAATGTTTGATAGGTGTAAAGTTAACACCATATTAGTAGTGACTTGATGAAAATGTTCAATGTTGTCAGTGGTCACCACTTGTTTTATGACTTTTATTTTTTGAATTGTCTGTCAGGCAAAGCTGATAGAGTTTCAGCCTCTGCGGGCCACTGATGTCAAGCTCCCTGATGGGGCCGTGTTTGTGATCTCCAACTGCTGTGTGGAGATGAACAAGGCTGCTTCTTCTCACTTCAACATCCGTGTGGTGGAGTGTCGAATCGCCACAAAGGTACAGTGATCCTGTCCAGTGGGTCTCAATTCTTGGGGGCAAAGAATGATTTATAGAACAGGAAACATATTAAAAATAAAAAAACATATAAAAAATATTTATGTTTATATTTATGATACAAGTTTATTACCATGTCTACCTATTTAGATTTTTTCTTGATTTGTTTACTGAATATCTTAAACACTCCTTTTATAATTGATCAAATAAAACAAACTGAAAAGGTAAAATAATTATTTGGTTGTTCCTTCACTGCACTTCATGTTGCATGTACTTAAGATAGACCTTGATCTTAAGCACAAATGTGTGTAAATATATTGTAAAGACCGTTATAGTTAAAGTGGGGTGAGGGGTACATCAAACAGATTGTTTGTAAGTATAAAGTGTGAAATCATTTGTCAAAGTTGATATAAAAAATGTCTTGGTGGATGTGAACTCAGATGCTGGCCCAGGCGCGGGGTCTGGACTCGGGCAGGTTGTTGAAGCTGGCCCAGGTGCAGACGGAGCTGAAGGCCTCACTGGAGGAGATGCTGGCTCTGGTGGATGAGGTGTTGCATCCTGAGCCATACAGCCGAGAGGAGATCTGCGAGACGCTGGGCATCACCTCCAAGCAGTTTTCCGCAGAGCTGCTGAGCGCTAACACTCAGCACGGTGAGCCACAGTACAGCAACATTTGTATATTATTAGATCTCAGAACTGAATTATGTCTTATGTGGAAACATTTAGCTGAGTAGTAGATTAGTAGATTTAAAGGTTAAAAAAAATATAAAATTTTGATAACTGATTAGTTGTTTGAAGTCAGTTTTTTTGTAAAATTCCCCAAAAGCAGCTCAAATATGAACTTTTGCAATAAGACTTGTTCATTTTCTCCTTTTCATGATTGCAAATTTTATATCTTGCAGGATTTTTCGACTGCTGCTCTGAATAAAAAATGATAAAAAAGTTAAAAAATGATGAACAGATTAATTAATTGCAGCCATACGTACTTTGGGGATACATTATGAGACTTAATATCATCTGGAATTGTATCGTCATATTGTGATATTTGTGGTTTTATTGGACTTTTTATTATACATTTAAGCGCCACAAATTTCCAACCATATTCATCTGGTCTAGCTGAGAAAAATGAACCGTAAGCATGTAGCCATTACTGATGGTTTTCTTTCTTGGAAACCTTCCTATGTGTAAACATCCTCTAAAGAGCAAATTGATATGAAATAACAAAAATATCATGACAGTGTACTTATATTGACGCATTTGTTCAAGCATACCATCATATTTTAATTGGTTAGTATAACCCAGCCCTATGTGGACAAGTTTGTCAGGACCACATGAATGACTTGACGAACATCTGCCTCTTCTCCCCTTTCTCAGTGACACATTTCAAGCTGCACCAGCGAGCCAAGCATGTGTACGGTGAAGCTGCGCGAGTGCTGCGGTTTAAGAGCGTGTGCGACTCTGAGCCTGCCGAATCTGTGCGGCTACTGGGAGACCTGATGAACCAGAGCCATGCGAGCTGCAGAGACCTTTATGAGTGCAGCTGTCCTGAACTGGATCAACTGGTGGACATCTGTCTGTGAGTAGAAGTCTCATTTCAATCACTGCTATTACAGATTTAGACTCTTAAAAAAAAAGTGGATCTTTTAGAACAGCCAACTTTAGGAAAATTGCAGTAATTTGCACGTTGTGCGACTGAATTCCAGTTAGCTGCTTGGTATTGTGCATGCTGGCTCACTTGTTGTGTCCCATTTCCATACTAGATTACTAATTGTACAGAGTATATACTACTCAAGGCTGGTGTTGGAACATTGTACTGACATACTGATTTTTTTCTTGTTTCTCTTGGTTACAGGAGGTCAGGGGCTGTGGGCTCCCGGCTGACGGGAGCAGGTTGGGGCGGCTGTGCTGTCTCCATGGTTCCTGGTGAGAAGGTGGAGTCTTTCTTACAAGCAGTGAGGGAGGCCTACTACCTCCCTGATCCACGCAGAGCAGCGATGGAAAAACAGAGTTTGTTTGTGTCAAAGCCGGGTGGAGGAGCTGCGATTTTCCTCGAGGAGTGAAATGCATCATTCATGTCTGTTTATACAGATATCATTCAATTTAAAATACACTGCTGCAGGGAAATATATTAAATTTCTTTACATTTACACTTGAGGCAGAAGGCACTTACAAATGACAAGGTAATACAAAATCACTTTGATGTTTCATTTCACCTCTTTACTCTTTATAGATTATTCTGGAATATAAGGGCCAAAAATTGACAACAGAGGTGATTATTTCTTACAAATGCTTTTTGTGTTAAAACATGTTTTTTTAAAATCATAAATGTGATTTTTGTAATAAAATGAGTTTGTGTAGCTAATTCACTGTCTCACTGTTCACCTCAGAAAAGAAAAGATGACAAATAAAATAACAATCACATTTAATCTGTGCTGCTGTATAAAATCTATCCATCATTTTTTTTAAACATTTTATACATGAACATAATAACTGAACGGGCATTTGAAGAAGTAATTGATGGAATAGCATCACTCAGGCGTGTTTCTTCTGGTTGTTACAGTGTGCAGGGTTTGTGTTGTGTTGAACGTGTGTGAGCCTTGGGGAAATCAGTATAGAAAGTCCTGATTAGAGATCACATGCTGGGCTTGAGCTTCTGCACAGGATCAATTTCCTCTTCATTAGAGAGCAGTGATGGTGGAGGCTCGGTGGTCTAAGGCACATGCTACTGTACTGTACTGGATGCAACGGCAGCATTCTGCATTTAAACCTCTTCAGGGACCTTTATCACATCGTACCTGTCACTCTTTCTGGTAAAATCTCTACAAAATATTTGACAGATAAAAGAGGCTATATTGCTGTTTAAATAATTCTCTTATTTCTTCTCTTTACTTTTGGAAGCTGCCTTAAGAACCAAATTAAAACAGACACTTTGGAGTTTGATAATGATCATTCAAATGTTGTACAACAATTGTACACTGTTTAAAGAGTTTTTCTTTTAGAGGATATCAGATTCAAGCCATGCCCTTACAGTTTCATACATTTCTTTGAATAAGCTCAAGCCAAAGAACCGTTGGATATCAATTTAAAAAAATGGATTATCTTTGACAGGAACCATACAAGGCACAGCACAGGGAAAACAGAGCTCAGAATAAGTTCCATATTTGAGGTTTCAAGTTTGTTCAATGGCAATGTATTTAAATCCATAACTAACTTGTGCTTATCATATTTAGCAGCTTTACATTAGTATTTACAGGAACAATTGTATTTCAGCACTTTGGATGTAGGTTGAGAGGAAAGTTTCAGTGCGTAGGCTTTACAGATGGAAGTCTAATAAACCTTTTCACTGGTTGTTTTTGTAGTGGTGCTTGGGCTACATTCATTTTTGCTTCTGTCATTTATATATGTTGACTTTAGTTTGTGACAGCTAAAGGTTCCTCTTGAGGTCCTGAAATGTCCCAACCTTTCTTTAATTATGAGAAAAGGACATGCTGTTAAAATCAACAACTTAAAGATCAAATTGGATCAGTTGACTCAAGATGACAAATAGTTCTTAAACTTTGGCAGCCCATGCATAAGAATGTCCTAAATATACCTGCTGTTGCCAAACTAAGTTTGCACATTAAACAAATTTCTTAGGTGATAAAGATTAAAAAGTTGTCCATTATCTGGTTTCAATTGGCTAGCCTTTTTGGGGAAATGGTTCCTCTAGATAATCATGTTTTGATTGGCCTTTAACATTCAGTCCACATGATTCATACTAGTAAAAAATGAGGTACGCCCGTGTTGTTGGATTTGAGCATAAATTCACCCAAATGAAGGACACTCATACCTTGTGCTTGGTCTGTGGGATCCAGGCATATGGTATCCTACAGTGTATACAGTATCTGTTAGTCAGAGGTTGAGTTCAGTCTGTGTGATGTTGCTCTGGAGTCTGTATTGCTCTGTTGCTGGTCTCTGGTGCTCCTGTGCTTTCGTCAGAGATGCAAGAGATTTCGTTCTTTCTCTTCAACATATTTTCTATCCAGGTGGAGCTGTGTGGTGATCTTCCAGGGGAGCGAGCAGCAGACACTGTGCTCATCCTCATGTTTTTACCCGAGGTAATCAGCTCTCCGTAGCCCTGTTGGTGGGAGAAGGCGTAGGCAGAGCGGCGGGAGCTCGTCCTGCGTACTCGCCTTAGGTTCTGCTCCTGAGGTCCTTCCCTCTTCCTGGACAGTTGTAGACGACGAACCTAAAATAAATATACAGCAGTGGTGGAAGAAGATCCTTAACTTAAGTAAAAGTATCAATACCACAAGATAAGAATTCTCCATTACATTTAATGTGCTGTCCTTTACTGTGCTACTCCAGGTCTCTTATATCCTATATTATTTTTCCTTATATTACATTTTTTTCTGTATTGTTGTAATTTCATTGTATAATTAAGCACCTTCTATTGCTGTTTTGCATGAAAGGTGTTAAATAAATCAAGTTTTATTTGAGTTTGATTTGACATTTAAATGTTTTGCATTTAAAATACTACTGCAAGTATTATCTGCAAAATGTACTTAAAGTATCGAAAGTAAAAGTACTCATTCTGCATAAAGTAACCTGTGACTGATATATGATTATCTAAAATTGTAAATTGTACTAAAGCTGTCAAGTTAATGCATTGGAGTAAAACGCACAATATTTCCTCCTGAAATGTAGTTGAATAGAGGTAAGAAGTAACATAAAATAGAAATACTCAAGTAAACAACTACCTCAAATTGTACTTGAGTAAATATGAGTTGTTTTTTTCCCCCACTATTGGTTACACAAAGGCTGTTTAAGCATCAAAGTTATTGTACCTTATCTGTTAGAGTTGGGAAGAGGTCTACTCTCAGAAAGTGGACTACTAAGCCGGGAACAACACACACTACAGTGGTGAGCAGAATGACCAACCACACACTCTTCTCTGATAGAGAGTTGCGTGCCGTACCTGAGGACACACAAATCGAAATGTATTTTACTCGATTTCCACGCTTCAGTATTATTTCTTTGCACGTATCAAACTGAGTCAAACTTACCTACGAATGGGAAATTACTTGGAAAGATGGCAAATATGCCATCACTCTGCATGGCAAATAATACGGCAAAGTACACTGTCAGGCTCCCCCATATGAAGAGGTGATTGACAGCTGTCCAGTAGTGTTTGTCAAGTCCAATCTAGGAACAGATACATGCACCATAAACATAAGTATAGTATTAATCTTTCTAATCAACAGGGCTATTGTTCTCTTAATACGCTTACCTGTACACTTACAACAACGACCAAGGATGTTGATATGGTGACAGCAAACGCTTGTTGGTCGGAAAAGTGGGAGCCGTCCTCTTTCACCATGACAGAGAAGGCTCCATAGGGAATAAAGAAGAGCAGGAATGAAGTGCCCATCCCCTGCAGTGTGCACAGGAAAAACTGGCGTTTGTTGAAAAGAAGGTTTTGCTGGCCGGGTTTGTACAGGCTCGGGTAGTGAAGGCTGTTCTGGTCATTGACATCCTTGAGGAAACAGAGATATTATGAGTGGACCTAAGTCCAAATTTAGACATTAAGAGTAAAAAAGAAAAGATTTGGCTATTTTGATATTAACTATACAAGTCAGTGCTTGGATATCATTGCATATTTAAAAGTGTTACCTGATCAAAAAGTCCCATCGCCAGGACTGGTAAAGATGTATAAACTATATTGAAAAGGGTAATGAACCACTGGTCATACACAGTCTGTGGAAAGGGGATAGTTATATACATACATCATTAATCCACCACAAAAAAAGGAGAAACATTCAAAAATATACAAGTCATACAATAGGCACATATTACAGTTTTCTTACCTGAGCTGAGAATCCACAGAAGAAACCGTACCAGAAGTGTACCAGCGTGAAGGCAAAGTTCTTGAAGAAGAAATAGCACAGGAAATTACACATGCGGAAGTAGGACCAGCGTCCGTGCACCAGCAAGAGCCTCTGCAGGTACCGAAACTGAGCGAAGGAGTAATCTGATGCCAGAACCGCCTGCATCCCCTCCTGACCGCTGATGCCAACACCAATGTGAGCAGCTGAGGAAGAAACACACAGTGCGGATCACTGTCTTACTATCATTTAACTATCATTGAAATATTTACCGTATCAAAAAGGAACAACCTGTGATCCAAATGTCACTGTAAAATTGGCTGATAGATCCTTTTTATACAAAGGGTAACATTTTAAAAGATTAACATGTTTTCATTTTGTATTCGTATTGTGAGAAACACAAAAAAAGATTTTCCATCTATAACTCAAACTCTTCAATATGTATGTGAATATTCATCAAATTATGTGGTCAAAAATCTGCAGATGGTCCTTTGTAAACTGTCTTATTGCTTGTACAGGAAGGCGAGGTTCAGCTACAGAAGAGCATAGCTGAAATAATAGCCTCTATGAAATAATAAAAAGTAGACAGAGAGCTGCTGACTACAACATAATATTTGTTTCTAAAGGAAAAAGACACTGTCTTCTTTGTACTGTGTAACAGTTATTGACCAAAATAGTTTTTGCAGAAGGCTTTTATCAAGGATTCAGTTTCTTGCTAATGGAGAACAGCAGAGCCTGACGACACAGACCAGATTCAGCTCAACTCACTGCTGTACTGCTGCATGTAGCCCCAGTCTCTCATGTATCACCATTACATTTGATTCTTTTTTTTATCAGTGCAAGTGGCAGCACACAAACAGAGGCAGGGACATACAATACATATGGAATAAACAGAGGCTGGAATATAGACAAAACAAAACGAGGACAGAAGAAGAAAAGAACCACAAACAAAACACATATCTACATACTGTATAATACAGTATTTATACACATAAAAAGAAAAAGAAAAAATTTATTGAAAGAATATTCAGTTTTAACTATATTTTCTAATCCAAGTACACAGAAATTACATATGTTCTTCATCTTTTTTGTGAAACACAAGCAATATATTCATCTGGTACAAAAACATTTGATATTGGAAATCCATAAATACCAATAAAACTAATAATATTTTATTTTATTTTAATTCACATATAAACTGAACAAGGAGATTTCCAGCTACCAGATCTCTCTAGATTAGGAAAAATAATATCAACTTAAGAAACAAATGTAATGGTAATACATGAGAAGCATCCTTCACGCTGGTGTTCTCAAACACGTTGTTTCATACCCTTGAGTCTATGAGTAAAACTGATCAATCCCGAGACTTACTCTTGATCATGCTGACATCATTGGCTCCATCTCCAATGGCCAGGGTGACGGCCCCCTTGTGCCTCTTCACCAGCTCCACCACCTGGGCTTTCTGCATCGGCGTGACCCGGCAGCAGATGACTGTTTTACACAAACAGGCCAGGTCCAGCAAGACATGCTCCAGCTGTGGCTCCAGAGCGTGAGCCTGTAGGGAGAACACAACCACCACACCTGTTAAAACTATATCATTACCATCCTATAACATCAACCCCCTGCAGAGACAACACCAAGCAACAGCTTGTTGTAACATTTCCACTGAGCTGTTGTGCATCGTGCACACTGCTTAAGGCACGGCCAGGGAGCAGCTCCTCTGTGAGGAAATGGATGTTAATGAAAACCTGTAATAGAGCTGAGGGCCCACAGCAACACAGCAGCTCTCTGCTCATTACGCTTGGCACAGTCAGCAATAGGTACAGAGATGCCAGACTCAGCAGACAGCAACACAACCACCGTTTAACAAAGTAAAACCTGCAGGCATCAGTACCAAAATAAAAACAAACACAGAGGAGGACAGAATTATCATTCCAAAAAAGGAAAAAAATGCTACATAATGTAACGCATTTAAAGATCTTACCAAGCTGTGTCCATTGATGACTAAGGCATACTCTGCAATAATGGTTTCTTCAAAGACAGAGTCATCAGCAAACATATCTGTCTTCTCAACATCTCCTGCACTACTAACTCGACTCAGGCCGAGAATGTGCTCTTTAGCACTCCTGGGGATAGAGGAAAGTACGTAAACATACATGTTCAGTATGTTTACAAAAGCTTTATTAAGTTTGTACTGAATGACAGGATTTTCTTAGTCAGCTGGACAAAAGGTTACTAAGATTTTATACACCAAGATTTTCAGTCGCAGTTATTGTGAGAATATCAACCTGTTGTGTACAGTGTGTCACCTGAGCTGCTGCTGTACCTCCAGCAGTGTTTTTCCAGAGATAACAAACACCTCATTCATGTCTTCTCGCAGCATGTTGCAGGAGTAGCCGATGTTCATCGCTGTTTCTGAAATGTTTTACACGGTTAAGATCTCTGTAGCTTTTCACATAAAGGTAAGCTGTTATTAAAGTATCAGTTTTTCTGGTCAAAAAGATAACTCAGGTGAATTACACTACCCAGTTTGTCTCCTGTGAGGACCCAGATCTTGATGTCAGCTAGATTAAGACGGACGATAGTTTCTGGGACTCCCTCCTGGAGTTTGTCTTCGATAGCGGTGGCTCCTAGAAGCTTCAACCAGGACATCAGTCAGTTTGCATAGGCTAAGTGAGTTTGATCGCTTCAAGGAATGTAAACAAAAGGATGTCAATGTTACCTTCAAGCCCTGCTCGATCTCTTCATAGAGAACCGCCAGCTGATCCTCGCGGTTCTCAATTACAGTGCTGGCCAACAGAAGCTTCTTCATCCAAACTTCGAGATAATCTTCATCGAGATCTTTGTAGGCCAGAGCTAATGTTCGAAGCCCCTCTCCAGCAAATTCCTGCAGAGAAAATTATGAAAAGAAAAACACACAAAACAGGGCTTGTGTCAAAAGTGTGAGAAGCAATTTACTGAATTTGGCAGTTTGTGAGAGAAGAACAGACATATTCCATTTTATTATAATTCATTAATGTGACAAAGTAAACAACATTCAATACTTACATAGTTTTTTGTTCA
Organism: Lateolabrax maculatus; assembly: GCA_031216445.1. Classification (NCBI taxonomy): domain Eukaryota; kingdom Metazoa; phylum Chordata; class Actinopteri; order Acropomatiformes; family Lateolabracidae; genus Lateolabrax; species Lateolabrax maculatus. Next base: position 19,014,641 of record CM062214.1, read on the forward strand.
GTAGAGACACAATGCAATCTGAATCCAGCTATTTCTGAAATTTTGACTAAACTATCAACACATTACCTGCACAAGCTCCAACTGCTGCAGGAATCATCAGTATTGTGTAAGCACATTGATGTTTTTGTCTGTTTTATTGATTTTTATGAGACTATAAATACAGAAGCATAGCCATTGAGTCCAGTCTTGTAACACTTACATTGAGGTGTTCTGAGGTAGTGTACTTGAGGTCTTCACTGGATGGATCCAGACGGTCAAAGATAATAGTGTCAGCTCCTTTGGAGTAGAGTTTAAGGTGGCCCTGCGGATTTCTCACTGTAAAACACAACAAGAGAATACAACATTACTTTTTTCATCAAATCCTTCTTGCATACATAGAACAACGGATTACAGATTGCAAACAGAAGCATACACAGAGACTGTTAATGACATTCTGTTCTTAGAAAATAAAGATTTAGTGCTAATTTCCACAGCTATTATTAAGAAATGTTAACTAGGATGTCAGTAGAGAAACAGACTTGCTGATTCTGATTCATGTGGTAATTTTTGTAATTATCAATGTGCACATAATGCCATGTTGACTACTTGCAAACTAAAGGGAGCATTGCTGTTATAAGTGAAGACCTAACCAATGACACTCATTCTCTTGCGCACGTTGTTGAAGTCCAGTATGGCCAGCAGCTGGTAAGTGACAGCTCGTCCCATCTCACACAGTGTGATGGTTTCGGGGGTTCGGGACCGGAAGACAAACCCAAAGTTTCGTGCTGCAGTGACCAGGGCTCCCTCGTCAGGTGACTGGGCCTGGTACACCAAATTTCCTTCATGTTAACAGAAACATCAATCAGAATCACTCTAATATATTACTTCTGTTATTACTGGTGCTACTACTGGACCGTGTGAACAGTTTACCTTCACTCTTCTCCTCTGGCATGACGGTGTGGCATAAAGCCAGCAGTCTGAAGAACTCCTGCACTGCAGGATCCTCCAGTTTAACGGCTTCAACCAGGCTGTCATCGTAAAACTTAAACTTTCTGTCACAGAGAGGATTGAAGGAAAAGTCCACACAGGCTGTTTTCTGAAGAGACACGGAGGACCACCAGCATAGTTATTATGTTATTATCAGTATTGTTACAGAGTTAAGAATTCATGCTATTTTGGCCTTACTCACTTCTGTAACTTCCACCTTCTGGTCAAATTCATTATAGACGTCACCTTACAGGAAAAAAAGATAAAGTAATTACTTAAATATCTTGCCAAACATTTCAAAAATATGGCTCTGCCACTGTGATTAGTTCTATACTGGGGATCAATATTGGTGTTTTGAACAGTTTTTTAGAGCAAAACTGCTGATATTAAATGTTTTGACCTGAAATTTATTTCAGACATTATATGTAAGCATTATCATTGCAAACATAATTAGCTATTAATGATGATGGATCATTCCTTATTACAGTCTCTTAAAAACTGTTGATAAAATGGGAAATTCCATTTTAATGCAATTAAATATTGTTTTCTCTGTCCATTTTATTTATTTGTTGAATTATTCAGTGATATTTGCGTGAATTATTTCTCAATTTGAAGGTAATCCAATTTTAGTAAGAGACTGACTTTAGAACAGTAATATGTCATTGCTCAAGTTGCTAAAGTTTCAAAGAGTTTCAAAAAAAGTTTCATACCATATGTCTGTCCATGAATGGAGCACTTGCTAAAGACCATGATGTTCTGGGTGAGGGTGCCTGTCTTGTCGGAGAAGATGAACTCCACCTGGCCCAGCTCCTCGTTCAGGGTGGTGGTGCGAGCTTCCGCCGCAGTGTCTGTCTGACTGTAGTACATTTTCCTGTCCCAGTTGATGAAATAACTGTGACCGAGCCGCAGAACCTCCACACTGAAGGACAGTTTAACCACACATTTTATTGTACAATTTAACTTTTCACGTTGGAAATCAACACCTATAGCTTATAAATAGTGGTACAGAATATGTGAAGGACATTTTAGACCTTGACGGAGCAACAATATGAACTGTTCTCAGAGTATTTATGTAGCAGTTTGGAAATAAACTCAGTGTGTTTAATGTCTTTGTCCTTACCTGACATACAGTGAGATTGGCACAACAGTGTTGAGGATGATGATGTAGGACCAGAAGGTGAGGAAGCCAGAGAAAACAGCACTGCTCTGAAACTCATCCCAGGGCAAAAATACCTGGAAGTTTCTGCCAATCCAGCTCTCCCAGATAGTGTTTCCAATGGCCGAAATAATTCCCATACAAATGAGGAAGGCAAAGATCTGAAATATAGATCATAGATAGCTAGATAATTTTTATTTTTTATAGATCATTTTATGTTCATTTTGAAAACTACTATGGGGGACTTCATATCAGTTTATCTTTTATAAAAATATATTTTTAAAAAATAAGATGAAGTGCTCTATGTTAGTCACCATGTGGACTCAGCTTACCCACAAAACCAAAGTGTTCATCAGCTTGTCAATACTTGTTCTTTTAAATGTTGTCCTTCCGCAGTTCTGCATCAGTTTGGTTTGTAACCCTGTTGGAGGGAAACAACTTTCAGTGTTGAAAGAACATTAACAACAAGAGGGTTTATGAGCTGGTCAGAGAAAAAGGACTATATGGTTGTAGAAAATGAAAGCATCAAAATAAAAAAATCATACCAGCAAAGATGACCATTCCAAAGCACCACTCAGTGTTTCTAAGCACACAACCTCTCAGCAGCATTTTTTCATTATCCAGAGAGTATTTATTGTCTCTCCAGTATAAAGTTCCTGTAAATTTATCCAGCTTGTTGTTTGGTGGCTCACAAATGACTTCTCCTGAGGAACAAAGAACAGGCAGTCTTACCAACATAAGTTATCACTGCAGGAGAAAGTTCATGCATTCACACAATAAAATACAAACAATAAGGGTGTTACACAAATTTAAAAATAAACAAATATGCCAAGCATTATCTCACCATCAAAGTCCATTAGTTTTGTAATATCTCCCAAATCTGAGGTGACAGTTAAAGCCTGACGAACTTTCAAATTTGTCTCTCTGTTATGGGGAAAATGGAAAAAAACGAATTAATTTTCTATGGTGACACAGAAATTTAAAAATGTAAGAATAAACCATTTTTTGTTATGAAAACACACAAGTTCACTTTAAATTCAAATCACAAAAAACTATCTACGGAAATCAAAATCTCACAGTTGTTTCTTCACACATATGATTTTATGTTTGATTGCAATTTATATTTCTTCAGTTTTACTTTCCATAATCTGTGCAGCACTTACCCATCTAGCTCTGCTGTCTCAATATAGCACAGACCATAGGGCTCGCTACTACAGAGAAGGAGGATGTCTGCCTGTGTGTAAAACCAGTATGAAACACTCAGTGGTGAGAAAAAGGCAATAAATCAATCTCTATGACACAGATTCTGCAAGTGCACTCAGTGGCCTCTGAATCTCCCAGAAGAAATCTTTGTTACCCGTTGCTGAATATTTGATATGTTAACATGAAAGAAAAAACTGAATGTCTCTAATAAAAGCTGCAACATAATGAAAAAGGAGCTCTACTCTAAATCAATCAGCATCAAATTTACAGAATACTTCACAGCATAGCAGTTTACTCACAGTAACAAACTGGTTATTCTCTAGTTTGATGATATCCCCCACTCGAACATTCATCCATTTCTCATTCTGCAAACTTTGAAATTAAAAGTCATAATTAAACATAAATGTCCTTGAACATACAGTATTTAATCATTTGTGGATTGGTTTTTCAGCAGTTATACAAAGCATCTACATGAGAAAGACAGAGGAAATTAATGAAGCACCTTCCCCTGATGAGAACCTGAGACTGGCGGTTGTTGACTTGCTTGTCACTCTTATGTCGGAACTGAAATATAAAAAAGGGGCAACAATTTTACCACGAGGGATATAAGAGGAGCACTCATAAGAGCTGTAAATATCTGAACTAACATAGTCATCTGTGGAATCCTTGACAGCCGTGATGACCAGCACCAACACCAAAGGCACGATGGTCGTGAACCAGGACAGAGAGGAGATTTCTGGAATTAACTATGTGAAAAGAAAAGCAGGTGAGCTCACTCAGTTTCACACCATCTCCCCCCAAAAACTACATTCATAAAAGCAAATACATGCCCACAAACACAGTTTCTTTTACCTGAAGTATCAACAGCACTAAGAAGTAAGCGTTTGCCACCCTCTGGAACTGCTCAAACAGGTTGATGGGCAGGAAAGTGAAGATGTTGTACTTTGAGGTTTTGATGCGATTGTCCTGAAGATCCACATATTTAGAAATTGATGAAATGATACAGCCTGCACGTGTTGTAAAGCAAGCCTGGTGTCATTTTGAGGTCTACTTACAGCATAACAGAACTTTTCATTGTAGTCCCGAGCATTGGCTTTCACATGGCGTTCCTTCTCTACATACAGAGAGCACATGGTCATTATCAAGAGACGAGTTAACAAATTACACGTAAACAAAAGGAATCTAATACATCAGACTTAGTTTCTGTTCTGTTTTAACAATTATTTACTGATTTTCTTAAATAGACTGTAAGAGTGAGCTTGTATACTTGAGTACTCTCTTCACTCACTTCTGTGACTTGCTTGACACACAACCAAACATGACAGCAACAACATAAAATGACCACAAATTGTTAAAAATAGCAGTACAATGGTGCAGCATTAATAATAATCCTAAAGAGATTTACTCAGGGGCATCAACAGATTTAAACATTTAATGGAGTTTAGTTTTGTGAGGGGACATCCCACAAAAAGGTTGGTCTAAACTATAGTGTTAAAATTTTAATTGGTCAATTCTTTTTAAAGTAGAACTTTCAATTGGGAGAACCTTGTACATGTCTTTGTACCACTGCGATATAGTTGCTTTTCTTTAATCTACTGAAGCAGAATGTGCCTTTAGCTTTGCTATTAAAGTATACTGTCAAGGGGTGAAGTCAGAGGTAGAAACAATGCAGTTTTAATTTGAATTTTCATATGAAAGATGGCATGGAGATGGCATAACAGGAGGCTTTAAACATTACCCACCCATTAAACTACGCATAACTTAAATGGCAATTCCAGTCAGCTATGCCTTTTTGTCTCAGATTTTGGTCTCACTTCAGACTTCTATATATTAAGAATTTCTTTTGTTTACTTGTGTGGCACTAAGATTCACAAAGGCTCACAAGTCTGATTATGATGGGTGCGTGTTTGTTTATGGGATATTAATGCATATGAATCCACCATGACACCCAAATATGGAGGATGTACCCACTAAAGTGGAGTATCATCTCTTTGGGTCTACTTTTGGGAGTCTCCTTCCGTGGTTTGATAAAATACTGTGTGCTCAGACAGAGTGTGGAATCTGTCTGAGCCTGCCCTTTTTACCCAAGAAAAGAAGACTGCATCGACAATTACAACTTTGGTATTCTTCTCATGGCTCCTACAACATGGTGATGCATTAAGGCTCATATACTGTCACATAAAAAACATAAATACCAGTCACCCACAAGATGATGAAACCATTTATCAAAGCACTCTAAACTTTCAACACAGAGCAATACCTGAAGGAGCCTGCAGTTAGATCTGTTGTTTCCAAATGAGGTTAAACCATTGTTGAATTATGCAAAACACATATGCACAAAGCTGCAACAGGATAGACCTTCTCACACAACAGAGTGACCTCGTCCTGCTATCAGTTACTTTGGCAATTAATTATTAAGAAAGGCTTTTGTTGTTCAACGGCTTTTGTCTACTTAAACATTTAATTAGAAGATGTGTAAATGCAATATTTTTCTAACACAGCACAAAGTCTCTTATTTCTGGAGGAACTTTATTTGTCAGCAGACTCTTGAGTCAGTCTGCAAGTCCGAGCAGCTTACAGTGAAACCATGCAGTGAAATGATTCACAAATGCTTCGGGAAATAATTCAAACCAAATTCCCCTGAGTCTAACATGGATACGGGAAGCTTTTAGATTATCAGTTTCAGTAGCTCCAGAAATGTTTCTTCCCAAAAGGATGACAAAACAACAGCTGTACTTGAAGTTCCCTTTTAGTTCTTTTGAGGACATTTGAAAAATGTATTGTTAAGGAATTTAAATACGCTTGAATCCCAAAAAACATAGAAACATCTGAGTCTGTCCCTACAAGGCACAAGGTCACCTCAGTCTGTGCGTGAGGCAGATACTGATCACAGGAAGCTACAAATGACAAACACATGTACAGCACACACAAAAAAAACACATGTGCCCAGAGCTATAGCTACTGTTTACTGTTCGTTTTATCTCTGTAACTCTGCCCCAGGACGGGATGAGGAGTTACTGTATAACTGCCTGAGAGTCTGAGATACTTAAACAAGGTATGTCTCCAGCTTTTGAAGGACAAAGCTGCAATTTAAATTTCAGCTTTTTCCTACAAATTACACACCTCAAACCTGCAACCAGTTACCCTCCACACCAAACTATTTGTTCCTGTTGTTACATCCTTTTATTCTCACCAATGTGAGTGTTTCTCCTCCAGAATGCCATCTTCTCCGGGGATCTCCCGGGGGTTTCCCTAAATGACGGGAAGAAATCAGAGGTGGAAAACAACTAATAATCAAGTATAGTACTTAAATACAATTTACTTACTAAATTTCAGTCAACAGTTATATCCAACTAAAACTGACAAAATTAGTTCCACAACAATAAAATGCTACTGATGCATGAATGCATCAGTAATAATAATATAATATATAATAGCGTAACACTGACATGCCATTTTTCTTCTTATGAGTACTTTAATTTTGATTTTTTAAATACGTTCTTGCCAAAAATACTTCTGTATGTTTAATTAAGTGACAATTTGAATGTCTCTGTTTTACTTATAATGTAGTATTTTTATATTGCTACTTTTACATAAGTAAAAGATCTCAATGTTTCCTCCACTACTGGAAAAACCATTAACCATCTACACTAAAAAAATGTGAAGCTGAGCATTTTGCACAGGGTAAGTATTGCAGTGCAGGGAATGAATGTGGGGGATTGAGTCAGGGTGTGCAGTACATGTACCTTGGTCTTAAATCTGAGGCAACACACAGAGCAAAGTGGTGTCCTGTTTCTTTTCTGTTCAGACAAGCAACTTTAATTAAACTATCGGTGTAAGCAGCAGCAGGTAAATCCCCAGTGAACTGTGTCTCCTTAGCAAAAAGTCCCAGGTGAGCAGTACAAAGCTGGGAGTGTAACCCCTTAAACAAGATGTATAGTCCCAAAAGAATGACAGTATATGTGAGGTTTTCTTAACGTTGTTAATGTGTGTAATATAAAGGGTGGTTTCTTACCTTGCACAAGTTTGTCACAGGCGCAGACCTGTGTTGTCTCCATGTATCCTGTCAGTCAGTTCATCTTAAGCACCACATTCCGCAGATTTATCCGCAGTAAACGCTGTTATCCTCCTCCTGAACTGCCAATCCCCAGACATGGATGGACGAGCGTAAATGAAGAGCAAAAAAAAGCCTGTTCAGCTGCGGCGAGCGACAAGAGGAGGGCTGCAGGCGGCGGAGGCAGGCGACGTGAAGTAATCACGCTCTTCTGAGAAAATCTGAGGAGGTGCCTTCATCTGGGAGATGCGAGGACTGAGTGTGTGCGTGGGTGCGTGGGTGCTGCAATGAGCGTCTCTCTCTCTCTCTCTCTCTCTCTCTCTCTCTTCTGCTCAGGTGTATCATAGCTGTATTAATTTAAAATCTCGCTATATCGCCCCCCTAAGGACTTACAATATATTTTCAACCCCCCCCCCCCCCCTCAAAAAAAGCACAGTGCAAAGATGTGGCCCCACCAATATACTCCGGTTCTCCTCCAGAGTGACTGTGGACAGATTGGACTGATTGTTCGCAATCTGCTCCTCGGTTCCCCTTCTCAACCCCCCCCCCAGCCCTCCACGGTGCCCTGGGTCTCCCGGGCCAGGGACTACTTTCCTTCCACCCCCAGACCTGCCATCCTCCAGCTGCCCACCAGATGTCCTCAGACTCTCCCTCCCCTCTTCGTCACCTCGCTGCCCCACCCATCCACACACGTGTTCCCCCCCCCCGCCCTGGAGTTACCTGCCCCCCCCCCCCCCGTCTCCCCGGCCCTGATCAGCCTTCAGGGGCGTCACAGTGGGACTGACTACCCAGGGCCCCGAGGCAGGGGAGGGCCCCTTCGAAAAGCTTGAAATTAGACGTTTGTTTTTGCTTGTTTGCTTGCTTATTTCTAACTAATTAGTGTCACACCCTTGTGTACAAAGTGGCAGAATAAATAGCTTGAGGGTCTGAACTTTGTATTTAAAAAAAAAACGTCTCTGAGACCCCTGTCACCCCTCACAAAGGCGCAAAATGGTTTAGTCCGCCCCTCCGCGCTATGATTCGCTTCCTGCAGGTAATGGAGCCCAGCGGCACCTGATGCAGGAGCGCACCTGCGGGGTGTCATGAGAGGAAGCAAGCTGAATTCTTTCAGAGGACAGGTGAGCACAACTGACACAGTTTGTATCAGCAGTTTAAATTGAAGGCAGTCAGCCAGGAATCCGAGCTGGAGCGAATTTTTTATCGTATAACATGAATTAATCAGCATCATGGACACAATCTCACACGACATGTCCTATCAGCGTAACCGAGCAAACACATGGCCCTCAGTTTCAGAGACGACCACCGAGAGTGGAGCAGCGGCCCCCCAGAGACTGTCTACGCCCCTGTCAGCCTTCCCTACATACAGTATACTAGTTCACTTCTCTTGTTCCCTGACAGATGAAGTATGTCATGTGTTTGATGTTCTTTCTTTCAAGCCTGTGTTACATCATTTGTAAACCAGAAACCTGCCTATTTTTACCTTCTGCCTGATTTTGGATTTCCTGCCTGACCCCTTTTGGATTTGTTTGCCTCTTTGTGCTTCCTATGGTTCTGACCCTTGCCTGCCTCAGTCGTCTGTATTTGGGTCCTGTCCCCTATATTCCTGCTACCCTGCTTGCACCACCTCTTATCTCTGATTAGGTTAAATTATTAGAAACAATGAGGGTGTTAATTTGTATAACAGATTTTCACAGGCTTCTGGTGTCGGCTGTTACATCATTAGTAAATATATTTATTTCTGGGTTTGTTTGTTTTTGTACATATAGCCTCCATGTGTTTTATTAAAAATAGACCTTGTAGGCTGTTTATGTAGCTTCCTCAAAGGTGCATTTGGGGTCATTTTGTTTTAATATAAGTTGATACAATTGATTTACTGTATGATTGATGCTAAATATAAGTAATTTTAAGACATAAGATGTTTTATTTTCTCATTTCCAATTTCACACAACATATCATCTGGGTTCAAAGTGTAGTTATAGCACCCCCAGTTGGTGTCCTTTAGAAAGCCAGGGCACACTGCAGTGATTAACTCTTACCTTTTAAACTAATCTAATACTGGCCAGTATATTAGTTTCAACAAAAATTTTAATTTTTAATTTATTAGACTGCATTTGTTTTAATTTGGTATACCCAATAAACTGGTAACTGAGTTTATGTACTTTATTAGTTGATTCTTGGCAACCACTTATGTTCCACAAGGGACAATAGCCAATACAGTATTTCACACAACACTCAGTGCTGTTTGGAGTAGAGTCATGCTGATTCATTGTGGAAAATAAGAAGTCAACAGTCACAACCCCCAGGCGCAGTCTCATTACATTTCAGACCGATAAGAGGGAGGCAATGTTTGTGAATCCTATCAGTTCCTACTAATCTGTTTTGTCAGTGTCACAAACCGTTCTTATTACATTTTTCAGTCCAGGTGAATAACAACACATTTTTTTGTGTTAATAGATTTATAGATAGATAGATTTGCCTAGATAGATGCCACAATCTGTGGGCAGGAAATTAGTGTTTCTATTTGTTTTTCTTCCTTTTTCTTGAGATTATTGTATAAATTGATCTCTATTCTTATAAATCTTATTTTAAGCAACTCCACTGACCCAGTCACCTCAACTAAACACATTGTTATATTAATATTGTTGTATAATTTGGTTAGTATTTACAAAGCTTTTTGTTATATGCTATTTATGATTCAATTATAACAATACCAGTCTCTCTCAATTTCTTTGGAGCTTTGAATAATATAAATGTAATTTCTAGGAGACAGCGTCTGGCATCCACACTGTTATCAGTGCCATGGTTATGATACCACAATAAAACTGGCATGACGAACCAGACTGAACTCATTCATATCAGGTAATACTTCCAAAAGTTGTAAACTGAATTGTCATTTGGCTCCTTGATATAATAAGTTTCTCATTTTTACAGCTGCCCAGTCTTTTCATTTAGATTACACCTCTACGCTTGAGTAAGAAGTAAATATATTATGAAATTGTGAATAACCTGAGTCATTTAGTCATAATTTAGAATACAACTCAAATTTCTCAAAACAGAAGCAAGGTTTGTTCTCTGTGTAATATAGGCACAGGTGTGCAGAAGGTGAGGGAGTCTGTAGAAAATATAAAACATGATGTTCTCAAAACAAAGGGATTAAACTGCTCTGAAGGACATGATTGATTACTCTGTATGGCACAGCGGTTCCTTCTTCAGTAAGGCTGCATTATGTGGGGGGGAACTGTAAAAAACAGTTAACACTTGTTTATTTACATGTGTACCTAGGTATTTATATAGGTCTGAACCAGTAGAGCCAGTTTGATGAGTACAGTCAAGCAAAGTCACGATGATACATATATTTTGTTGTATTTTATGTGAAGTTTTCTACCCATGGAATGAATAGTCTATATTATGTTCTAATTGGCGTAAGGATCTCAAACCTGACACACGCTTTTATAAATATGTGACACAATCTGGCTATTAAGCCACCATTTTCAATATTTGATAATTGATAAATCTGTCTGGGCGTGTGCAGGAAGTTAAACATTTACTGCAGCTGCATCTTATAATCATAGCGATATAAAATCCTGCACTTTTCTGCTTTTGCTGGAATCAAAATGGTTTATACAGAAACCCAATTCTAGATTGTTGTCGTGTAAAACCGGGAAGTGTGGAAACAAAGGGAAGCAAATACATGTTGAAGTTTATTTCGGTAACACATTTAAAACAATTATAATTGGGAAGAAAAAAAAAAACAGAAATGTCGACTTTCCCACGATTCTCAACTCGGTGCCACAGCGAAACCCCTCGGGGAGCGTCAGGCCTCCAGTCACTGAGCTGAAGCTCCGTTATCGCGTCAGGTTCAGCAGCTCGCCCCCCGTGGAACGTTGCTGATCGCTTGTGATTGGTCGAACGACGCAGGAGGCGGGTCGAACGTTCCAAGTTCAGTTGGAATTCGACGACGTTCGGAGCGGAGCGCGGCGGCGACTGCGGGTTCACGTCGGGTCAGCGCTCCCCACAGGTTGTGCAAGCTGTTCGTCTTCGCCGTGTGGTGGAGGGGGAGGCACGTCGGGCTGATTTCTGCCGGCTCATTCAAGGGTTTTTGTCCAAACGGTGGGCGCTGCTCGAGGTGAGTATCCTACAAAATCTGTCTTTTTACGACGTTACAGTGAGAAAGTGTACCGGACCCCCCGTGTTGTCAGGACTACGCATGTACAGGAGTGAGTGTTACGGAGGCTCAGTCAGGTCATTACGCAGTATGCAGCAGGAACGGTTCAGCTCGAATTAAGATGTAAACAGCCCCAAGAAAAGTAAACTAGCTGTGTCAATACTTGTTAGTTAACCTGTTTGTTCTTCAGCTTAACCTGGCTTCTGTCGGACCAGGGCGTGGTCTGAGAAAGTACATGTCGAAGTCAGAATCGAGTTAAATCAGGTCACCTTACGCTACATTTTACTCTACAACTTGTCATGAAAAGTCATCTCTCAAAGAACTGATGACCGTTATGAATTTGCTCCTGTAAATATTCAGTTGTGGTGTATATTCCGGTTACAGTAGCTGTGGGGGGTAAAGTCACAGTCATCATCTCATTGTTCAAGTTCGTGCTTGTCACACACGAAATATTTAAGTTGATGGGGGGAAAAAAAATAGGTGTTTAAACCTACATCAGAAGTGATCTGACTGATACACAACTTCGGTTATTTACAGTACTCATTACTGTACTATAGTTGTACACTGAGTAACAACTGCTCCACATTTACATTTGGAGCAGCAAAATGGGAAGTGCAGGTTGTTGACAGAGTTTGTTTGTCTGAGTCCCAGATAATAGTTGTGGCTAACCAAGATCACCTGTCCTCATTGTTTAGACACAAAATGGCTGCACTGCGTCGTTTGAGGCAGTGCCACTCCATGGGCATTGCTGTCTCTCATCTACACACCAGCAGCCGTGCCTCTGCCAAACAGCATTACAAAATGCTTGTGCTCGGAGGAGGAAGTGGAGGCATCGCAATGAGTGCACGGATGAAGAGGATGATGGGCGCTGAGAATGTGGCTGTTGTGGAGCCCAGTGAGGCAAGGAGAAAGTGTATTATTATTATTTGCCATACCTTTTTTTTGTGTATCACTAAAAGCGATACACACTGAATTCACGTTTGCATTTTTATCCCTCAGAAACCAAACTGTATTTTCCACTTTCGTGTAGAGCTGGTTTCTAACAACTTTTCTATTTTTCAGATGCACTACTATCAGCCAATATGGACCCTGGTTGGTGCTGGTGCAAAAACTGTAGCCTCATCAGGTCGTTCCACCGCAAGTGTCATGCCTTCTGGGGTCAAGTGGGTGAAATCTAAAGTTCAGGAAATAAATCCAGACACAAATACTGTCCGCACAGACGACGGGACTGAAGTACGTTTGCTTTAGGAAACGGTTATCTGACTGTGTGTACATTGAAATCATAAAACTGCTTAAAAATGTGTCATCTACCAGCTTGGCATTGAGTGGTAGTTTGTATATGAAGCAACATTATTTTTAAATCATATGATCTATGTGCATCTAGCCCTACTTACACTTTCTTTCACATTGCAGATCTCCTATGAGTATTTGATTGTGGCTCTTGGTTTACAACTGCATTATAATAAGGTGAATGCATTGTTCCTCTACTTAGTAAACTTTTACTGCTGTATATAAATTCAGTTACATTGTAGGAAACTTACACTCTTCTTATATGTAGATCAAAGGACTGCCAGAGGGATTTGAACATCCAAAGATTGGGTCAAACTACTCAGTCCAAACTGTGGAGAAAACGTGGAAAGCACTGCAGAACTTCAAAGAGGGCAACGCTGTGTTCACTTTCCCAAATACTCCCGTGAAATGTGCTGGAGCTCCACAGAAGATCATGTACCTATCAGATGCATTTCTCAGAAAGGTCCTTCAATTTTTGGAATGATAATGTAGTACATTTTGAAACTATCAAGTATGGCTTTACAAATGAAATGAAGATATTTACATGACTGTTTCTATCCAAGACAGGAAAAAGGGCAAAGGCCAATGTAATATACAACACATCGCTTCCTGTGCTCTTTGGGATCAAAAAATATGCTGACTCATTGTGGGACATTGTGAAAAAGCGTGACCTACAAGTGAATCTGAGGCACAATCTGATAGAAGTGCGGGCAGACAAGCAAGAAGCTGTGTTTGAAAATCTTGACAAGCCAGGCGAAACCAAAGTGATTGAGGTAACTATGTTCTGTACCTCACCCATAACCTTTAATATGGTAGTCTTGACTGCTTTATGCAATACTATTCCAACATGCAGTTTCCTTCCTCTTTAAATCCTTAAAAATGTTTTTTGTCTGTTGTGCCTGTATGTTATGATCAACCTAATACAGTATACATTTAGTCTCCCTTTGCACCTAAATATATGCCAGATTAAGAAGAGACTCCAATGAACTCAACTCCTTGATTAAATTTCTTAAATAACTTTGCTGTTTTTCTTTATCAGTATGAAATGCTCCATGTCACACCACCAATGGGCCCCAATTCGGTGATCAAAGGCAGTCCACTTGCAGATAAGGCTGGCTGGTTGGATGTCAACAAAGACAACCTCCAACATCAGAGGTATCCCAATGTGTTTGGGATTGGAGACTGTACCAACTTGCCCACAGCCAAAACCGCCGCTGCTGTTGGTAAGTGATTATTGTGTCATGAGTTTGAACATTGCATTAACACAATACTGGAATCCACCCTGTTACTGCATACAATTCATTCACCTTTTAACTACTTGCCCTTTTTGTAATTTAGACAGCTCAGTAAGTGTATTGCACAACAACCTTACGCAAGACTATAAAAACAGACACCACACCCTATAAGGCTTGTAATTGAGGAACACTTCTTAGAAGTACCTGACTGGTTGAGTTTGTACATTTAGAAAAAGAAATGGTTTGCACTTTACTCATGGGGAAAAGTTTAACCCTTTGTGTCTAGCTAATTTTAAATATTCTTTGTTTGTGTCATTTCCTGCACGTTAACTGTGAATTAAATGATTTGAATGCTGGCAACTTGGCATCATTGGTGATGACATGGGGTTATAAACCAGTACTTATCACTGATCATTTCCTGCACAACTGCAATCTGACTGCAGTAAAGAATTTAGCCAAATCATGTTTACATTCAGCGTATTCATGCAAGGTATGTCAATATCAATCCATCTTTCTGTCCTTAGATCAACTTTAATGCAGAGGGAAATATCTCAACAATTATTGAGTGAATAGTCGTTCCATGTGGCACAGATTTTGATGATCCCCACATAATGCATCTTATTGATTTTGGTGAATCAATGGTTTTTATTTATTTAATCTGGAACCATCAGCAAATCACATTTTTCTTTTAGCCAATTGCAGGATACTTCAAAAACTAATGACTGTAATCAACTATTTAATTAGCTAATATTTAATTATTATAAAGTGTATAATAAAAGCTGTAAAATAAAGTTAAGTCTAACCTAAGCGCGTTAACATGGCCCAAGTATAAAGAGAATGTAGGATATGCACATCCAAAAAGCCTCAACAGGTGCTGGATCAAAAAACAAACTGAAGGCAAAAATCAGACAAAAGATCCGCACACTGTACTGATAGCTCCCAAGAATTTAATCTAATGCAATGTTCCATTCTATCAAAGATCTTCGTCGGGCATGGTCAAATCACCATTACAAAACAGAACAAACAATATATAGACAAAAAACGCATTAATCAGTCAGGTGGTTGTGATCTGCATGACTGGATGGGAGTTCATTGTACCTATATGGAAGTATCAGACAGTGTTGTCCAACTCTGATCTGATGTCATAGTAAATAAGTAATTTGAGTGTGCTGTTGATGGATACTCTTCTCCCACAATTCAATGCACAAAGGAAATAGAGGCGCTGCTTACAGCTGGAATTAAAGAAATTGTGAACATGGTGAAACATCTTCACAAAAATCTTAAAAACCAAAATACGTAAACAATCTCAAGAAAGACACATTGCTTTCTATTTGAAGTTTAACTTCCAGTGGCATTCCAAAGTCGTGGTTTGATGTCTGACATTGCAGGTATTATGTCATACATACCCTGTTAGCGTAAAGCAGTTAAGTATCTTAATTATTTATTAATTTTATTTTTTTGTGAAAACTTACTGCTAAAATCAGTATGTACTACATGCTGTATAGAATTCGTTTGTAGTATGGATTTAGGCACAGCAATAGTCTTAATTCCTAAAAAGAGAATTTACACATTTATTAATGTGAAAAGCTTACCTATTGTTTTCTCACTCAGCTGCACAAACTGCTATCTTGAATAGAACAATCAGCAAAATACTGAAAAATGAGAAGCCAGATAAGAAGGTAAGTGGCATATAAACTATCATTCATCTTTTGATGTGAAGAATGTTATTTCTGTGAAAAATATGCAAATACATAATTAGTAACCTCCTTGTTCACAGTATGATGGCTACACCTCATGTCCATTGGTCACAAGCTACAACACAGTAATTCTGGCAGAGTTTGACTATAATGGACAACCACTGGAAACATTCCCCATCAACCAAGCCAAAGAAAGAAGACTCATGTACTACATGAAAGCTGACTTTATGCCTCACCTCTATTGGCATGGGCTTCTAAGGCATGTATATATTTATTTAACATATTCATAGATGTTAGTAAGGAATCGTACCACACCTTTCACCACATTTTATTAATGGCTTTTGTTTTTCTTACGTCAGGGGCCTGTGGGGTGGACCAGGACCATACAGGAAACTCCTTCATCTCGGGATGAAATGAAACCTCACCATGAGTTTCCAAGTCAATGGTTACATTCCCTTAATGTTTAGGGAAAGAAGTAGCACATTAAATCCGTCATTCTGTAAAAGAGTGGACACATAGTGCCTAGTACATAGATAATATTTATGGCATGGACATCATGACTAATCTAAACAAGTTTTATCAAGTTTTAATCAATCTTTAAATATCTATGTGTAGTTAAACCTGCAATAAGTGGTGCATTGATATTACCATGGGATAAAATCAAAAGTTTGTAGAAGATTCTCTTGTATGCAGCCTAAGGTGTACCAGTGTATTTTTATAAGCAAGGTTATTCAAACTAAGTCCCATAGCCTAACTGAAGTTAGCCAGGCTCTTCCAAAGTTGATTCTACATCTTGCTGCAGAGTGTATATTGTCCATGTTGCCCAAGTACATCCAATAAATTGACCCAAATTTTAAATGAACAATTAAAAATGTTGACGTATTGACACAATTACATGATCATTTGTTTTTTGCAGAATATTGGAGGGAAGCCCAACTTGACAGCTGTAATCATTGTCTACCAGTCATTAAGAGTGTTGTGCAGACAGAAGTCACTAAGAACAGCATACATATGCTCTTTGTCAGATATACTACTATACTATACTAAAAATTGGTGGAAGTCAGGTAATATGTATGTAGCCATTTAGGATTGTTGTGCTTCCACCTGATACGCTTAAGCATCCAGTATGTACAAATGTATTTTTTCACAGTACTACTTTAATAATTTGTGCTACCAAACATGCTGTATGAAAGGTTGTCTTTGGGAATGCTTAACCATTAACATGCAAACTCCCAAAAGTGCTTTTCTTACATTTATCCATCGATGTCAGAATAGTTTTGTACGGACTGATTATTATTTTTCTATCATTGCTTAATTGAGATGTAAAATCTTGGAGTTTATATAGTCAGTGCTAACTTCATTATTGTATTAAAAATACATTCAGTACCTTTTTAATCATTAAAATGACTGTGTACAGTTAAAACGTAATGTAATTATGCTGTTGGAGTAAAAGAAATTGATGAAAAGTCATAAGTATATACTCAGTATAGTTTCAACCTTGTTGCACTTTATGGTATATTACATCCAATAGTGTTACTGGAATATTGAATGTTATATGACTTAGTTTTGCTGTGATTTTTGTATAATACCATTTACTTTTGTGAGGTTCCTGACTAATATTATCACTTTAGGGCTTGCTTACAATGCTTTTCATGCATATCTGTAAAGAGTCCATGTGGTCTGCATTCAAATCTCGGTACTCTAAGCACGCTAAATTGACTGTAAATGTGGCTCATGTTTACCATGATGCTGTTGTGGCTGAATTGTAGTTCATTACTAGCACAATTATTTTACATTACTGAAAATTCCCATAGTTTTACCATTTGGTTTTCAGATTGATTTTTGGCTGTAAGGATTCAGTACTCTTATACATAACAGGATTTTGTGTGTTATTGATTTCCTCCAGGCAGTTAATTTCACTAGTATGAAAGTCAACCCTTAAGGGCCTGAACCTTGCTTTAAAATGTTTTTAATGAATGATTGTCATCATTTAGTTATTGGTAATGCAGCTGAATGCACAGTGTGTTTCAATTACTTTTCACTGCTGGTGCAGAGTTTAGAGAGCCAGGATTTGATCTCAGACTTTCTTTAACCTTGCTTCTAACCAGCTCACATCTGAAATCTCTAATCTTAAACTTTGCCCAAGTGTTTTGAAACTCTTTAAGCTGCATTTGACTGAAAACTGAAGTTCAGTAGGATGCATTGCCTCAAGTTCTCTGCAAGCTGCATCCCACGTTGTAATGTTGTTGAAACAATGGCTGCGAAAAACGTATTTAAAATTTAGGGGAAAAAAAGTCTGGCACTCTTTGGGCAAAAAGATGCCAAACACCTGTCCGATCCTTCAAAATGTAAAGAAACAGACAATGCACACAATTTAACAAATAACTCCTGTCCTGTGTGGCTCTGTTGCAGTCGCACAGCAGCACCAGCAGGGATAAAGTGTGGTAGTGAGCCTCAGTCCGGCTCATGGATGTATAAAGACAACGTCCAGCTGCGCGCATACACGCACCAAAGCCATTTTCCTGTTGACTCCGGTCTCCGCCACGTTGGTTTCCCTCTACGTGAGTGTGTGTGTGTGACTGACTGACTGAGTGTGTGTGTGTGTGTCGCATTCTCCTGCGCACCGCCGACGTTGTGTTTGTGATGAGGCGGGAAATGGCGTCCGCAGACATGGTTGATCAGTGACTAGCTGCCGAGCGACGGGACACAGCTGGCAGCAACAACCGCGGCCCGACCTCCGCCGGTGGGGCCGCCACGGTCGCCGCCGACAGCCGACAACCCCGCGGCGACTTTTGAAGAGCTCCGTAGATCATCGGTAAGTAACAAACAACGTCAACATGTAAACAAAAAGGATCCCCCCCTCCTCCTCCTCCTCCTTCCTCCGGTAGCTACCGAGCGGCTAACGTTAGCGGGCGCAGGGGGCGTAGTCTAACGGCCGCTAACGGCCATGGAGGCGAACAAGACGAAGCGTCGACCGGAGCGCGGCGAGGCTCCGTGTCCACCGGGGAGACGGAGGACGTGTCGACGGGGACACGCGTGACACGCTCCGTGGGAGCTGAAGTGAATAATGTCACGGCCTTGCCTTCGCTGCCAGCGGCGGTTTTTTTTTTTTTATATTATTTTTTTTTATATATATTAGCCTGGGAGCTAACTCAGCCGACAGCATCTGGCTCGGGTTGAACGTCGGGAGAGACTCCGGTTCACGGCGGACATGTTGAGCGGGACGAGGGGCCAGCTGCGGCCGCACAAACGCGCACTTTCTCCCGCTACATGCGAGGGGGAGGGAGGGAGGGGACACCGGCGTCCGCCCGGTGGCGGCAGCACGCCCGGCTTCTTCTTTTTTTTTTTTTTTTTTTTTTCTGGCTAACTGTAGCGGTAGCCGATGTTAGTTACATAACGACGCTGTTCGGCTGCCAGATCTGATTTTAGCGACGACCAGCCAGTGAACCTGCAGCTGAAGTGACCGAGCTGAAGAGAGCGTGTGCTCCAAAACACCAGCTCCGTTTGAAGGCCTCGCACGTCCGGCTGCCAGTAATGTTTATCACGTACACCGCCCACTCCGCCGACCGCTCGGCTCACAGACATTAAGTTTCGATAACAACTTGTGCTTTTAACTTTGTTTGTCGTCTTGTTGGATGATCGTGACAGGCAGCAGTGTAGATATCACTGTGATCACACTGAGTGACTGTTGTCATCCACTGTGTCGTTTAACTCTGTGATCTGATCATGTTTCACTGTAGCCCACCACAGGGAGCAATACACCAGATTTAAAAGAGAAAAAAATGTGTTGCAGGGAAATACAGAATAATTTCACATGCTCAGATACTGGGCAAATAGTTTGTGAACTATGAAGTAGCTGACAATATTTATCAGTTCATTTTAATTATTTGTATTTGTTGTTATGGAGATGTAGAAACAGGAACTGAAAAGTTACAAACAGCTATAGATGATAACATAATAAGATGACATTTTAAAACGTTACTGCGTACCAGAGCCCAAACTACACATCAACATGCTTTTCACTTACACTGTATTTGTTGGCTGATGAGTAACAAGAAATTGCAGCACAGAAACCGTATTTAATGTTTGAGGTACTTGAGACATTGAACAGTATCTCTTTGTCTACCTTTTGAGCAAGTTTATTTTTAAATTGTAAAATGTCCTCCTCAGTTCGTATCTTGGTCACATTTTTAAGTCTTCCTAAAATATTATTGGCCAATATATCTTATCTATCACACATCAGTGTCAGTAATATACCAGTGAAATGATGAAGTTGAGCTTCTAAAATGTGGAGACAAAGATTTAAAGTTTTTTGTTACTTTTTACCTACTGTACCTTTTTGGTACTGACCAACACTCTTACATCAAGTATCAAAACTGTCCACTACTGTAAGTTGGAATCAAATATCTGTCCAGATACATAATCTTGTTAATTACTTAATTGATCACATAATTCCTGATTTGAATCAAAATTTTAAACTACTTTATTCAGGCAAAGTTCTTAAAAAATGCTTGTGGTTGAACAACCTGTAGCATTTAACAACTCTGGGTCCGTTTTTTCAGTGAAAACAACAATTTTGTAGAAAAACTATATTTATATAAGAATAAGATATTGTTTTCATTATTAAAGTAATGTTTCTTAACTTCTCTATCCCCCTTGTCAGGTTTTCTATGTGACGACGGAGCATGATGAGGCTGAGAGTGCGTAAAGCTCCTCAGCAGCCGAACTTAGGCCGTCGAACCCACCCGTCCCAGGCCAAACGGAAACACTGTGAAGTGGAGCCATCCCCGGTAAGAGGTCGAGGCAAAATGCAGAAGAATGAAACAGGCCTGTTCTCCACAATAAAGAAATTCATCCGTGGAAATGCTGTCAAGGTATGCTTACATCAAGGTTCACAGCTGCTCTTTTACAATTTTGTTTTTGCTGCTGTGGCATAATAATACCCTGTAGGAACACACACTTTATGTACAAAAAGCAGTGGCAGTTTGTGCTATTGATGTGAAACAGTGACTCATAATAGCTAGGAGTATTTTTAGACTCTTAACTGGAAGTCTCAAGATGGTCAATATAGTAAATAGTTTCCTGCTGACATTTTATATGTTTCTGTGAACTTCCTCTATTTTCATTCTGCCAGCTGAAATTGCTGATGATAAATGGTTGGCTAAAGTACCAACTGAACCACATGCAGAATGCTTATTTTATAGACATAGAAATTGCTCTACTTTATCTTTAGACCCTTTTTTGAAATTATTGAAAACAAGTGTTCGACTTACCACCATTACAACTTTCATATTTGTATTTTCACAAAATGAACAAACATTACAAATTCTAAAATGAATACGTCTTTTTACATGTGGATTGAGACACAGTGGTACCATGATTTAATTGCTGTTATGAAAATATTCTGCCATAATTGAATTTATTTCACAAAGCTATAAATTGTATTTTTCATTACAATAAATTGGCTTTTTTAGATTGAAGACTAAAAAACACCTAAATAACTGATATTATGTAGCACATTTGTAACC
Organism: Lateolabrax maculatus; assembly: GCA_031216445.1. NCBI lineage: Eukaryota > Metazoa > Chordata > Actinopteri > Acropomatiformes > Lateolabracidae > Lateolabrax > Lateolabrax maculatus. The sequence continues at coordinate 19,035,935 of CM062214.1, forward strand.
CTGACTGGTTCTGTATCCCTGTTTTTATTTCTCTCAGGTGGACCAGGATATTCCTGCCAAGAGGAGTCGTATTGATTGTAATTCTGATGGCGATCTAATTACTTCAACACCACAGACGAGAGGCCTTTCCAACAAATCAGTCTCCAGAGTTTGCCGGAAAAGTCCAAATAAAGGTACTACAAACCCAGTAAAAAGTGTTGTAAAATAAATGGTTTAACTAGACAGATATTGTGTTTAAGGGTTTTTCTAAAGATTGTTTTTTTTTTTTTATGTTTTTTTTTTAGACACAATGACCTGCAACAGTAAACCCATGAAACCAAACGGTAAACTAGAAGCCCCGGTCGAGGCAGCAAGCAGCCCCCCACGCACCACCCTGCTCGGAACTATCTTCTCCCCAGTCTTCAACTTCTTCTCACCAGCAACTAAAACTGGTAAAAAATTATTAGATATTTATGTCTTAAAGTCCAATATTTAGGAGTGATTTAAAAAAAAAAAAAAAAAAAGATTTTAAACTGGAAATCATTTGAGAGAATATTGTATATATTTGAGATATTTGACTAAAAGTTTTCCGTACTGACCACTTGTCATTTGTGTGCAGCCACTCCTGGTTCAGACTCTCCTGGCCAAGCGGTGGAAGCAGAGGAAATCATGAAACAGCTGGACATTGAGCAGGCAGAAGAAATACCAAGCAGCACTCTCACATCCACAGAGGGCATCACTCCATGTCACACTGCCCCAATATTACCACAGAGGCTTCAGATTACCTCTGACACGTCAATAGAAGAGGGGGAAATCGTCACTGAAACTGACATGCCACCATTAACAGGTACAACCACTCTCACATTAGGCCTCGTTCTTTTGATCTGGGAAACTTTCTGGACATGAGCATATTCAAAGAGTCATTACTATTGTGTTAGTAGACCATAAGGTCACCAATATAATACGCTTTTAGAGGTCAATTGAGCCAGCAGTTCAGTCCTGAGATAAATACTAACTGTCGACCATAGTAGGATGTTTAAATCAAATTAATCTTTTTTTTTTTTTTTTTTTTTTTTTTTTTTGAGCATGCAGAATTGTGAACATGACACTGCTCTTTGGAAACCCATGGCAAGTCAGTTTTCACTGTCTGTGTCTTTAACAGTCAAACTGTTAATGTAGCTGTATCCTCTACTTTATAATTTAATAATAGAGAGCCTGGTGTGAAGCTGGAACATCCAGGTTCTGTTCCATAAATAAGAAAACCTCATTCAAAATCACATTTACCTTTTTTATTAACGTAAAAAACTAAAAATTCAGCCTTGGAACAAAGCCTGTCTCAACACGTATGTCGTGTGGTTCACTCCATATGTTTAGATAAGGACTGTAATTTTTAAAAGAATTACCTAGTATCCTTGTTTATTAAATAGTTCAGTTGTTAGGGCTTAAGCTCTACACCATTGTTGTAAACCATTTGGATGCTGATTTGTCTTAAAATATGGAACGTAAACCTCAGGAACAGGCTTCATTTTTTCAAAAAGACAGACAGCAAAGACGTTGAATGAGAAATTGCATTGAGTAACAGAAGCTAGTGGGAAAGAGGCTTCATGATGTCATGACTTTGTCTTTCTATTGCTCAAGAATGTAACATTTAAACTCCTCTTCTGTGTCTCTGTCTTCATCAGTTCCTGGGTGTATGCCAGACGGTGGTTATCAACACACGTTACCTCCAGCTCCTGCAGAAACCTCATATGATGAGGACTGGGAAGTTTTTGATCCGTAAGTAGGTCGAAATTGGTGCTTTTTCAAGTGACTAACAATTATATCTATATTTATTTATTATGAATAAAAAAGAGCTGTTAAGTAAAAATAACGTTGACAAGACACACGTTCTGTCATCAGAAGTGTTGTCTGATTCCACTTGAAATCACATCCAAGGTGACATTGCATGTTGATGTGAACAGTTTGCTGCAATGTGAAACTATTTACCACTAGATGGCAGCAACAACAAGACTGTGAGTCCTGTGTGATGACATGTGACACCATGTTCACACCACTACTGTACTTACGTTTTAAACTTCCAGGACTGAATGTTTTACTTCTTTGGATCTTTTCAGGCCGCTGTAGTATTGAAATTGGAGTTGACATTTTCTGTTTATCTAGTGGTCAAAAGACATGAAAATTGAGTGTTCCTCCTTTGTTTGGCAAATCCTTGTTTGTGTTGTTAAATGAGTCTTTTTATGGTTTCTCTGCTTTAAGGTACTTCTTCATCAAGCACGTGCCTCCGCTAACAGAAGAGCAGTTAACACGCAAACCAGCGTTACCTTTGAAAACACGCAGCACACCAGAGTTTTCTCTCGTCTTAGATCTGGTAAGCAGTGAAAGGTTTCTTGTGCTGTATCTCATTAAAAGTAAATTTACTTAAATGGGTTTTTACTACTGATTTCCTTTTGTCTGTTCTCAGGACGAAACTCTGGTCCACTGTAGTTTGAATGAGCTAGAAGACGCAGCCCTGACATTCCCTGTGCTCTTTCAAGATGTAATATACCAGGTACCAACTGTTAAATGTCATTCTTTAATAATAAGGTCTTAATTTTCTTGCTTCTGTGATTACATTTCTTATGTTTATTCCTTTTTAATCTGAAGGTGTACGTTCGTTTGAGGCCCTTTTTCCGCGAGTTTCTTGAGCGCATGTCTCAAATGTATGAGGTGAGATGCTCTTTCATTTCCAAGTGGTCCCAGACAGTATTTGTTTAATTTGACCTGCTATACGTTTACATAACCCTTATTTATTGCTGTCCATTAAAATTTCAGATTATTCTCTTCACGGCTTCAAAGAAAGTGTACGCCGACAAGTTGCTCAACATCCTGGATCCGAAAAAACAGTTGGTCAGGTCAGTGACTACACAAGACTCTGGAGCAGCTTTTATAACAAATTATTTTGATTTACGCTCTGCCTGCTTTGTAATTTGTACACTTTGAGTTGGCTGTAGTAATGAGGATTAAATGTTAAGTGTCTGTATAGATTTAACCGAATGTGCAGCCACAATAAAGTTAGAGGAGATTGTCTGTCATCCATGATTCAACCAGGAAAGTTGACTTGCTTTATTCTACACTCAGCTTTGGGAAGTAATCGAACATAAACATATAAAGCTTGTCAGCGGGACAGAGAAAGCTCTTCACTGTGTTCTTTTCCAACCTTTTTAAACAGTTTCACAGATAAAGAGTGATACCAAAAATGACTTCCTCAGGGTTTTGCTTTGTAATGGATGCAGAGTTTGTTTCCATGGAGCTGTTTTAATCAAGTTTGCTTGTCACAGCAAGCAAACAACAGTTAAACAAGCATCAACATAAGAATTGATGCTTTTGTTAACCCTCCAAAAACACCCAGGCTTTCTGATCTGGTCCTCCATGCCTCTGACTTTTAATTCTGTCGAGATCTTCAGCCATAACTATAACATGTAAAATAGTCTGGTTGGATGCAACTTCCTCTTCCAGTCTTTTCTTTTTTCCGTGCTAGTAGAATTGAACATTTTTTTCACTTAACGTCTGTGAATTCATTGTGCTGTTTTTTAGTAATATCACCACCAGACTTGATACATTTTTAGTCAAACTGACCTTTTTTAAATACCAGAAGGAGGTTATGTTTTCAGTTCCTTTTTGTGAGAGACATACCTCAAGAACTTCAGAATATGTTTTATTCATGTTTTAACTGAGGAATGTTCTTTCATTCTGTGGTTTTTAGGCACAGGCTATTTCGTGAGCACTGTGTGTGTGTTCAAGGAAACTATATTAAAGACCTAAACATTCTCGGACGGGATCTTTCCAAGACGATAATAATCGACAATTCACCCCAAGCCTTTGCCTATCAGGTAAAACATTTTCACACCATCAAGTAAACCAGTTTTTATAAAATGTCTGTGTCACAGTGGTACTAAAGCATCGATTTTGTTTTCTGTTTTTCCAGCTTTCCAATGGAATTCCTATTGAGAGCTGGTTTGTGGATAGAAATGACAATGAGCTTCTAAAGCTTGTTCCTTTCCTCGAGAAGCTTGTGGAGCTGGTGTGTATTTTCTACTTGGAGTAAAACATTTTGTCCACTGTCTAGTTAGACTGCCGGTAACAGACTAACAGCGCTGGTGGTGTGTTATCGAGCTATAAATGTAGTATTCATGAGATCATACCTCTAAAAGATTTTCAACAAAAACTAACCTTCATGATTTATTGCAGGACTGTTGTTTTGAGACTGCATTCGTTTTAGTTAAGTGGACCTAAGAAACTGGCAGCTGAATTTGTTTGTCTGGAGACTGATGGATGTCAGTGACATTTTTACAGATAAAGTTCTGTTGAACTGGCGAGATTCATAGTATCAGTAGCTAGTATGTCACTGTCGGGACAACCCCTGCAGCTCCCTTTTCACCTTTTTCCGTCTTGTTAGTGCCAGGTTTGCCAACACCACTGTGAAACTACAGGTCGTAGTCTTCAACACTGAACTGAAGAGTCTGTTTTCTTGTAGTTTTCCAAATGATTCATTCTGTTCTCCCTCTTTTATCACAGAATGAAGATGTCAGACCGCACATCCGTCAACAGTTTCGTTTGCACGACCTCCTTCCTCCAGACTGAGGACCTTGTGTTTGTCTTTCAGTTCAAGATGGTATCAACATTGGAGAAAAACTGACCCCCAGAAGGAAATATTCAATGGATTTCTCTTTGCAAACACAACATTGCCATTATTATTATTATTATTATTATTATTATTATTATTATTATTATTATTTTATTTTTAAAATCATGAAAAAAAAATGTAATTGAATGCTATGGTCAAAAAGCCCTGGATGTTTTTATACATACACACTAACACCAGACTCAGAACAAACAGACCTGCTCGCTGCGGCAGAATTCTCCCTTTTTGCTCGCTTTTTAGTGCAACATTTAAGACGGCCTCTACGGAAGGTATTTTGTCTTTTAAGAACCATTTTGGATTGACAAAACTGAATGTCATGCAGTGTTGGATTATATGGACCTTGGTGGCTTCAGCCTGACCTTGAACGGCCAGTCAAACCTGTATAATATTCAATCTATTAACTGTAAATATATGTACATAATTTTTTTCTTCCAAGGTTTTTAAGTCATTTTATTTTCACTTCAGATTTTAGTATGTATTCTTTGATTGGGTTGCTTTTATAAACCAACAAAATGTTAGTGTGTTTTGTTTGAAGTTGTTGATAAACGGCGGCTTTTCTGTTGTATGCCTGCATTATTCCTGTGATGCTTTACTCCATTACATGCAGTTGTCTGTAATAAGGTGCAGTTTTAAAAAAATGTATCTTTGGGAGGAAAAAGTTTCTGAAACAATATTTTAAAGTTATGTAATGTAAACTAGAATAGGGTCTCAATTGAATACAAAAGCCATAATGGCTGAATTATAATTTTGGAGATTTGTATTTGAGAGTCCATTTCTGATTTCGACACCTCGATCGTCCTCTTTAATGAGGGTTGGGGGGGGGAGTTTCAGGCATCTTGCACTTTGACATCCAGCCCTTTGTAAGTTGATGTAAAATCTTGTCATTTTTCTACACAGGTGTGTACCACCTCAATTTGTTATGTGGGGGGAAAAAATGAAATTGTAGCACCAGCAAATTGCCAACATGTTTGCTTTGAAATCTTGTTTTCCAAGACGTCTTGTATGTGGGATCTTTATGATGTAGGAGTTACAAGTTTTATTGACTATTGAATGATCACTCCTGTTGTATTCAGTGTTACTTAATGGTTTCCTTGAAAATAAATACTTTTTTATATGACTCGGAGCATTCTATTCTAATTAAAATACATATCCTTAGGTTTATTTATGAACACTTTGTTAATGAATGTACCTTTTATATAAATAACATTCATTTTTAATTAAATAACTTTTTTCTACTGGTAGTAAATGATTCCAGCAGTGTAAACAACAGTGTACTCTTTTATTTCACACTGTGGCAATAATTAAAGCATACAAGATAATTGAGCCTAACATCTCATCTTGGAAACAAAATCCCAACTCAAGGGCCACTAACTCATTTGTTTAGGAGCTTTTGACTGTGTCACACTGTCCTCATCAGTCTTTGCTCAGTTGCCAGGGAACTCTAGATGTTTTGTCAGCATACAAGAATTTCTGAAACAATGTCTTAAGCTGAAACATATTTTAAGGTAAATGGTATCCACTAGTGGTTAAAATGTAACTGTTAATTTTAATTTGAACTAAGATTTACAATAATGATCTCTTAGCACTGAAAAAAATAACCTTCAATAACCTTCAAAGAGTTGCCTGAGGACAGTGTGAAGATGCAGCAGTTTGTGTGGGATCTCCCTCTATCTAAAGACCCTTTTCACAGAACACAAATTGACTTGTTAAAGGAGGAAAAGCACAGGTGGAATTAATAACATTAATTATGGCTGAATTACATTTAGGTGACCCAATTCCAGGGCTCTGGTATTGTGCATGCTCACTTACTGACATATCTTATATGCCAGTGACTTATTAAACTTCAGAAGAATTAAGAATCGAGCCATCGTTAATATTATTATTTACACCAATACTTTTCCTGCTTCGACAAGTCAAAATATCTGCCGTGAAAATAGTCTATTGGGACAGGATATACAACCCAAAAGGTTTTCCCTTTGCACTTTTTTTGTGAGAGTCCGGGCACATTTGAACATTTTATTTTTTGTTTGTACGGTTAGGCCCAACATTTCTTCCAAATTAAGAAAGTGTTAGAAAAAGTTAAGTCAGTTTTCTGCCACATTCTTTACTCTTGTGATCTTCAAAAGCAACTGTGTATTTTACAAACCACTTTGCAATCTGAGATTAAGACTTTGAAGAGTAAAGTATATTTGAGAAAACTGGGAATGCTTTTATTTAACTCCCTGGCAAATGATCAATCTCAAGACCTACAACACACAGTACATAGACATGAGTGACTGTAATGAACCAGATACATTTAAATGAATCTGATATGTTTTTAAACAGGACATTTCCAGGTAGTGTAATGTTACCAAATAAGCGCTGTAACTTTGTGATGTTTTTATGGCTATTACTTTGATTTTAAAAACGGAATTGGTCGTACTTACGGTTCACAGCAAGTTATCACAATGACAAAAATTATGAAATAAATTTACTTTTTTATGTTGAATAAACTATAAATTTTTTTATCTCCTTACAATCCATTGTACCTATCAAACCAATCAAAGTATGACTGGTGAGGTCACTTATTGTACTCCTATAAATATTGTAATAAAAAGGAAGAAAAGGCATTAATATTGAAACCCTCCAGTGTTTGATAGATATCCAGTGACAGTGGCCATCTTTTATTGTTATGTACACAACCTGCCAGTTTTTATTCAGAGATACAAAATTACGAAATGTCCTGATCAGATAACCTGCTCATGTCTTAATCCTTTTGTTCTTTCAAGAAATAGGTCATTACCTGATTGTAGGTGTGCACTGAATTACCCCTTCCAGAGGTCATGTGACTCCAAATACAAAGGGGGCCAGTCTTCATCAGACTTATCTAACGGTGTTCAGAAGGAAGGAATTACTTCAAAACAAACTCACTCTGTTGATAGAGTGAAGATAAGACGTGGGGATAATTAACTGTGTTTTTAAACTAAACCCACCCAGTGAAACCCCCCTGCCCTCATCTATTGGCTGCTGGTGGGGGGTGGAGGTTGTGCCTCATAAACTATGAAGCCTTGCAAGTGTGTTATCCCAGGGGCCGACATGTATAAAAGGTGCTGGCAGGTGTTCTTACCTCAGGATAACACTGGGTCGATCCAGGATGTGGTCTCTCTTCTTTCTGAGTGCCTTGCTGGGGGCGTTGGGGTCAGAGGAAACGTCCTCTGGAGGAGCCCAGGAGCTTCAGGCTCTTCACTGCCCCCCCTGCGAGCAGATACACTGCTCCACCGGCCGGGCGCTGAAGCTCCAGTGTAAAGGTGGTGTCACGACAGGTGTCTGTGGCTGCTGCCCCGTCTGTGCCAGAGCAGAGGGGGAGACCTGTGGGGGAACATGGGACTATCTGGGCAAGTGTGATGGGGGGCTGGTGTGTGTTTACAAGGACTCGGCAGATGGCAAACCAGATGCGGAGCGTGAAGGGATCTGTAAAGCAGGTGAGATCATAGTTTATAGCCCTAATTAGTATTAGGCAGGTAATGTGCCCTGGAATCATTTTTTATCATTGATTAATATAATATGCCACAGTGAGCCAAATGTGTTGATACATTATCAAGCAATTAAAAAAAAAAGAAAATACAATGTAAAAGTATTCCGTTACAAGTAAAAGTTCAGTGGTCAAAATGTACTTAAAGTATCAAAAATAAAAGTACCCATATTACAGTAGAATTGCTCCTGTCAGTGTTATATTTATATTTATTATAAAATTCAGATCCAGAAGGAGCTAGTTTTCACTATTTTATATACTGTTGGGTAGTTTAATTTATAGCAATGCATCATATTTTGAAAACATGTATGTTTTGTAAAAATTTGAACTGCAAAATAACTAACTATAGCCATGGAATTAATGTAGTGAGTAAGTAAAGAGTACAAGATTTCCCTCTGGTGGAGTAGAAGTTTAAAGTAGCATCAAATAGACACAATACACGTCAAAATAGTACTGAAGTACGGGACTTGAGTAAATGTACTCAGTTACATTGTAAGTCATTGTAGTGGGAATGGTGCCAATGCGGTATATCTGGTTTATGAGCTGTGAAGAATGATAGAGTGGTCAAGGCTTCCTTTGATTCAAAGGTTTCTGCTAACAGTTAAGCCATAATTACACTTCTTATCTCCTCATGGTGAAAAGAGTTGTCGCCGTTGATGATACAGTATCAGACGTAGTACCAGATTAGGGGCTTTAATGTTTGGTTGTTGCTCAGGACAAGATGTAAATATAACATTTGATATAAATATATATGTATAATGCCTTGTGAATTGCAAGTCCCACTTCTGTTTCTCATTCGGTGTGTTTTGCGCAGTGATTGAATCCTTGGATCCAGAGATCTGTCACCCAGAGTGCACCAAGGAATACTGTCAGGCCAACCCCTCTGAAATCTGCTCTGCCAGGTGAATGAAAAAAGAAAGTCTTTCCCTTCATATCTTCTCGTGCTGCATTTTTAACAGAAAACTGAAATTTCCGCTCTGTAGGTTTGTGTCTCTGGAGAAGACAGCGTGCCAGGGCTCCTGTCAACACACCTCATGTTCAAGCTGTCTGCTGCTGCAACCCCCAACATGCCCTCAGAAATGCACCCCTTCTGATACGGCCTGTCTTCAACACTTTGGGAAGTGTGTGCACAAACACCTGACAGCGACTCATAATCCTGTATGCCGCGACAACCAACAGGTATGTGGGAGGAAAAGCTCCAGAAAGCATCAAATCACCTTTATTTTTTCTTTATACTGTACTGCCTTAAAATGCCTTCACACATGAATCCAACACTGTGTAATGTGTCTTTCTTTTTTTGTCTCTGCAGAATAATTCTGAAGGGCATTTTCTCTGTTTGGTCCCAGCCTGTCCAAGTGCACCGTCGTAATTCCCTTTGTAAAGAGAAAAAACCCAGACAAAACTTTGACGAGTTCATGTAGCAAAATGGAAAAAGGCAGCTATCTATAAACTTTGTGTATAACTTGAAAATTCCTTATCCAATAATCACATTTTGTATGCACTGTAAACCTGAATAATCACCTGTGAAATTGTTTGTATTTTACATAATGGGAAATAAAATTCCTTGTCATACTGTACTCTCTTTGATTGTATTTATTTGGTTGGAACAGTAAGTTAAGTTGAAGTTTAATAAGATTTAAAGATTCACCTGCTTTAAAATGTAACTGTAAATATTGATAAGGTTTACCTGTGGGTAAATTATAAAAACACTTGGGATGCATCCTTCACTAAAGACGTAGGAATTCTTTATTCAGAATTACTACACTATGTATTGGGACTCAATTAATCCCAAAATACCTCATAAACAGTGATGAATTAATGAAGCACTAACTAACATGATGCTTTGCACTGACTGTTAGCACTAACTGAGCGTTAGATAATGTTTTAGTGACACGGCTCTAGAGACGCTGGTCGTTTGGTTTCCACACTGAAAAATCTCAACAACTTGGGTGGATTGCCATTAAACTGAGTTCATTCATGTCCCCATTAGGATGAATCCTTCTTTCCATCATCAGGTCCAAATGTTAATTTGTCCAATACTTTGGTTTATGACCAAATATCTCCAAAAGTAGTGCCAAAAGTAGTCCGCTGTGCTTTGTGTTTAGTGATGATTAGCACGTTAGTATGCTTCATTCATGAACCACGAATGAGTGAACCACTTCGGACACCTGCATGGAAATAAATAGAAACAATGCAGCAAGAGTTTAAAACAAAAACGCTGTAGCAGAGAAATGAAGAGGAATAATATGGGTACGACAATGTAGTAAATGAAATGGTCATTTCAGTCCAGCACAGTATTTCCAGGATGAATTGTTCTTATTTGGGGAGTTTTCATGGTTCACAGGAGAAGTGAAGCGTCTTGAGTCCCCTTTGCCATCGCTGCCCCCCTTACAGTCGATGGTTATTGAATAACAGACAGTTTATGAGGTAGCAATAATGAAGCTTGTGTAGAAAGGGAATAAAGTATGGACCAACAATGGACAGTTTGTTCTGTGTCCTTCAAATGTGAGCCGTTTCTGAAGAGAAGCAGTTTATCGGACAGATTTCGCAAGAAGGAATCTGTTTCTTTACCAAAACAAAGGCCTGCGTTTTCTTTCATCTCCTTTTAACTTGTGAGTCAGTCGCATCACTAAAGAAGTGTGATATCAAGATATTATCCGGTGTTTAATCGGACAGAAGAGAGGACTGTGCACCTCCTTGTCCAATTTTGTTTATAAACAAATAGGAGCAAGTGCAGGAGGGGGGGGGGACATGAGCAAATTAATAAGAAATAGTGTCAATATTGTACAAACAACTAAAATCTGGCTATAACAGACCTACCAGGAAACATATATAGTATGAAATGCTAAAATTGTTGGTGACTATCAATTTCTAAATATATATTTTCAGTTAATAATTTGTCCTCTTACAAGATTGTTTGGCAAACCACAATAAACTATCCAAATTCTCTTCCTTTTGTACATTTCTGCTGCTTTTAACGGCGAATACACATCAGCATACCAGGTATCTATTAGAACGACAGGATCTCTCACCAAAGCAGGCCGCCTCTGTTATCAATCCCATATAGCTGTCTCGATTTTTTTACTGATTAAAAACCACGGATAACAAAGGACTGTGTGCGTGCCAGCTGTAATAAATGTGCCCCTGTCAGAGGAAACCCATGTTGAAGTTTGAATACACCACAAAACCTGGGAACAATAGAAAAGTACAAAAGATTATTAAAAGTGACCTTCAAGTATATTTTGATGTACAGGAGACAGCTGCAGAGATTTCTACATGATTTTTCTCAGCATGTCTGAACAATGTGTGATGTTACAGGAATCTTACACAAGCCTGACCAAGCCTGATCATTTAAAGTCAACCACTACAAAAACCAAAAGGTATAATTTTATTAGTTTTAAAACAAATCTAACAAATGTTGTGAACCTGTTGCCTCTAAGAGGATATACAGCTTATTTCCTGAACTGGTATAAGGATATAAAAGCATATGTAAAATTATTATATATCAGTGGCCTTTCTGTGATCCATCAATATAAATACAGTATTTCAGCACAACAGAAATGGCCACCTCATATATAATTTCTTCATTAAACCTAACTGTTATATTCAATACCTTAAAGTGACACTTAAATCATGACTTATGAAAAAATGTCCTTAACCATTCATTTCCTAAAAACTGAGTGATACAAAGTCATACAGTTAAAAAGTAAGTATTTAAATTGGAACATTGTCCATAGTGCCTGATCAGCAGACTGCTGATCAGGCATCACGGACACTAATGAGTCAATATAATCATTTAATGTGCTAGAAATTGTCAGTATTTAAGTATTTTAGTATGTGACCTAACACACCAAAAAATACATCTCAATGCTTGACTCTGTGCAGTTATTTAAACAAGATGATCTCTTTTAACCCTTTGGTTAGTAAGACTGTATCCTCAGAGAACTAAAACCACACACCAGCAAAGCTTATCCACAAAACAGGATGTTTACTAAACCCAAATCAAGATGAAACATTGCATAACATTTTTAAAATGGACAACAAAATGAATACACAATAGGATACCAATAGTTGCTATTTGAAAAGATATATTATCTTGGCATAACAGTAATTATAGTTATTTGTACAAATAAAAAAAATTGCGATTGTAGAGAGAGAACAGTATAAAAGGTGCATAAAACTTTATCTTTGCTCGGGCCTCCAGTCAGTCTCTGATCAGGAAGGCACTGTGAATTATAAACATCCAGGCCGTCTGTCCGGTTGTCTTGTCACCTGAATAGTCTGTTCCAAAAAGATACGAAGGTGGTGGAGTTAAAGGCACCGATGAATATGAGCAGCAGAAGGTAGAGGCTCATCATGATGGCAAAATGGTGTCTGAGGAGCCAGGAGGTGCTGCGGGAATGTCTAAAGAAGAAAAAACATAAAAATGACCTTTTGTTTACCAGCACCAATCAAAATGTACTCATTTACTTTGTGTTACTTTATTTAGACCTATATTGTACTTTGGCTTTTGTATAGTTCCTATATTCTAATAAAATATAATCAGAATTGTAATTATATTATCATATGAATGTTGTTTATAAATGATTACATTTGTATATTTCTATTAGCTCCAGAGAAACTATTTATTGTCTATGTTCTTATTTAAGATTCAAGCAACAAATATTGCAAACATTTTGATTTCTGCCAAAGGTTTAAATAACTGTTAATTACTTTAATGTGTCCCTCTTTTATTCCACAAACTATGAACAGGTATTAATAGGAGTAAAGTTAATTATTGGTAATCAAAATTGTGATAATGAGTTTGTTTGAATAGCTTTTACATCACTGAGTGGAGTAAAAAATTGAATCCTGTCAGCCCTCTAGTGGTTGGTATGTATGAAAATATGTCAGACATTCGCACAGCACTTTTGTGTATAATGTTGCTAATAATTCCTTTTTCGGCAGTTCCATCTTTAATCACAAGTGATCTGCAAACCAACATTTGACCCGGGAGATTCGTACCTGGACATGTGCCTCCTCTGGGAGTAAACAAGCAGATACTTGACTCGCAAAAGCTGATTGTTGGTGACTACAAAGTACTTCTGAGGTACTTCCCCTCCTTCGCTGTTCTTTGCTCTTGAGCGCTGACGGTCAATGATTTCAGAATCTGGAATGGGAAATGAGTGGCTGGTTTCAATATGAAGCGATTTAAACGTCAGGGTTACAGGATTTCAAATCAAGTAAGTCTCAATGTTAACGTACCTTTTTTCTTCACCTGGCACTTAACATCCGGGTGATCAATGACTTCGCACAAGGCAACGCAGCTGAGCAGTGGACCCAGGAGACTTTCTCGCCAGCCGCTGCTGTGGGGACTGTAGAGGACAGCCATGCTGAGGTCACTGGTGAGGTAGGTTCCCTCTCCAAACACTGAGTTCTGCACACAACATGCAGAAAAGAAACCAGATTGATTCAATTTTAGTGTCGGACACCGGAAACAGAATATCTCTGATTTCCACTTCATCCTTTAGAAATCTCAACAGCTCCATGAACTCTTTTATTCTCTATTATTTTACCTAATGTAGGTCAATATGGGACGTGAGCGTGTTATTTCCACAGAAGACATGAAACAGCGAAGACTGCACTAACCTTGTTGAGGTGACAGTGCAGCCCATTGTGAATGATAGAGTGAAAGTTCTCCAGGCGGCTCCCGTGGAATGCATAGAAGACGTCTCTGCCTGCCCTCGTCTTCTCAAACCTGGCGTTCATCTGGTCACAGTACTCCATCTCAAACAGGAAGTCTGGCACAGGCGCAGAAATCCCCTCATTTTCCGTCAGGTCACACAGTTTGGCATACTGGTAAAGATCGAAGAAACACAATGTAAACAAAAAAATCAAATAATAAAAGACACCGTGGGATTATGTATTTATACTTGTAGTGATGTACCTCATCTTTCTGTAGTGTCTTCACAGCAAAGCTCTTTGAAGAGAGGATCCAGTGTGTGAGAGCCAGATGATGATCTCCCTGTCTGGGTCGTAGTCTCACCAACTCTCTCACGCCAGGCAAAGAGTTCACATCTGCCAACTAGAGGAGAAAACAAAGTTCTTATGATCATATTTCCACAACAGAAGTTGTCACACCTGTCCATAGTATGCCTACCCTTTTACACTATGTAAGGCTGTATTTTCTTTTTAACCACGGGTCTTCTCTGAATCTGAGTCATCATCTCTGCATCACAAATTTTGCTTTTTTTTGCTGTTTTGCATTTGGCCATGTTAGTGATTCTATATCGTGACCGTACCAACAGTACAGAACCAGAATGCATTGCTTATATCTTTGAAGCATTTACCTCTAAAATATTTGCAAATCAATTCAATGTTTTGAATCTGCATCGTTGTTCTTCACCTTTTTTTTTTTTTTTTTTTTTACTGACACACTGCCACCAAATGTATGTGTACTATGTCAACACTTGACATGTGAGCATACCATGCTACTATATATATATATATATCTCTTACCAGCTCCTCAAAGTCCTTATTGTCACCACTTATATATCTAGGAGGGAAGGGCCTGAGCAAAGAGTCCCTCTTGTAGTTCAGCGCAGCAGCAACAAACAGGCTGCAGCGGAGGTCTGCTGCCACTGGGTCTCTGTGCAGACAGGAGCACACCAGCTCTCTGACCGCCTCGGGTGGGAGCGGTGGCTGCATTCCCAGCACTGCAGATAAGATAGCACACAAGTGAGCCCAGCCAAAAAACTAAGTTAGGTGATAAAGAAGCACATCAAACACCTCATGACGACATATATCAGCAATAGATACGGATTAAAAACTGCTGTGTGGCGCCAGACTGTGCAGAGTGGCATGACTGCTTTAATCTGCTGTTGGTTTCCTCGATTAATTGATCAGTCACTTCATCGAGTGTGAATCATCTTCTCTTACTTTGAAGGGAAGACATTTTTTTTTGACAGGGGTACAAAACACGTCGTTACACCGAACTCGTTTGTTCAAGTGAACCAGTCAGGCAGCTGCCTCCGGTTAGCAGCTTGTTTTACAAACATTTACACGCCTAACCTGCCGCCACCTAAGGCACCAGGTTACATTAGTCGTTAATTAACGTTTATACTGTAACTTTTATGGTCAACGTGCAGTTAAAATCAGTAGCAGGGTTAATGTTTCCTCTCTGAACCGACACGGAGCTACGGCAGCTAACACTAGCTGAGCTACAACAAGTGAATGGCTGCTAAAATGTCTAAACACAGCACCGTGGGACCTCTGTGGGGTCCTGGATGTACCGGGAGTACAGCCCCGGGACACACAGACCTGTTTCAACTCCACCGACACGAGTTTTATATCATTTTTTTGTCGTTACCTTCAGTCTCGCTCAACTCATTGAACTGCAGGAAGCTAGCTTTAGGAAGTGCTGCGTTCACGGGCCGCACGAATAGCGGAATTGCGAAATTTTCAAGCGTGGACGAGATGTGTAAACACAAACGTGGCAGATATATTATCAGATGGAAAGGCGTAGGGGGCCGTGCCATTAAATTAATGCAGAGGAGGAGCACATAACTACCTTTGGCAAAAAACGTCAGTACGTGTTTGGTGCATTTTTCATTCTATTATGTGCCAGGAGCACTGATAGATGGAAATTTACGTGGAACGATGAAAGCAGCATTCATCATATTGTTCTGATGTCCAGAGAGACATTTCAGTTTCAGAGCAAAAAACAAAACAGCAGCTTCTGTCCTTCCCCAGCAGCTGGATGAAACCACTGACAGACTCTGTCAGGCACATGGCCGTGAAAAGCAAAACCCCCGAACCAAGAGGTCACAGTATTTTGTAAAGAGGGGCACGAACATGCATAAACTTATCACAAGTACCTTGCTGTCTTATGTCTTTCTGGTAGAAAAAACAACATCTGTATCATTATAGCATAGGTTTTGTAGCCATGAGGCAGATACGGGCAGTGTGTGATTTAGTTTTACCTCAGAAATACCACTTTTTGCATCCAAGACCAAAAGGGTGGCAGCAAAATCAGACGTTTTAAAGCCTATACAATCTGTCAACCTAAAGCTTACCTTGACACTGAAAAAATCAACTGAAAAACCTTTTAGCATGGTTTAAATTAAATGAAATTAAAGTGATTGGAGGATTAGAGGATTCTGTTTAGACACGAGTTAACAAAACAAGTCCATGCTTTCATTTCCAGCAGGGTAGACTTCTGTTGATCCTAACAAAGACAAAGAAAACGTATTTTCCCATATCAAACCCCTCT
Source organism: Lateolabrax maculatus (assembly GCA_031216445.1). Lineage (NCBI taxonomy): Eukaryota > Metazoa > Chordata > Actinopteri > Acropomatiformes > Lateolabracidae > Lateolabrax > Lateolabrax maculatus. The sequence goes on from CM062214.1 coordinate 19,052,357, forward strand.
CTGCTCTCAGATCATCTGGCAGTGGTCTGTTAACCATTCCCAGATTCAAAACTTATGGAAACGAAGCATTGTTCTCCACAGAGCTGGAACTAAATCTCACCTGACTTATACTCCCCTTAAATCCCGCTGAGACAACTTGGTACCACTTCCTCATAAGGTACCAATTAAAAATAGTTAATAAGTTGTAACTCATGGCTTCATGAATGATTTACTAATACTTTGTAGATCAGATATAAGCAACTAATAAGAACAACTTTTGGGTTGCCATGTGGTGAAAAATCTTGACTACTAAATCATTAGTAGTCAAGTGGGCCTAATTAGTAAATGTTAATGAGTTTTCACAACCTGGCAACCCAAAAGTTGTTTCTCAATAATGTGTTATAACTAATCTATTAAGCATTGGTAAATAATGTATCAACTGTTAATAAAGCAATGAACCCTTTATAAGGAGTGAATTATTATTATTATTATTATTATTATTATTATAGTGATATTTAAAACTTTGTGTTGAACCCTGAGCACTAATTATCAATCACCTTGCACTACATTTTGTATTTATTTAATTATTTTTATCTTTTCGATTTGAAATTGTTTCTATCCTGTTCATTTGTGTCACTGTTTTATGCTGTATTTTTCTGTTTGTTTATGCATTATGTAGGGTTGTTTCGAATTGCTCTTATGTCTGTATTTGTGTATACACGTATAGACTCGCCTCGCCTTAAATTTGTCATTTGGACTGAAAAGGTAGAAAGCAGTGCGGTTTTAACCCCTGTATCACTGTGATGTTCAATTCCCTCAGAGTAGGACTGTCTCGCATCTTTTCATTTTTTATCATTTGTATAGTAGTGTATTTAATAGTGTGCCAACAGGCAGCCAATCACATCAGACTGTGTATTGCCTGATTTTCAGCTTTCTGGTTGGTCGGTTCAGGCCAGCAACAAATCCCCTTTTTTTGGTAAAACCAGTGGGGGGGGTGAGAGGGGGGGAGGGTATGTGCGTAAAGAAAAGACCTTACGTCACGTGACCGCCTCTTACTCCCCAGCCCATCATCGGAGGAATAACGTAACATATTTCTGTCCTGACAGCGCCGGCCCCGGTCGTTTCCTCCTGTGTGTTTTAACGCCGATTAATCAATAGGATGCTATTTCCACGAACGGAGGGATTCTAGCGACATTCTCGGACTGAACCGGAGGTAAGGCGTTTTAATAAAGCATTTTCATTCATTACACCGCACCGAGGGGGGAGGAGGGAGATGAATGCATTGAAATAAACCGGATTGCGGCTCCATTAAAACCTCGAAACGTGTGTCCCGGGCGGATTACCGGGAGGATGGTGGAGGTGGACCCGCTCGGCGTCCGGATGAAGAGGAGGCGCCGTGTCGCTGAAGGACGCGTCTCCATCGCCTGCGATCACGATGCACTGTGCCCCTGCTGCAGCATCCCTGACATCCGCCGACAGAAACGCACGCATAAGACAGTTTTAGCCTCCTAAAGGTGGGGAAGTCAACCTGGATCCGTGTGTTTCTCCTGGCAGAGATTGCTTTATTCTGGGGCAGAAGGATGCCCTTCAGAGCCGTGCCCCACATCCACCGTCATATGCACTGAAATGTGGTTTACAAACACAGTGAAACGATGTGGACGGTGGTTGATTACAGCCTATCGGCAGGATAAAGTGGAAGACAAACAGCGCCACTATATATAGTCCAATCTGTAATCTCCGTAGGCCTCTAACACGCCTATTTTGCGCCCATAGGTTATGAATGCATTTTAGGAACCGCGACCAGGCCACACTGTTTCCCCACCGCGCGCATTACTCAGGTGTGATATGTGGTCAAGAAAACATGCTTATCTCTGTCTGTGTAATGAATGATGCACCAGCGTGGGTGGACACTCTGGAAGGGCTGGGTCCCACCTCTAATCAAATCATATTGGGATTTTAAGACTTTTTATTCCAGGGAAGTGTGTGCACGCATCCACAGGGAGGCCTATGGAGGATTGTGGCCTGTTGCCTGAAGGAGAGCAGTGTGAGAGTGATGCTGCACTTAATAAAACAGCTCTGTTCTTTCTTTGCAGTTTGGTGTTAAAGGCAGCTGAGATTGACGTCTGTGTGCCTGTTTGCAAGTGGGGGAAACTACTGAACAGTCATCATGGCGGGTAAGCGTTTCCTCCTTGTTCAGCCACACAGTATGCGTGTGAGTCTATGCACAAAGCTGGCTGTTAATGCAAACCCTATTTATATAAAGGCTAAATTGTAATCCTGCATTCAGCTGTCTTGACTTCATTTCTTTTTGAATTTGGTGTGTGGGCAGCTGCGTTGAACTGTGTCTTTGTGTCTTAGAAAACAACTTCCCTCCCCTGCCTCGATTCATCCCCCTCAAGCCATGCTTCTACCAAGACTTTAATGAGATCCCAGACCAGTGTCGCACCATGTGCAAGAGGATCTACTACCTATGGATCTGTGAGTGTACCTGTAGTAAACGTTTGTGTGTTGACTTTACATGTACAGCATCTTCTACTACAACTCAAGTTTCAGCGTGTATGTTGCATGGTAGAAGCTGTTAACCCGTCGTGTCTCTTTGTTTTACCCAAAATATTATGAGAGCCAAACATCATAGACACCAGAATGACCGGTCTGACTGTCTGGCACACACTTTTTTTCCGTTTTCTTGTGCATTTTTATCCATTGTCTGTGTGTAAGTTTGTTTGACACATTTGCTTTGTTGCTTTGTGTTTTCAGGGACATAATCTTCACAAATCTAAAATCAGGTTGATTTTGATCAAGTTAATTAGTAGAAAATGAAAATCATTTCAGGTATTTTTCGGGCAGAATGAGAAATGTCTCTGGTTCAAAAAAGTGAAGGTTTTCTGCTTTTCTTGGTTGCATATCATTGAAGATTGAATAACTTTGAGTTTTGGTCTATTGGTCGGACAAAATTAGATATTTTAAGACATCCTGGGCTCTGGGAAACTGTGATGACCTTTTTTATTGTCACTACATACACCAAACGACCACTCTATCAACCGAGAAAATAATTTGCAATTTAATCAATTAAGAAAACAATTGTTAATTGCAGCCCTTAGTGCTAAAAGTAGATAATAAACTATTAATAATAATAATAATAATAATAATAATAATTGTCAAATTATTCTTTTTCATCATCACATAGGTTCTGCCATTTGAAAACAAGAATGTAAGTCTTGTGAAAAAGTAGATTAGTTTGCACAAATGTTTGGTTCCTGTAAGTAGAAACTGTGTGCTGTGCGTGCTAAGTAAATTGTAGCTCCAGTCTAGATTAAATTATTGTAGCATCAATATGGAACTGAAAATGTGGTGTTGAGTAGTAATTGAGATTCATAGTGACTCAATCCTGCTGAATTATGAGTAATGCAGCCTGGGGGGTGTTCGCCGTTGAGGTTTACGCCTTCAGTCTTTCATGTTTTGGTCATCCTCGCTTCTTCTCTGTGATGTCGACAGTGAATAGTGCCACACTGGCTTTCAATCTGATTGGCTGTCTGGCGTGGATGTGTGGAGGTGGTGGAGCGACCAACTTCGGCATGGCCTTCCTGTGGCTCATCCTCTTCACTCCGTGCTCCTACGTGTGCTGGTTCAGGCCCATCTACAAGGCCTTCAAGTGAGCTTTTTCTACTCTGAGCACGCTCAAAATTTGTACCTGCTGTTCTGCCAAATCAGCTCGTTTCTGACATTTATTTTTCTCTCTATGCAGGACCGACAGCTCTTTCAACTTTATGGCTTTCTTCTTCGTCTTCATGGCCCAGGTGGTGATCAGTATTATCCAGTGTGTTGGCATTCCAGGTTGGGGAGTGTGGTGAGAACTTTTGCTTTACTAATGGATTAGTATAAAACACAGATATCTAATATGTGTAATACGAAGCTTAAAATACAGATGGGTGACAAATTAAAGGAAAAAACAACAACTTAAAGTTGTTAACAAGCCTCCATAAGAGCTTCAGTGCTTCTCGGCATAGATTCCTCAAGTCGTTGGAACTCTGTTGGAGGGATAAACACCATTCTTCTGAAATATATTCACTTATTTCACTCATTGGGTTGAAATTTAGTGACTGCAAAAGCCCTAACATATGATTCACATCATTTTCACACTCTTCAAACTATTCAGTGACCCCATGTGTCCTGTATGCAAGCATCTGCACTTGTAATGTTTTTCAGCATATTTATTCAGATTGGTCCCTAAATTTGTCACCCACCTGTACCCAAAATGTGATTTTCATGCACAAATATTAATCATTTTTGAATGAACAACATATATATATATACAATATATACAGTGTATGTATGTATATATATATGTATGTATGTGTTTCTGTGTATATTTATATGTATATTGTATATACATACATATGTATATATATATAGAAAATGTACACTGCACAGTTCATTAAAAAGTGAGGATAGGTTCGTCTATAGGGAAACTGTTATCTGCCATGTCAATCTGGTTCACATAGGATGTAGACAAAACATCTGCATGCCTCTACATAAATAGAAATAACAGTTATCAGACCTTTACCTTGAGAAAAGCTCAAATGAGACAAATGAGAGTTTTTCAAAGTGTGAAACTGTTCCCCCCGAGACTATATTTGTTCACATTTTGGCCAATTGGGACCATTGAAAGTTTGCTGATTTTGCTGTTAGCGGTTCCTGTTTGCAATGTAACCATGGATGTACAGACAACTATCACATTACTGTGATACTGAGTTAAGTAGATAATTCTATCCTTGGGAAGTGTAAGTCACAGCAAATCTAAAAATATCATATCTGAGGGTGCACATTTGACTGAGTTATGACTCTGGCAATTGGGTGCCATGGGTTTTAAACTACCTTAATTTCATCGCCATGCACCCGTCTCTCTTTTGCCTCACACATTATCCTTGCTCCATGTCTCTCCCTTCATACCCTGTCTTGAACTCTCCCGCGGCCCCCTGGGGAAGCTCGCCGCGCAAGATAAACCAATGATTACACGTATTTCCGAACAACTTTGTGAATATGGGGCTACTGTGAGATGTTACTAACTCTTTTGTCGTTCCCTTCAGTGGTTGGCTGGCTACCATCACCTTCTTCAGCACCAACGTTGGCTCAGCTGTGGTAATGCTGATTCCCACCATCATGTTTACTGCGGTGGCTGTACTCTCCTTCATCGCGCTCACAAAGGTGTCCGATACATTTCAACTTAATTAAAAAAAATCTGAAATATACTAGTTTACTTTTATAACCAGAAATTAACATTTTGTGGGCTTTGAAACTGAAATTTAAGCTTAAAATGCCATTTAAATTACAACTTTCCCAAATTGTCTTTTGCAGGTTCATAACCTCTACCGTGGCAGTGGAGGCAGCATGGGTAAGGCCCAAGAGGAGTGGGCCTCTGGGGCCTGGAAGAACCCCCACGTCCAGCAGGCAGCTCAGCAGGCGGCCATGGGAGCCGCACAGGGAGCTATGCAGCAGAACCAGTACTCAGCAGCTCCCACCTACAACTACGATGACCCGATGTAGGACAGAGGAGGGGGCCAGGCTGCCATGTGGGAGAGATAAGAAGGGATCAATTAAGAACACAATTCAGAATTAGGTGCCCGTCATTATAACACAAGCTGAATTCAAACAGAACAAAGTCAAGTTTTTGGTGGAAGTGTACTTTTATTGAATTCTGACACACATGGGAGTTGATAATTTAAGTCAGTTCACATTTAAATCAACACACAGTTATTAAAAAAAACTGTTTTTTTTGTTTGTTTGTTTTTATCTCTCATGCTGCTCAATTATAGCTGGTCAATGTGTGTGTTGCTTTCCAATGGAAACACATTATATAGCTAAAACCAATACCCTGAGCTTCATCAGTTTATTCAGGTAGGTTCATCTGTGGTCAGCACAGAGTGACTTCCCTGCCTCTGCCAGACTTTTAAAACATCTTTAAAATGACCTTTAATGTATTTTTTTTATGTACTGTAGTAGCTATATTGTTAAGTATGTTAACTTTCTTTTGCCTTGAAGGTCACCAAACTCTAAAAACATCTGCCCCTCAGTTGACGTACTGTAGTTTCTCGCTACTCAGCTGCCAAGTCTTACAAACAAAATGTCCAGAAAATTTGACTGAATTAAAGGAATGGTTCGACAAGTTGGGAAATACGCTTATTCGCTTTCTTGCAGAGAGTCAGACTGATACCACTCTAATGTCTGTACGATAAATATAAAGCATATTATTATATTGGCCAAGAAATTCATTGCCTTACTCTGTATGTAAACTTTGTTAAACTTGTCGAAAATGTCAACAATAGAATCTACATTTTTAAAATGCTAAAAGAAAATTAACTGGAAGACGGGTAAGAAGTATCAAGTAATTTCCCAACCCTTTTAACTTTTAAATCCCAGAGAAAACCTTTTACAGTTAATTTTTTTGTGACCTGGTTGTTGTTTTTTTTACTGATCTGAAGTTATTCTGCGTCAGTGACCTTTTTAGTTTAATTCGACAGTTTCTACATTCTCAGGAAAGGTGTGATAACTGGTTTTAAATTCTACCTGTAAAGTCCTTAAATTGTCATCACGTCGGGCTTCTGTCTCCTTTTATCACCATTATTCAACCATTCCGTGTGTTTGGGTTCGTCACTACGCACTGGTTATGTATTTAGCTGGTTGATTTCAGTGAAATAGATTATTATTACATGTTAAAGTGAAGCACATGCAGTATTTAGGATTGCAGTTCATTGGATAAAACATTCCAAATCAACGCTGTACAGGTTAAAAGTAAAAAAACAAAAACAAATCACGTGCAGGTTGGACATTCGGTAAATATTAATAATCAATGTTGTAGGTGGTCATAGCATTGTACGAAGTTATGGATGTTTTCACCCTTTGGCAAACTCTCCCATTTACCCCTACATGTAAATGCTTAAATGACTACTTGTTTCTGAAGCTCTGGATTTCAGACCTTGGTGTGTCATTTCGTGGCTGTCGGTGTTATTCTATGAGTAGCTGTAATATGATATTTATATAAAAAGAAAATAGAATATAAAATTCAAGGTAATTATTTCTTTATGAAGTGAAATTGAAAGAGAGAACAATTGTGTGTAGCCCTTGTGAGGCCTGACGGTGTCATATTGATTTTGGTGAAAAGATTTCTGCCTTTTGTCACTCAAGTCTTCTTTGGAAACTTCTTCAAGATTCAGTAGATGGTTATTACAGTAATACAGTATTAGACTTGAAACAGATGTCAAGATAGATCTGAATGCTCGTTCTTTCAAAACCTGTGAGTTGTCTTGTCTGATTGTGATGATGTGGTATTTAGTAGGCCGTTTGTTGTTTTTTGTACCAACCTATTTCTGTTGTGTATTTTGGATGATGTGTGGATGAGGTCGAAACACATGTTCGTTGTGTCTTTCCATGGCTGTGGGTAACCGGGATTAGGATTTTTTTTAATTTATTATAATTTGTTAAATTTTTTAAGTAATGTTTGCACTGGGTTACCGGCTGACGTCAGTGCAAACTAAATTCACATTGAATCACAGCGGAGCAATACTAACATACATGTATTAAAGAGTAAAATTATTAGGATCAAGTGGGGTCCTGTTGTGCAGGCTTCAAATATAGACGATGAATTGTAACCATAACATAAACTGTTGTGAATTGAAAAATGGGCCTGTTTTCGAGTTGGACACAACTAGTATAATTTTACAATTGCATAACATTTTCACCAGCAGATGCACATACAGTAGTTATGAAGTATAACCCTGTAACCCGTACCATTCACACGCTCATCTGTTAGTAAATGCACAAAGTTTGGCTGATCAGTTCTATAAATTAAGTGTAAAAATATGCACAAAGATGAACAAACAAACTACTTTTCTCTGTGTAGTATGTTATCATGGTCTTTCGTGAAGTTTGGATCAGTCTAAACTTTTTGCCGAATGTACATACAACACAGTTAATGTGATGATGGAAAGTACAGCTGTATAGTTATCGTGTAGCGGGAACTTCAGTGCTAATATTCTGCATTTCATGTTGCTGTATCAAAGCTTCTGAGAGCCATTCCCCGTCAACTCACCCATGTTCCCACATGTACTGTATGTTGTTTGATATGTATCATCATGTACTATAACTAGATATAAATATATAATTACTTGAGGTGAGGTAAATATTTGCCATGGATAAACACATTCAGTAGAAACATGCTCTAATTAGGTGACTGAGGAGGCTGTGTCTCCATGAGCGAAGTAAATGAGGAATACATTTTTGTGTATTACTTTTGTATTATTTGGTCTTACCCTAATAGATATTAAACAGTTCTTGTTGCATCCTGTTTTGTCATATTATGAGCATACGGGTCTTTTACACGCTCCAGACAGAATTCCTTCTACATTGCTGCAGATGTAGAAGAAACATGAATCTCCATATTAGGTTTTTTTTAGATGCACAGTTTTTATGGACACTTACACACAGCTAACATATACACCCTCCTATCCAAAAAAGCTTTCTAAGCTTCACCTGCCCTCCAACCAAATTTTAGTTTTAAGTTCATGAGCTACTCTGAACAGAGTGACTCCTACTCTTGATGAATACTGATGTTAAAGTGTTGACTCACTGCAATAACCTCAGCAACTCTTATAGATACTTTGCTTTTGAGGACAGGATGATCTGTTTTGAAAATAATGTGATAAAATTTAAGTTATTTTTCCTCAAGATAAATATGTTGCATGACTGACATAGACTCTTCCTCTGATGTATCAGCCCAGCAGGAGGTTTAATGTATCCAGTTACTTTGCTTATTTTACACAAGCTGGTGATGACCATGGAGATAAAATGCAGACAAATATTCTGAACTTCTGCTTCAAGGGATGTATTTGGGCTGATGCTCCTTAATGTTGTCAGTGGTGAAATGTAACTAAGTACATTTACTCAAGCACTGTACTTAAGTACAGTACTGAGGTACTTGTAATTTACTTACAGCTTCTAAAATCATCATTTTTCAACAGCCACAACCAGCCATATTCTTATTCTTGTTTCAAGATACAGACAAGTTGATTTAAATTAAGAAGCAGGTTGAAAAATTCATACTGCACTGTAAAATAATATTTTTAGGACTCACTTACAGACAGAAATGTCTTTATTGAGAATGAGGGTTTTGCAGATACACTTAACAAAAATGCTGCTCACACATGAATCCTTTAATGATAATAATCCTGTAATATATATTGCACTAGGAACGGAGCCATTCATCAGAAAGCTGAACATACAAAAAAATGTGAAAATTGTCTACATGCAAGCATACAATTCAGCATATATGGGCAAAAATGTTTACAATAATAAATAGATTTTTTTTTTTTAAATTTCAAAAATTCCCATTTTCCTTTTAGTTCGTACCAAATTATGTAGTTCTTTCCGAAAAACTTTCCAGGAAGTTTCCCGACTGATGAAAGTGGATTTTCAGCTACAAGACAGAAAACGTCACCCAATTAAACTGTAGATGAAACTGTGATACATTCACTTTAAATGAAGAACACTTTTATACATAATCAAATCAGTACAAAAGTTGTATCAGCAGTAAATTATTTTATTCATTTAATAAAATATCAATCAGCCCAATATATCTGCAATCCATTAAGTAACAATGAAACTCCTATACATTCTAGTGATTCAAATAATACACAGGGAAACGAGTAAAACAGCAATAATCTTAAAATTCTTTATTCATAAACTTGATGCAAGTTTACAAATTACTGTACACGGTCAAAATTTCTTCAAATGGAAAATGAAAAATAAATGAAAACCAAAGCGAGCCAACAGTGCCAGACTTAATTATCTGTAGGTTGGTGCCAGAAAATGAATTGACAATTGAGATAAGTGAATCTTTTCAACACACAGTCCAGTTAGAGAAGCGTGCAAGTCTATTCACCACAGCATGACTATCAAACTTCCATCATCTTTTAATGTCCCCTCTGACCAGAGTTTTGGCATTTTGGAGGGAGGCGATCACACAGGTGGATAAAGGCTGTGTAGCGGGATGAGGTTGTACTTAAAACTTCCAAAAGTTTCTGGTCCAACTTTTCCAGACAACACGGCCCCTTTTAGAGGTGAGGTTGCGTCTTGATAATGATACCTGATAATTCCTCCCTCCTCAGCTGTATCAGACATGTAACAACAGGATGTGGAGCAGTGTGCTGAAAAAACAAAACAAAAAAAAAATCTTTCTTCCCGATTTTAAAATATTTAGCTCAGAACGTGTTTGTTGTTATAATTGACCTCTCCAGGCACATGGTTGCCAGTTGTGCAAATATTTTTTTTATCAGGAATAGTTAAAGATCGCACACTGTAATCAAGTCTACTTCAGTACTCCGGAGGAAAAAAGCAAAAAATACTACAGTTGGTATTGATGAGCCATTACACGGTGGTCATCATGCGACTGCAATCCTGTTCAAATGGCATCTTTCTGTAAATGTCTTTCCTCTTACATTGCTTGATTTTAAAGAAACATGTGGCTCATATTATTGTAAAGCTCAATACATTTTTGTTTTTGACATCAGATCAGTGGGGTGAGAAAGCCTTAACGTCAGCGGTACAGAGCGTTAATTAATCCAAGAAAAACAACCCAAAACCCAACATGTACATGTACAGATTCCCCTCCGAAGTATTGTTTGTTACCTGAGTTGCCATTCAAACATACTTTTGCAGACAGTGTTTACAAATAAACTGCAAAAGAGCCAACAAATAGATAGATAGATAGATAGACAGATACAGTGTGTGTCCTGTGGTATGGGGAACAGCAGTACTGATGGTGTACTGCAGTATATTGCATGGTCAAAGTTAAAACAGAGTGTTTCAGGTGAGTGCTTATCACACTACAAATTATCCTTCTTGTAACACACCAAAAGCGACACCGAAACACGTCTGTGGTATGTTGTTGTGCCAAAGGAAGCCCTGCGAGTAATGGGACGTTTAGCTGCTGACTGAGACAGCGGGGGGGGGGGGGGGGGGGTGAGTCCAGCTGCATGCCACGTCATGTAACAGGGTAGCGGTTTCAAATCCAAACTGGGAAAACCACTACAATCAACGTATGTCAGGAAGATATGGTGCACAAATCGGCTGCACCATTCATGTATTCCCTCCCGGCACGGCGACTGTAATCGAATAATAATTTAATAACAGCGGTTGAGACGAGGCTCCTGTGCAACATGTTGTTAACTTTGCACACACGGGAGTTCATTTTTAGCATCATACTAGCCATCACCTCAACAGCTATAATCGATAGAAATACCAATAGCCAAACTGAGCTCTTTAGCTTCAACATTAGGGCCATTAGAACTTCCAAAATGATGCCAAAATGCTCATCTTATCATCTTCTGGTGAAAATATATCCTGGGATATTTTGTGTCCTTTGGCCCTTTTATTAAAAACCACTGGTGGATTTGTTCACCTACAACTTAGTTAACAACACTGCAGCATTTGGATTCTGCTTGGCCCAAAATCTTCTTTTAAAAAGTAGGGCTAAAAGGTAAAGAGTGGTAGGTCATCTCAATTTAAAGATAAGCTTCCAAAATGTTGAAATTGGCTCATTTATTGTCTAGGTTGCTCAAATATAAAAAACAATTCCCAATAATATTTCTAAAACAATATTTGCATTTATGTACCAGTTAATTTCCAAAAGAAAAAAATAAAATAAAAAGGAAAAAATAAAATAAAATAAAAATTGCGGTCAATAAAAACAGGTGCAGTGAGGTGCCACTTCAAGAGCTTCAGTATCAATCTTCTTTTAAAATTCCCATTTAAAGAGGGGTAACTGACTGTTGGTGAAGCCCACTTTGTCAAAGCAGCTAAAGAAAAAGCATTTCCCCACATTTAAAGGGAGAAAAGTCTTTTTTTTTTAAAAGACAAATGAGCATATTTAGAAAACAGGACTAGTGATACCCTCATCATCCGCCTCACTAAAACACTGAGGGGAGAAGCCAAGTGATACCAGAACAAAGTCTCCCCCGGTGCGGGGCCAAGGAATACTTGTCAGATGAGCCAACGAGATGGTTTCCGCGAGAAAGATGAAAATATCCCCAGTTAAGTCAGAGGGGGGGAGGGGGGAATATTCCAAAGAAAACAAGATACTTTGACCCAAAGACATGTTCTCAGTGCATAGTGGTAGTAGCTCCTTATCCATCCTCTTTAGGTGGTGTGTACCAACCTGTAACAACAGAAAGAAACTCCTTTGCCAATGGATCCATACCACTGTGTGTCTACTGAGCCCAAACTATTCAGAAATGTTTACTCACCATTCTTTTCATGAATCTGCACAAGGGATTTGTACGACTGTTGTGCTCTGGCAAGATTGTACTGGTTCTGAAAAACAAATGATTTTCTGTTAGATGCACAGAAATTGCTCGCTATGTAGTAGGGAACTATATAAACTGTTATCACACAGGCGTGTGATTTGTCCTGTCTGCCCCCTGTAGTAATGGCACTCTGGCCTTCAGACATGTTTGAACGACATGCTGAGAGCTGACTAATGACATCAGTTACCTTATTGGCTCCAAATTGCACCCTGGCTTTCCCTTTAACCAGAGTTGCATTTATCTGCATAATGACAGACTCTATGGAATAGGCACTGCTCCAGCCCTGAAAAAACACACACAAAACCATTATTTCTGTTGTTAAAGTTCAGCTAAATTATGTCATGAGATGTATCAAACTCATTACATGCCTGTTTTGTGAGAAGTTCCATGCACAAGGCTCCTCCTCCTAGAACATAACTGAAATTAAACAATAAAAGTTCTGTATTAAATATTATACATTAAAGCAGATATGTACATTTGATCAAGAAAGTGTTCACTTGACTTTTTGCAAATTTGTTGTGCCACAAATTGATTTCACAATGTCTTGATTTGGTTTGTGGGAGAGATTTCAATTTGAATCTAGAAACTGTTCAACTTTTATATGCACCAAGGAATTCAAGCAGCAATTTCCAGGCAAATTTGTTCATGCTTATTATTAATAATTAGAACCCTTAAAGAATCGATATGATCTGAGATGCACAATGGAATTGTATCAGTGTTAAAACATTGAATGAATTGCCAAAGAATCTGTTCAAATGCATTTCACAGCCTAATTGCAGTGGTGCATGGCGAAGCGTATTTACTTTTAAGAGTTAGAGTTGATAATTTGCAGCCAGTCATAAGCAAACCACAAAGCCTGTACTACGCAGTAGTAACATAGCATAAAATAAAGTCCACCCTGCATCTAAAATCATAAAGTGATTCATCAAAGGATCTGACATCTGCTTTGTAGGCAAGCAAAGCACAGTATCAACACATCTGCAACAGCTACAAGCACAACATATGATGTGAAACATTTGGACTTAGTATTTCACATGTTTTGTTTTTTAATTTATTCTTTATTTATTCCATATATTAATATTGTGAGTAAATCTCTCCCAACAATGTCCAAAATCCATCTCCGAATTCTACGCACAACAAATGTGGACCAAGTCCCAGTGAGTGAATACTTTCTTCAGAGCATTTCATATGCAAACTGGGCAGGGGGAGATCACTACACACTCACCCTCCGGAGAGCACAGGTGAGACAACCCGTACAAAAGGTGGGTCAAAAGGAAAATTATCCTGTCATATGAAGAAGAAAAAAACCTTGAGTCTCGAGAAAACTCTTCCCCACCCCAAAACAATTGACAAATATTATCACAAGACTCACTTTATAAGAGAAATTGAGCAGAATGTAGTCGACTCCTTCTTTTTCTTTTAAGACCTGCAAGTCACTATGTAATGGACTATCTGGGTCTACCCTGTAATAAAGAACAACAAGTCAAATCTGACAGAAAACACAATTTTTGCAAAGATGGGAAATTGTAATAGTAACTGAATATGAGAACTTACGTCCTTAACTTGACATGCCATTCATAAAGGCTGTCACTTACTAGTTCGACTGAATAAATACCTGTGGAATAAGTAGCACACACGCACACAGAGCGTTACTTCAATCTGCTGATGAGAGGGTCGCTGTAAAGAAATGTGTCATTGTAGTCACCTGTCTTGTAACTCTGTGATCTGTAGATCTCCCTGAGTTCCTTCATTAAGCGGTCTGAGGCTTGCACGGAACCAGACACTGCACCCTGCAACATAAATCACAAAGGTGAATCAAAAAGATGGTAGGACACCCGGACAAATAAGAAGATTGTTTACTGTAGAGATGGGCAGGGCTACATCAGGGCAATCAAAGATCCTGAGGGTAAAGTCTTGTTCATTTCTGTCTATCAACAATGTTACGTTTGTTCACTGAAGAAAAACCAGACCCCCTTCACTGAAAAAAAGCTGTATCAGGAAACTTTGCTACTATAAGCCCATGAGTGAAACCTTTGATCGTAAATCTTACCCACGCAGTACTGATACCAGCGATTTAAAGATGTTTTAAGATGATGACATTTATAGAACATGAATAAATTCAGCAATTTGAATTAGTTCAGTTTTACATTAAGAACTCTGATTTAATGATCCAGCTGGCATCTTCTCCATCACACGAGGCCACTGACTTGCCTGATTATGTTGGACTGCAGTGCTGCGAAAGTTTAGGGCCAACTTAACTTTTTGCTGGACAGCCTAGCAGTTTATCCTGCTGGAGCCCCCTGCAGCAGCAGCCACACTGTGTCAGCAGTGAAAGGAACGATGAGTCTGCGTTTTGGAGGCGTGCTACTGTTGATTTCAACATGGCCAAACTGACTGAAAAAATTCAATTTCTCAGAAGGAACAAAAGAGACTAATTTATGTCCAGTGGCTATAGTTTAATTGTTAAACTATCCAGGAGTTCGATTGGGTTCCTGGTTGGCAAAATATCCACATTTGCTCAACTCCAACCTTTTTTTTTTTTTTTTGGTGCAAAAACAAAACAGTAGCGACTTTACAGATACAACAATGATAGAAACAGAGATCAAATACACAAGGACAGAAAAAATAAATACAGGGTGATGACCAGAACTTAACACAATACACACTTAAAGTGAAACACACATGAACTAAATTTACACTTACATTCAAATGATCCTGTCTCTGGTTTTTACGGATCTTCTCCAAGATGGCCAGATTTTCTTTTTCTATCCCGTCATCTTCTGACTTTTTTCCATTTGCTGGCTCCTCTTCTTTCATGTCGTAATGGTCCAGGTCTTGGTCCAGGTCAATGTCCTGCTGTTAGTGTATCAAACATGTTAACAAACAGGATGTAAAACAAATGAAACAATATGAATCATCTGAGCGGTCGTGGATACCTCTCCCATTTCTTCCTCCTCTTCCTCTTCAGATGTCACCTCATCTGATGGCCCGTGCTGCAGTGTGGTGACACATTATGAGTTAACAAACACTGAGTTTTCAAACACAACAAAAAGATTTTACTCTTGTTTTAGGTGGGTACCTTTCGCTCTTGGGTAATCGGTCCAGCAGGTAGAGGCTGGTCGAGCATTTCTACATCTGGATGTTGTGGCAGGTTGTAAAGCCGACAGAGATCACAAATGAGGCGCTTCAACTGCTGGAGGAGCTGCGGGTGAAATCAGCGAGATAAAAGATCAATAATGAAAAACTAAACTGCCAACTGCCACTTGTGTGACATTACCGTTCATGGCGTGCCTACGTGAAGCTGGATCCACATCAGCCAACTTACCAATGTGCTGCCTTTTCTCACATCCTCTAAGCGCTCCAACACTTCAGCCAGACTAGGATCATCAGAGTCAACAAACCATATTGGGGGTGTTGAGGGATAGGATTCCTGCAACACAGTCAACAGTAGGACATGGAAATTTAGCCAATCATTCTCGTATGTTAAGGGATTCGTTGTCCACATATTGTATATCAACACTTAACAGAGAACACGGCTGTTTTATGAAACCAAAACGTTGCCCAGGGAAATATCATTTACATAAAATGTTAAAAGTCCGAAGCTATAAATGAATTCAGACCAAATGTCTCAGCCCACACAGCCACCCACTGAACAAAATGACTTGTCTACTGCCAGCTGTAGAGCAAGAGTATCTCCAGCACTGGACGACAAGTGGCAGAGTTCGGCGCTGAACCTTGAATTAGACCTCAATGCAGTTGTTAAATCATGTGTGGACAGTCTACATGAGTGAAGATGCAAGAGACAATTCTGAATTATAAATTCTTCACCCCAGGAGATTATGGTACAGTGGGGGAAAAACTATAGCTGGACTGTTGTGTAGTCTAGCAAGCAAGCTCAAATGTGTGTGGTGCGTATGGTATGTAATGTATTGGTAATCATTTTCAATGGTACCGATCCCATGTGCAATTTCCAAAAAGGAAAATATCACACATATTTTTACAGCAGTGGTGATGTTTAAGTATTAAGTAACAGATGGGTTGTGGCATGACACGGAGACTGTTGTGTAAAGTACTGTGCACTGCAATATAGCTCTATTTCCATTAAATTTGAGTTTGATTACCTTAAATGACAGACTTTAGCTGACATGAAGCATCAGTGTTTGTTTGGTTTTCAGATACTTTGTTGTTTTTAAGCACCAAATCAGATATGTCGTAGCTTACAGAAAAAATGTAAGCATAAATATGTAACATAAGACTGCATGTTAAAGTAAATGCTTTTAGTTTGAAACTGGTCATTACAGTAATTCCAATATGATCAAGCAATAAAATTGTATTTTGTGCAGATTGTTGTTGCCAAGCACCTGCAAAAATGTGTGGATGCAGGAGTGCCTCCCTATGATTTCATGAACACGACAAAAGCCACAGACATTTGCATCACTATAGATAACTAAGGCAGTGGTTCTCAATCCTATTCCAGGGAACTCCACGCCCTGCATATTTTGCATCTCTACCTGCTTTTCCTATAACTGATAGGCTAAATTAAGTGGGTGCAGCCAGTCAAGTCCTAGTGACCAGGGCTGGGAGAACCCAGGGGGCAGATTTGACTGAACTAAGTGCCGGGTTTTACTTCTTAATTTCTGCCGGGGAAGGTTTGCAATGCTAAATGTATTCTGGTTTCTTCTGAGATTGAGCTGACGCAAAAGGTACTGCACACACTCAAGATTTGGGTCTCAACATGACACGACTATCGAAATCTTCAATTTGTGTTCCTCCTCCTCCTCCTCCCCCCCGCCACCCAAGAAATGGCACAAATGGAAGTATGCATGTGGATGTTTTTGCTTAAAGAGGAGGATGTGGTCAGGATGTTGGGGTGGAGAGTGAATGATCTGTACCACCTGAAGCATATAAATACAAGTGCCATGACAAGAGGTGAGCCTCAGTTGTCAGTAACATCGCCTACACTTCGCGACATCACATGTTTTGTACATGTTTGAATATTATTTACATTACTAATAATGTATACACACCGGGGAGTTGGTGCTGAAATGCATTAAAAAAAAAATAAATAAAAAAAAATACCAGGCCCATATGACGTTATTCACGTTAACAAAACATAGTAGCTACAGCTAAGCTCACATTATTAGTTGATTAAGTACAGTGTGAACTCCTTCATATTTACATTATTTTGTTTTTTCTACATATCTCAGCGCTGATAAAATGGACCCTGAACGCCACAGCTTTAATACGTGCCAGTTAAGTTCGCCAGAGGGATCCGTCTATTTACTGAAACGGCCGAAAAACACCGAACAACTACAGTCCGTTAAAACGTCTCTATTTAACGTCAAAGACGCGAAAGCGACATTCAGCGGTGCGTGAGCTCAGATAAACGTGTTCTTTAAAATGCGGTTAAAACACGTAAAATGATGTTTTGTAAAAGTTTCCCCCCCCCTCTGCTCCTGAGCCCAGTCCGGTCGGGATTAAACAGATACGTAGGTTCAGCAGTTTGAAAGTTAGCAGCCGACAGTCACGCAGATATCTCGGCTAACCGGGCGAGCTAACGTCCGCAGCGGCGCCACGGATCCACGCAGAGCCCCGCAGAGTGGATTAAACACCGGGCACGGGTGGCTTTGTGTAATCGAGGGGGGTTTGTTAAATCGCGGCGGCCAAACACGGCGTGGAAACGAGACGCGAACACTTTATCCGTGGACGCGGAGCGATTCGGTTCCAGGTGATAGTCAGTGGCGGCGGCGGGCCGGACTCACCGTGATGTTGCAGTGGATGATCAGCAGCTTGTCTCCGGTTACGTTGAACTGGCAACTGAGCTCGTCGGGTTTCCAGTCTATGATTCGGAATCGTTCGTGGTTTGGGTCAAAGATTGACTCCAAAAACTTCAGTTCGGCCTTCAGCCCCGAAACCGACATCTTCTACTCATCTCAAACCACCAGGCCGCTGGCAGAGGGGAAGTCGGGGCGGGATGTGACCGCGCAGTCGAGTCGGGTCCACGGATCTCGCATGTTAGCGTGAGAACAACAACAAAGGGCTGCAGGGTGAGGTTCACGCTGCACACTGTCAGGAGGATTTGACAGTTTTGACGCCGCACAACTTTCATTTAAATGAAATGTACTTCGTTGTGTTGTTTTTGTGGTGCGGCTTTGTTGTTCTTACACGACGTGGTTTTATTCCCTCCCCAGGTTTGCTCGTGTGTTGGTTGGTAATTTGATTAATTGCACATTTGTTTGGGATTTTTCTGCCACAGCGGTGCAATGTTACCTGGGTCCTGCATTGACTTTTTAAACGTTTAGTTTCTACAGGGCTCACATGTGTTTTGGTTTTGGTATGGTTGGTTTCTGTGTCTTTGTGCAAAATATAATAAAACTACCATCTATGGTGCAGTGTGCTCTGTACTTTCCTACTGACAGCAAATATTGCCCTGGGGCCCCTGAAAAGGTTACAATTACAATTTGACTTTATTTCAGACACATAGGTGTATATCAGTAAAAAAAAAACAAAACACAACAACAGAGAGATGTGAACATTGTAGTTAACAAGTCCACAGTGATTAAAACACATACATACATTTGTTCCAATGTTTTGAAAAACATGAGAAGTACCTTGTTTCACTTTGTGTAGGCTCAGTTAATGCCATTATGATAAAATTTTTTGGAATCATTTAATTGGCGGTAAATTTGCCATGTAAAAAAAATAGCCATAATCAAAAGCATCACTTAAACACTATTTATAAAAGGGTTTAATTACCAGACAAATGTTCCATTGGTGAGAATTAAAGTCCCTCTTTTAGTTTTCAGATTTATATAAATAACAACAACACCTGCGCAGTATAATGATGTCCAACACAAACCTGTATTTATTTCGTATTAAAGGTGTTGATAGAAGAACATTATCAATATAGATGTTTTTCTACAGAATACATTAAAAAATATGATATAAAATATAAGATCTCTATTAACCTTTACATTTATTTATTATGCAGATGTTGATTCTATGAATCCAATAACTATAACATTAGAAGACCACTTCAATATAATATCTTTATAAATTACAGGGAAAATAAGGTTATAATAGGCCATAAACGCAACATCCTGCCAATGGTGAATATACAACCCAATGTTTACTGATACAGTACTGTAAAGTTTGTTTACAGCATTTTTGACGAGTAGATTGGAGCAGTGATTTTCAACCTGGGGGTTAGGAACCCCAAAATATTTCTACCACACAAAATTACGCTTTTTGCATTTAACTTACTATGTAATTGTACATCTTCAAGTCTGTGAACAGTATTCAAATAAAACATTTTGGGTGAGAAAAATCACTCTTTGACCTTAATAGCAGTGTCTTTTTTTCTCCCATCTTTGTATAATAAGTATTTGGTAGGTTGTGTTTGTGAGGGTGCTGGTTAATATTACTGCTCTGTTCAGGTAAACAATCACGAGCAATTTAACTTCAAATACACTGACTTAACACTAGATGGCACAACAGATACATGTATTCTGCTGACAACTAAACAGGAACTCCTGTAGTAGTCCCATGAGCATAACACACATTTTACTACAGGGTCCTTATCTGCAGCAGTACACACCTTCTCATACAACAGAACTGTACACAGTACACTACATGTAACTACATGCCAGCCAGTCATAACTTTGAAGGACCGACTAGGAGGAGCATTCACCACTCTTCCTCATTGAATAACTAATATTTGAAGTTGGACTGCCTTTCTTGTACCAGTGAATCTGGGTAAGTGTTGATAAAAAACTTTGTTACGAGCACATGTAAGGTAGAAACAGCCATGGAGTTTTATTGAAACGTGTCAAAAAATGTTTCAGTGCAATCCCGGTAGTTACGTGTAAGTGTGCAGTTTAACAGAAGGTACTGCTTGTAAACAGATTTCGCAATCAACAATATTGTTTCATTAGTCGTTGTGTTGAGTGTTTCCCGATCAACTAGGAGTGATTCCAATCTGTTTTTAAATTTGGTGTTTTAGTGACTCTGTTGTTTTCATATGGATCACTGATTGTGACTAATGCAAGGTTTACAGTCCAGTGCCATTTCATCAGTGGTGCAAGAAGTAGTCAGATCCTTTACTTAAGTAAAAGTACAAATATACCAATGTAAAAATACTCCATTACAAGTAAAAGTAAAAAAGAGTATTATCAATAATTATTTATTAAAAGTAAAAGTACATCTTGTGAAGTAAAATGTTACATTCTTAGATTGTTAAAACTGATGAATCAATGTTTAAATAGTTTTTACTGGTTACTGCATTGTTCTTTGCTGTTTAACTACTTTAAGTAAGTTAGGTTGTTTAGTCCAGTGGTTTCCAACTTAGGGGTCAGGCCCTTCAAAGAATGACAAGATAAATCTGACGGGTTGTGAGCTGATTTATGGGGCAGGGCAGAAGAAATAGTAGTGCTACACAAATCTGTATTCATTTTACAAAACTTTAATCTTTGTTCTTTTGTGAAGTAATGGATAGTCTGAGAAGTTTGGAGGAGAAATGTCTCTTTGGTGGGACTAAAAACTTCAACAATGCATTGTATTTTACAAGCATATCATATGTTTTTTATGTAAATCTGAAAAGTAACTATCAAATCAATCAAATGTCAAATAATGTTGGGGAGTAAAAAGTGCAATATTGCCATTGCCGAGGCAGTACTCTCTCATTGACTTGTTTTTGTGTATTTCTAAGGTCTCTGAGGGACGTCAACATGAAGGTGCTTCATACATCTATGATCACCTTTGCTCTAGTGTTGATTCAACTATCTAGTGCATCTGGGGGAAAAATCCTGGTGTTCCCATTGGATGGAAGCCACTGGGTAAACATGAAAGTACTCATAGAGGAACTGCATGCCAAAGGCCATGATGTCACTGTGGTTCGGGCGTCCGATAGCTGGTACATCAGTGAAAAGTCTCCTCTCTACACTTCTGTCACCCTTACCAGTCCTAATGGATTTGAGGAAAACTTTGAAACCTTTCTGTCTCAACAGCTGGAGATCCGGCTTCAGGGTAAGCATACATCTTTTTGGTCTCGCATCTGGAATCGTATTCAGATGGAGCGTGTGGTTGTGGACCAGTTCTCTCAGTTCCATAAGGGAATGGGTGAAATGATCGTTCAGATGTTTGAAGATGAAAACCTGATGCTGTCTCTGCATGAAGCCAAATATGATGTGGTTTTGACTGACCCTGGCATCGGCGGAGGGGCAATGCTGGCGCGTCGGCTCCAAGTTCCTCTTGTTTTCAATGTCAGATGGACCATTCAAGGTGAAGCTCATTTCCTTATTGCCCCCTCACCTCTGGCATACATTCCTTTCACTGCAACAGAGTTGACAGATAAGATGACCTTCCCTGATAGAGTAAAAAATATTTTGAGTTATACCCTTGGGATGTACACACTATCATACATCACAGAACGTCATTACAAACCAGCAGTTGAGAAGTACTTTGGTCCCGGTGTGGATTACTCAACGTTTTTCCTGGATGCTGATATATGGCTTATGAGGAATGATTTTGTGTTTGAATTTCCACGTCCCACTATGCCAAATATTGTCTACATGGGTGGATTTCAGTGCAAGCCCCCAAAGCCGCTCCCTACAGACCTGGAGGAGTTTGTCCAGAGTTCTGGAGATCATGGGGTCATTATGATGACCTTAGGAACTTTAGTTGGGGAGCTTCCTCAAGACATCGCTGAGGAGATTGCTGCAGCCTTTGCCCAGCTGCCTCAGAAGGTTGTATGGAGGTATACGGGACAAAGGCCAGCCAACCTGGGCAACAACACATTAATGGTCAACTGGCTGCCACAGAAGGACCTCTTAGGACATCCCAAAACTAGAGTGTTTGTGACCCACGGAGGCACTAATGGGGTTCAGGAGGCAATATACCATGGAGTTCCTATAGTTGGGCTTCCCTTATTCTTTGATCAGCCTGATAATCTCTCCAGAGTCAGAGCAAAGGGGGTAGCTGTGATTGTGGATATTGCCGTGCTCGATAGACACATCTTTGCAGACGCTCTTATGACAGCTCTTTACAATTCATCTTACAGGGAAAACATGCAGACCCTCTCAAGGCTGCACAGAGATCAGCCCATGAAACCACTGGACCAGGCAGTGTTTTGGATAGAATATGTCATAAGACATAAAGGAGCACGTCATCTGCAGACACAGTCCATCAAAATGTCCTGGTTTGTCTACAACTCTGTTGATGTCATCGCTGCTTTGTTGACAGTTGTTCTGCTTATAACATTCACCTGCATTTCAATTGTAAGGTTACTGTGGATAATTTTTGTTGGGAAAAAAGTTAAAAATGAATGACATGAAAAATGAAATGATGGTTTTGTGTGTGAAATCCAAGCATTACCCAACATAACCCAAGAACTTATACAGTCTGTGTGTGATGTTGCTAAAGTTGACAGTATAAGGAAAAAATACTGTATGGGAGTGACATTCTTTTAAATTCATATAATGTGAAAAATAATGATAAAGGCTGTACATCAACAGTATTGTACTTTTAAAAAGCCTAAAGAATGAAGAGTGAATTTGTTGTAGTACAATATGTATTTGTCACCAAACAAAAATATATAATAATGTTTGGCAGGGAGTGCAGCCTTTTTTCTACCTCTTTTGGATTTCTTTTTTTTTGGGGGGGACTTACGAACTGGGATCATCCACATAGGCCTGAATTTTCTACATATACATGTTAGCTAATAAATGACTTATGGATGTGAATATTAATGTCAACATGATCTGAATATGATGATTACAGTCTTCTACTGTCTGGTTTATCATTAAGGAACTAAATGTGGATTCCCAGTAGAAAATTCAAGAGATTAAATAATGTATTAGTTAGAAACAATTCCTTCAGTTATTAATAACAGATAGCTAAATCATTTTTCTGTAACAAATGTTTTTTTATTTAATTATGGTACAGGAAATGCATGCGTAAAAAGGAAGGTTTTTATTAAACATTTCAGACATTTTAAATCTTCAATACTGAAGTATCACGTAAATGGTAAATGAATACAAAACTACAAAACAGTTTACTTTACTTTAGCTTGACAGTTTTTTCTTGGAATTATGTAATGTACAACATGAGACGGCTGCAATAAGCATTACCTTTACAACTCTTATTTACAGCCCCTGCTTTAATTAGGCACTCGTGTAAAGTACATGTAAAGATCCTGGCATGTTAACATAAAAGGAATTTCTTGTTTCATTCTTAAGCATTTGGCAGAATATAAAAATTAGATTTTTGAATGAATGATTCAGGAACAAACTATGATCAACAACATGTATGCCAGTTTTATTTCTCTCATATGCATTTTACTTGGAAGGTTTTTAAAGTTCAAGTTGGCATTGTTAAAAAATAACTTTATTAAAGTAACATATCTCTTCTTCATAGCCAATCAATTCAAAGCTTCCTCCATTTTTTAAGTTGTATCCATTTTCTTTTTTATCACATCTCTGTGGAAATTCGAACGCCCTCAGGATTATCCATGTCCTGGCCGTTTGTCTACACAGGCGCTTAAGCATCCTGATTATTCTCCCCAGGAGGTGAGTATTTCCTTCCTTGCCGTTGCTTTTTGCGCCACCAGCAAAGTCCAAATGCTACAGTGAGCAATATAATAAGCACAATTCCAATGCCCTGAAACACAAGCCAGAGATTAAAAAAAGAAAAGGACAAGTGAAAATAAGCTGGTTATCAGTACTGTTAATCAACCAAAATTTATAGAAAGTAGGTATTCATATTTCAACAACTACTGGATGGATTATCAATAAATATTGCACAGACATTCATGGGCCCTTGAGGATGAATCCTACTGACTTTGGTGATCCCCTAACGTTTCCTCTAGTGCCCCAAGTAGGTCAAAGTTTTCACTTATCCTGTGAAATTTCTCAACATCCACTAGATGGACTGGGACAAAATATGGTACGTAAGTAGCGTATTGATTCCAGTCTAATGACTTTGGTGATCCACTGACTTTTCCTCTACCGCCACCATGAGGTTGACATTTGTGGTTTTCAGTAAAATATTTCAACACCTGTTTTGTACACACATCCATGCGCTTCTCATGAAGAACTGTAAGGGCTTTGGTGATTTTATTTAGCCCCAAGATCAGGTCAAAATTGTACATTGTAAATATGATGCATGCTAAACATTAGCATGTTAGCATTGTCACTGAATGTTAGTATACTAACATTTGCATTTAGCTCAAAGTGATGCTGTGCTTCACAGTACCATCACTAGCATGACTCTTCATCTTGTTTGCAGATCAATTCCTGACAAATTACAAACAAACTATTGTTAGAGACATTCGATTGTTCCTTACCTGTGACAGAGTAAACCATAGCTGAGTCTTCATCATTAAGTACTCTGATGAGGCCTGTTTGGTATGGTTGGCTGGTTCGCACCATTTCTGCAGATCACCTTCGACAACAGATACAAACCTGCCTGACCAGGATGTCATGGCACAGGCAAAGTATTGGCCATCCATGAGCAACAGGATGAGCCACATTATGGCGGGGACAAAGCTGGAGAACAATTTCTCACGCTTCCGCTCATCTCTCTTACTCTCATCCTCACTTTTTTTGATACTATCATCATCAGCATATTGAATGTATGTCATCAGCAGTAAGGTCAGAACTGCAGGAACAATATAATATGCAAATACAAACAAAGCATTCCATTGTGGTTCGCAAGGGCATGCAAACTCCGTCTGCACAAACTCCTCCAAGTAAGTTAGGATCATGCCAAAAACCACATTGTGCACAAGAAGGTTATTTTTAAATGCTGAGAACCAGTCTTGCTGCGCCATTTTTAATTCTGCAAAAAGAGAAAAATAAAGATGAGAAGTCAGACAGCAAGTGAATGCATGGCAATGAAGGACTCTATTATATTATATTGTAGTATAATATACTGTATATTATGTTATATTAATGTTTTTTTCTTTCCTTTAATAATAGCTATTTTAACATAGATAAAAACAGAATAATACAGACACCAAATATCTAATTTAGATTTGAAAAAGTTTAGGCCCCAAAATAAAAATTATTAATAGTCGATGTCCCCATATTGTTGCATTCCAGGGGAACCTTCTATTTCTGTTTTTAAGTTTTAAGAATAGCTTTTCTAAAGCATCGCGCCTCTTAATTCCAGCTTGTTAGAGGCATTATTGTGCACTTGACACTGAAACAGAAACCTGTTCCTATTTAAATCTGCACAGATTCTGATGCTTAGATTCCAATTTCTTTTCCCGGTGACTGGAGATTTCTTCTATTATTTTTTAACTGTTGCTCAGAAGAATATTTGTCTCCCTTTGCCCTTTCAATTGTCAGTCCCTTTGAACCACTGTACTGCGTGTTGTTCTTCATGTCAGAATAATACTTGTTTTGCAAACCCTTTACATAAAATACATCTCTTTGTAAAGAGGATTTTCTACAACCCAAAAGCATGAAAAACTGTTTAAGAAAAATCTATATTTTAATTTAAAGTAAATATTATCCTCAACAAACAATACAACAGGAAGAAAAATAAGATAGTAAAGGACAGTTCTCTTTGTAGTAAAGATCTAAATACCACAATTATCTATCAGAAATGATCAGGTATCTCTATGAGAAACTAAAAAGATTAAGCAGGATTACAATACAAAGGTTTACAGTTGTTGTTATACTGTTACTATGAAAAACACAATAACCAATTGTAGCCTAATTTGTAATTTACTCAATTAATGTTATTTTGTTTTTGTTCTTTTCATTGTGCATCTGATCTCATACATATTAAAGTATCAGCCTGTCATGCAGGATGTGTGGTAAAAGACACGACCCCCAAATCATTTTTGTTTCCCACGAGTCAAATCTCTATATTCACAGAAGAGTAATGGACAGTACTATTTGCGGTCACAGGACTTTTA
Source organism: Lateolabrax maculatus (assembly GCA_031216445.1). NCBI lineage: Eukaryota > Metazoa > Chordata > Actinopteri > Acropomatiformes > Lateolabracidae > Lateolabrax > Lateolabrax maculatus. The sequence continues at coordinate 19,078,613 of CM062214.1, forward strand.
TATGTTGTCTGTACCAAATGTTCTACAGAGAGTGGGAAAAGGGCTTTTAGGTATTCTGCACCCTCAGACTGGAATATATTGTATTTAACAACTCCATGATTTGATTTCTTTGAATGCTATTAAATCTATCTGAAAGACCTGGAGGCACAATTGTTGGGGTGTTCTTAGGTGTGTTATAAATTGTAATTTGTTACACATTCACAGATACATGCGTGCAATATTTTCTTTTTCACCTGCACACAAAAAGGTGATATACACTTGCAGGCTGTGAAATTATTCGTAAATGTCATTGCACAAGTTCAAAATATGAATGATCCTTATTTGCTTCCATTATCTTTATATATTGGAGAAAAAAACAATTCTAGTCTACTTGTTTAATAATGAACACAATTTGATTGGTTACTTGAAAGAATATTTTACAAAGTACGATGTCATATTAAGATACAGGAAATGTGATGAAGACAATAGTCCTGTTTCTGTATCTGAGCTGTTTGTTTCGAGAATCGATGATTGAATGTTTTCTCTAGTAAAGAACGCCTAATTTTTCCCTCACAAGCTTGTACTGTACATGCAAATGTACATTTTAGTACAACAATAAAAGAAAAATGAAAAGATTAGAAAAAAGCTTAACTTTGTATAATGAAGAAGAAAAAAGAAATTTACAATATACATGTAATCTGGTAACAATAAAACACCCATGTAGGGAAAAAAGTACACAATGTAATATACAACTTAATATAAGACTTAATAAAACTTTGCACAAATCCACTCTAACTGTGCAGTATGTATTTGTGTATTGAGATTAAACCTTTACCAACCTTGAGATTGACTTTGAGAGATGTATTCTTCTTGAGGAACGCTTCAAGATAGAGAAACCTCTCAACTAGTCTCGCTTTTATTCCTCCACTTGTGGTTTTGATCTTTGCTTGCCTGTACAGGAAATTTCTTTTTGTTACTTTCGTTACCTTTTGTTAACCCTGACACTTTTGCTGTCCTCATTCACCAACAAGCATTCACCGTTTTAGATATATATATAAAACATAAAGGAACCTATCATATACAAAGAATGCTTTTGGACAGTCTGATCAGTACAACTTTGTTAACAATTGCTTATGACACTAACTTAACTGTCAAGTGTAAAATTATCGTAGAGGAAGCTTTTTATTAGGAAAAGGAAAGTTAAAGGGGCACTACACAGTGTCTACTAATGATGTCATCAAGATGTTACAGTTACATTCTGTGATTGTAATTTCCTGTTATTATTTATCATTCTTTCTTTAATCTGTCTCTTGTGAGTTTCTTATGGAGACTTAAGAAAACAAACTTTCCATGCCAAATTCTTGCACCTTTTAAAGATCAATGACGTGCTTTGAAGAATGAAATTTAGTTGATTTAGCATTACCAAACATCAACACAACGGTTCTGTGTGATGTTGTTAAAGTACACTATATTGAGCAACCTAATGTAAAAAAAGTCTTTGTGAGTGAACACAATGAATGCTTATAACTAGAATACACTGACACCAACACAGTGTTCTGTGATACTTGTAATTGTATTTGTGGTGTCTGTACCCTGACAAAGGCACGCACTACAAAACCATGTGTGTGTCTTGCAGGATGTGTGATAAGTCTTTTTCCTGTAACCTTTCTGACATCAGTCATGTCCACATATAGCGAACATTCAGTGAAAGAATCAGAGCATAGCATGCTTGGTGACTGCAAAAGTAAAAATGAACAACAGACACCAGACAAGCAAGTTGACAGGATTAAACTTTATTCCAGATCTTATAATATGCTATGAGAAATATTCATATAGAATAAAAAAGACCAATACGTGCAACTGTAGGAGGATTTATGTTATCTCTGTGTTTATAGCCCTGCTTGAATTAAGAAATGTTTGGTCAAAAGGTAGTTCTGGCCAATTTGTTCTGAAATTTGACATGTAAAACATGTCAAAAGTTTGACATGTTGACATGTATGTATGTACAACATATATATATATATATATATATATATATAGAGAGAGAGAGAGAGAGAGAGATTTGCACAGATATCTAACTGACAAATGAATAACTTAATAATAATGTTTTTTCCCTGAGTCTAAAGATTTCTAAAGTTAGACTTGACTTACTTGCTTCTTCAACTAAATTTTCTAATTTCCAGAAGAGACTAAAGGAAAGATCCAGAGACCTGTTTCTCCCTGTTGTAATATGTGATAATGCCAATCAAATGCTATCTTAAGCTTTTCTGTCACAATGTCTGCCTCCATTGTTCACATTTTACTCAGTCTGCCCTTCTCCTCCAGCTACTTCTCACTTCCCCCAGGCCCATGCATTTCCAAGGGACTCTGGACTTTCCATTCCACATCCATCCACCAGATGTCCTCAGAGCTTTCCACCTGCCTGGACACCTGACTCTCTCACCCACCTGCTCACTTGTTTTCTACTTTCCCCCTATGTCTTGGTTTTGTTGCCACCAAGTGGCTGTTGGGTTATTATTACAGATGAGTAGCACTCTCTTTGGACTTAATCTTCCTTTTTTTCATTTGTAGCAGAGTCCATATCCTGCAAGTGTCACACCAATGAGTATGACATGACCAGTGGTGGACTCTCAGGGGCAGGGGTAATGAAAAATGAAAAAGGCCACCAGTGCACAGAATGTTGTTATCGTTACATAACATAACATAATATTCACAGAGCAATAAAAAACAGTTCTTCAGCCTCCCCCATTCATGTGTGTTTTGCTTTTCATTTGGACCTTTGTAGATCATTGAAGTGGAATGGATTCAGCGGCCTCCAGTTTGATAACGTTGTTCACAGTCATCATTATTTTGGCCGCTGTTTCTTGAGTTCTCCTGAGTATCAGGAGTACAAAGGTGACCACTGCATTTCTGAGCCCCTAAAAAGTGGACAATTGACACAAATGTCAGTGAGACACAGAATGAAAATTCTCATCCACACTGTAATATGAACAGCTGTCATGATCTGTCTGTTTGTCACTTCTGCTCACTGCCTGGACACTTGCATTGTTCCCCTCACCTGCCATTCCCTCACCTTCCACCAGATGCTCTGACTTTCCTTCCTTCCCCATCACCTGATTGCCCCACCCATCTACACACCTGTCTCCACTCTCCTCTCAGCCACCCCCTCCTCATCAGCCTCAGTCCTTTCACCTGTCTCTACTCAGCCATTAGCCAGCTATATATACTAGTTAATTTTCCTTGTCAGGTGTCAGATCCTTTTGTGAGTTTGTGTGTGTCTAGTTCCTGGTGAGTTGTCGCTTGTTTCCTGTTCCTTGGTTCCATGTTTTTGTGTCAGTTCTGGACACCTGGCTACCGGATTATTCACCTGCCTGTTTTGGAATTATCTGTTTTCCCTGTCACCCGTTTTTGTCACCTGCCTGCTCTGGACTCAGCCACATTTTATGGGAAGCTGGTGCTCCCATTTTACAGATCAATTTATGACATTTGCCAAAACAAAAGCCACCGTCCTTTTCTTACCTGGGACAAAATATAAATCCTGTGTGAACGATTCAGTAGTTCTTCTGAAGAGTAACTTGTGTTGTTGGCTGGTGTACACCATTTCAGATACGTCTCTTCAGCATGTACAAATGTGCCTCGCCAGTCTGTCATTGAACAGACCAAGTAATGGCCATCGAGCAACATCAGGGCCAGCCATATTATGGAAGGGAGAACGCTACACAAAAATGTTTTTATACAAACTGCATCCCTGAATCATTAGCATCAGCAGAGAAGCTGTAATGGCAGGAATTGAGACAAATGGAGCCACAAACATGGCGTTCCATCTGGGATTACAAGGGCAAGCAAATTCCACCTCCAACATTTTCTCCACACCAATCAGGAGGAAGCCAAAAACCCAATCGATACAACAGGGTGTTGTCTCAACTCATTCAGTCTTTCAAACAGCTGTTGCTCTGCTCCAATAATGATGATGATGATCTACAATAAACAAAAAAGCAGATGAAAAGTCAGAGAAAAGGCGCACATTTAGGGATGTCTTCATCCGTCTCTGTTTATAGCTTCACCTTGTGTGTTTGCACTTACAAAACCATGTTTCTACCTTGAGAGGTGACTGATGAAGACATTTAAATAATCAATTAGCTCAATCTGACAAGACCAGATTTTACTATTCCCACAAAACAAAACTGAACTCTGATAGTTGGGCTCCACTGATGATTTTCAAGGTGTATTCGGTGGACAGAGGATGATCAAAAAGTCCTTAGCCTTAGAGTTTCAACTGAAATAAGTATAGTGACAAAACAACGTTTCGTATAATTAGTTTCTTTCTTTATTTTATAGGTAAAATAAATCATTTTATTCCCAGATCAGCAGACTGTTTTTGAGGAGAGGGTTTTTTCTAGTTTGATTTCTTTGTTCACAGGGTGTGCCTATTTAATAACTCACACTGAGAATACCAAACAGGATGGCAGAGCTTTACTTCTACAACTGGCATGGGATGTGCACTGCCCAGGACAGGAGGGATCTGCAGCAGGTGAATGAAACCGCCCAGTACATCTTTGGTACCCATCTATTGAGCATCAGTGATATCTGTGAGGTGAAGTACCTGCGCAGAGCCCAAAGTATATTAAAAGACCATACCCACCTCAGCAACAGCCTGTTCACTGTGCTGCCAGAAGTATCCGCTGTCGTACCACCAGGCTACTGTGCAGCTTCTTTCCTCAGGCTGCTCACTCAACCACAACAAAATACTTTTTTTATGTAACAATCAAATAAAATGACCTTGTATCTTGTAGCTTTTAAAGATCAATGACGTGCTTTGAAGAATGAAATTTAGTTAATTTAGCATTACCAAACATCAACACAACGGTTCTGTGTGATGTTGTTAAAGTAGACTATATTGAGCAACCTAATGTAAAAAAAGTCTTTGTATGTGAACACAATGAATGGTTATAATTATAATACACCGATACCAATATAGAGTTCTGTGATACTTACAATTGTATTTGTGGTGTCTGTACCCTGACAAAGGCACGCACTACAAAACCATGTGTGTATTGCAGGAGGTGTGATAAGTCTTTTTCCTGTAACCTTTCTGTTGACCTGACATCAGTCACGTCCACATATAGCGAACATTCAGTGAAAGATTCAGAGCATAGCATGCTTGGAGACTGCAAGTAAAAATGAACAACAGACACCAGACAAGCAAGTTGACAGGATTAAACTTTATTCCAGATCTTATAATATGCTACGAGAAATATTCATATAGAATAAAAAAGACCAATACGTGCAACTGTAGGAGGATTTATGTTATCTCTGTGCTTGAATTAAGAAATGTTTGGTCAAAAGGTAGTTCTGGCCAATTTGTTCTGAAATTTGACATGTAAAACATGTCAAAAGTTTGTGTACATGTATGTATGTACAACATATGTATGTGTATATATATATATATATATATAGAGAGAGAGAGAGAGAGAGAGAGAGAGAGAGAGAGAGAGAGAGAGAGAGAGAGAGAGATTTGCACAGATATCTAACTGACAAATGAATAACTTATTAATAATGTTTTTTCCCTGAGTCTAAAGATTTCTAAAGTTAGACTTGACTTACTTGCTTCTTCAACTAAATTTTCTAATTTCCAGAAGAGACTAAAGGAAAGAGCCAGAGACCTGTTTCTCCCTGTTGTAATATGTGATAATGCCAATCAAATGCTATCTTAAGCTTTTCTGTCACAATGTCTGCCTCCATTGTTCACATTTTACTCAGTCTGCCCTTCTCCTCCAGCTACTTCTCACTTCCCCCAGGCCCATGCATTTCCATGGGACTCTGGACTTTCCATTACCCATCCATCCACCAGATGTCCTCAGAGCTTTCCACCGGCCTGGACACCTGACTCTCTCACCCACCTGCTCACTTGTTTTCTACTTTCCCCCTATGTCTTGGTTTTGTTGCCACCAAGTGGCTGTTGGGTTATTATTACAGATGAGTAGCACTCTCTTTGGACTTAATCTTCCTTTTTTTCATTTGTAGCAGAGTCCATATCCTGCAAGTCTCACACCAATGAGTATGACATGACCAGTGGTGGACTCTCAGGGGCAGGGGTAATGAAAAATGAAAAAGGCCACCAGTGCACAGAATGTTGTTATGTATTTATGGTGAAACAGTTCCAAACCCTGGTTAAGATTAAAATAGTTTTATTATATGATTCTTATTATATGACATTTAACTATTTAACCACTTGGAGGCACATAGAGGCCAACTAATTTTATAGCATGTAGGGCAGCCTCTATGGCACTGCATTACATTTTCTCTACTGGAAGGGGTCTTTAGAAGTGCCTGCGTCACGCCCACCAGTGGACATGACCAATTCCAATGACATTAATCACTGACCATATAGTAAATACAAGGACAAAGACATTCTGTGGGAAGCCAAGGCGATCTGTTTCCAAAGATCAATTCCTGATAGGTCTATATCAAATATTATTTAGAGATATAATATTGTTCTTCACTTGGCACAACAGTGACAGACTACCTGACCAGTACAGTATGTCTCTACAGAGGAGGTATAAGCATAGGCTATATGATAGTAAAGTATAGGCCATCAGATATTACAGCAGGATGTGCAGCCTGTCTATCTTCCTTGTTAATTTAGGCCACCTTTCTAGCTCCATTTAGTTTAGGAACGAGGTTTACACTGTGTTGAAGGTGTGAGGCAGCCATTGCACTATATCAGTTCAAAGAGAAATAGGATTAAACGTCCACTTAAAGCTCCAGGTCCTGTTGAGGTTAAGGCTTAGTCGGCCTGAGAAACTGCTTGACACATGGCACAATTTCAGGCCTAGTAGTGGTTTGTTAAGCACTGGATACTCATCTCAAACCACCAGGCCGCTGGCAGAGGGGAAGTCGGGGCGGGATGTGACCGCGCAGAGGATTTGACAGTTTTGTCAATAAGATCTCTATTAACCTTTACATTTATTTATTTATTATGCAGACGTTGATTCTATGAATCCAATAACCATAACATTAGAGGACCCCTTCAATATAATATCTTTATAAATTACAGTGAAAATAAGGTTATAATAGGCCTTAAACGCAACATCCTGCCAATGGTGAATATACAACCCAATGTTTACTGATACAGTACTGTAAAGTTTGTTTACAGCATTTTTGACGAGTAGATTGGAGCAGTGATTTTCAACCTGGGGGTTAGGAACCCCAAAATATTTCTACCACACAAAATTACGCTTTTTGCATTTAACTTACTATGTAATTGTACATCTTCAAGTCTGTGAACAGTATTCAATTAAAACGTTTTAGGTAAGAAAAATCACTCTTTGACCTTAATAGCACTGTGTTTTTTTCTTCCATCTTTGTATAATAAGTATTTGGTAGGTTGTGTTTGTGAGGGTGGTGGTTAATATTACTGCTCTGTTCAGGTAAACAATCACGAGCAATTTAACTTCAAATACACTGACTTAACACTAGATGGCACAACAGAACTAAACATGAACTCCTGTAGTAGTCCCATGAGCATAACACACATTTTACTACAGGGTCCTTATCTGCAGCAGTACACACCTTCTCATACAACAGAGCTGTACACAGTACACTATATGTAACTACATGCCAGCCAGTCATAACTTTGAAGGACCGACTAGGATGAGCATTCACCACTCTTCCTCATTGAATAACTAATACTGTAGTTGAACTTACACTTTGAAGTTGGACTGCCTTTCTTGTACCAGTGAATCTGGGTAAGTGTTGATAAAAAACTTTGTTACGAGCACATGTAAGGTAGAAACAGCCATGGAGTTTTATTGAAACGTGTCAAAAAATGTTTCAGTGCAATCCCGGTAGTTACGTGTAAGTGTGCAGTTTAACAGAAGGTACTGCTTGTAAACAGATTTCGCAATCAACAATATTGTTTCATTAGTCGTTGTGTTGAGTGTTTCCCGATCAATTAGGAGTGATTCCAATCTGTTTTTAAATTTGGTGTTTTAGTGACTGCAAGGTTTACAGTCCAGTGCCATTTCATCAGTGGTGCAAGAAGTAGTCAGATCCTTTACTTAAGTAAAAGTACAAATATACCAATGTAAAAATACTCCATTACAAGTAAAAGTAAAAAAGAGTATTATCAATAATTATTTATTAAAAGTAAAAGTACATCTTGTGAAGTAAAATGTTACATTCTTAGATTGTTAAAACTGATGAATCAATGTTTAAATAGTTTTTACTGTTTACTGCATTGTTCTTTGCTGTTTAACTACTTTAAGTAAGTTAGGTTGTTTAGTCCAGTGGTTTCCAACTTAGGGGTCAGGGCCCTTTCAAAGAATGACAAGATAAATCTGACAGGTTGTGAGATGATTTATGGGGCAGGGCAGAAGAAATAGTAGTGCTACACAAATCTGTATTCATTTTTCAAAACTTTAATCTTCGTTCTTTTGTGAAGTAATGGATAGTCTGAGAAGTTTAGAGTAGAAATGTCTCTTTGGTGGAACTAAAAACTTCAACAATGCATTGTATTTTTCAAGCATATCATATGTTTTTTATGTAAATCTGAAAAGTAACTATCAAATCAATCAAATGTCAAATAATGTTGGGGAGTAAAAAGTGCAATATTGCCATTGCCGAGGCAGTACTCTCTCATTGACTTGTTTTTGTGTATTTCTAAGGTCTCTGAGGGACGTCAACATGAAGGTGCCTCATACATCTATGATCACCTTTGCTCTAGTGTTGATTCAACTATCTAGTGCATCTGGGGGAAAAATCCTGGTGTTCCCATTGGATGGAAGCCACTGGGTAAACATGAAAGTACTCATAGAGGAACTGCATGCCAAAGGCCATGATGTCACTGTGGTTCGGGTGTCCGATAGCTGGTACATCAGTGAAAAGTCTCCTCTCTACACTTCTGTCACCCTTACCAGTCCTAATGGATTTGAGGAAAACTTTGAAACCTTTCTGTCTCAACAGCTGGAGATCCGGCTTCAGGGTAAGCATACATCTTTTTGGTCTCGCATCTGGAATCGTATTCAGATGGAGCGTGTGGTTGTGGACCAGTTCTCTCAGTTCCATAAGGGAATGGGTGAAATGATCGTTCAGATGTTTGAAGATGAAAACCTGATGCTGTCTCTGCATGAAGCCAAATATGATGTGGTTTTGACTGACCCTGGCATCGGCGGAGGGGCAATGCTGGCGCGTCGGCTCCAAGTTCCTCTTGTTTTCAATGTCAGATGGACCATTCAAGGTGAAGCTCATTTCCTTATTGCCCCCTCACCTCTGGCATACATTCCTTTCACTGCAACAGAGTTGACAGATAAGATGACCTTCCCTGATAGAGTAAAAAATATTTTGAGTTATACCCTTGGGATGTACACACTATCATACATCACAGAACGTCATTACAAACCAGCAGTTGAGAAGTACTTTGGTCCCGGTGTGGATTACTCAACGTTTTTCCTGGATGCTGATATATGGCTTATGAGGAATGATTTTGTGTTTGAATTTCCACGTCCCACTATGCCAAATATTGTCTACATGGGTGGAATTCAGTGCAAGCCCCCAAAGCCACTCCCTACAGACCTGGAGGAGTTTGTCCAGAGTTCTGGAGATCATGGGGTCATTATGATGAGGAACTTTAGTTGGGGAGCTTCCTCAAGACATCGCTGAGGAGATTGCTGCAGCCTTTGCCCAGCTGCCTCAGAAGGTTGTATGGAGGTATACGGGACAAAGGCCAGCCAACCTGGGCAACAACACATTAATGGTCAACTGGCTGCCACAGAAGGACCTCTTAGGACATCCCAAAACTAGAGTGTTTGTGACCCACGGAGGCACTAATGGGGTTCAGGAGGCAATATACCATGGAGTTCCTATAGTTGGGCTTCCCTTATTCTTTGATCAGCCTGATAACCTCTCCAGAGTCAGAGCAAAGGGGGTAGCTGTGATTGTGGATATTGCCGTGCTCGATAGACACATCTTTGCAGACGCTCTTATGACAGCTCTTTACAATTCATCTTACAGGGAAAACATGCAGACCCTCTCAAGGCTGCACAGAGATCAGCCCACGAAACCACTGGACCAGGCAGTGTTTTGGATAGAATATGTCATAAGACATAAAGGAGCACGTCATCTGCAGACACAGTCCATCAAAATGTCCTGGTTTCTCTACAACTCTGTTGATGTCATCGCTGCTTTGTTGACAGTTGTTCTGCTTATAACATTCACCTGCATTTCAATTGTAAGGTTACTGTGGAGAATCTTTGTTGGGAAAAAAGTTAAAAATGAATGACATGAAAAATTAAATGGGGGTTTTGTGTGTGAAATCCAAGCATTACCCAACATAACCCAAGAACTTATACAGTCTGTGTGTGATGTTGCTAAAGTTGATAGTATAAGGAAAAAATACTGTATGGGAGTGACATTCTTTTAAATTCATATAATGTGAAAAATAATGATAAAGGCTGTACATCAACAGTATTGTACTTTTAAAAAGCCTAAAGAATGAAGAGTGAATTTGTTGTAGTACAAATACTCAAGTCCAATATGGATTTGTTACCAAACAAAAATATATAATAATGTTTGGCAGGGAGTGCAGCCTTTTTTCTACCTCTTTTGGATTTCATATTTTTTGGGGAGACTTACGAACTGGGATCATCCACATAGGCCTGAATTTTCTACATATACATGTTAGCTAATAAATGACTTATGGATGTGAATATTAATGTAAACATGTCAACATCTGAATATGATGATTACAGTCTTCTACTGTCTGGTTTATCATTAAGGAACTAAATGTGGATTCCCAGTAAAAAATTCAAGAGATTAAATAATGTATTAGTTAGAAACAATTCCTTCAGTTATTAATAACAGATAGCTAAATCATTTTTCTGTAACAAATGTTTTTTTATTTAATTATGGTACAGGAAATGCATACATAAAAAGGAAGGTTTTTATTAAACATTTCAGACATTTTAAATCTTCAATACTGAATTATCACATAAATGGTAAATGCATACAAAACTACTAAACAATTTACTTAATTTTAGCTTGACAGTTTTTGCTTGGAATTATGTAATGTACAACATGAGACGGCAGCAATAAGCATTACCTTTGCAACTCTTATTTACAGCCCCTGCTTTAATTAGGCACTCATGTAAAGTACATGTAAAGATCCTGGCATGTTAACATAAAAGGAATTTCTTGTTTCATTCTTAAGCATTTGGCAGAATATAAAAATTAGATTTTTGAATGAATGATTCAGAAACAAACTATGATCAACCACATATATGCCAGTTTTATTTCTCTCATATGAATTTTACTTGGAAGGTTTTTAAAGTTCAAGTTGGCATTGTTAAAAACTAACTTTATTAAAGTAAAATATGTCTTCTTCATAGCCTTAAATAGCTTCGTGAAGTAGTTTTGTTTGTCCAGAACTTGTTTCTTTACATGATATTTGACATGGCACAACAAGTACTCATCTCATGTTCCAAGTCATCCTCCATATGGATCATTTGCAATAAGAATAAATCTGTAAAAACTGTAAAATTGTATATTTTACCAAAATGGAAAAGTTAATTGATTGAGTTGCTCCTATCAATGCAACCATGTGATGCCAATGAAAAGGTTTTTCTAAGCTTTATCCAATATTTCTACTTTTAAGTAATCATGTATATAGTAATGACTCAACAATCAATTCAAAGCTTCCTCCATTTTTTAAGTTGTATCCATTTTCTTTTTTATCACATCTCTGTGGAAATTTGAATGGCTTCAGGACTATCCATGTCCTGGTTGTTTGTCTACAGAGACGCTTCAGCATTCTGATTACTCTCCCGAGCAGATTAGTAATTCCCTCCTTGCTCTTCCTTTTTGCACCACTTGCAGCGAACTCCAAATGCTACAGTGAGCAAGAAAATAAGCACAATTCCAATGCCCTGAAACACAAGCCAGAGATTAAAAAAAGAAAAGGACAAGTGAAAATAAGCTGGTTATCAGTACTGTTAATCAACCAAAATTTATAGAAAGTAGGTATTCATATTTCAACAACTACTGGATGGATTATCAATAAATATTGCACAGACATTCATGGGCCCTTGAGGATGAATCCTAACATTTCCTCTAGTGCCCCAAGTAGGTCAAAGTTTTCACTTATCCTGTGAAATTTCTCAACATCCACTAGATGGACTGGGACAAAATATGGTACTTAAGTAGTGTATTGATTCCAGTCTAATGACTTTGGTGATCCACTGACTTTTCCTCTACCGCCACCATGTGGTTGACATTTGTGGTTTTCAGTAAAATGTTTCAACATCTGTTTTGTACACACATTCATTTTATTTTTAATTTAGCCCCAAGAGTCAGGTCAAAATTTTGTTTGGTGAACATTGTAAATATGATGCATGCTAAACATCAGTATGTTAGCATTGTCACTGAATGTTAGTATACTAACATTTGCATTTAGCTCAAAGTGATGCTGTGCTTCACAGTACCATCACTAGCATGACTCTTCATCTTGTTTGCAGATCAATTCCTGACAAATTACAAACAAACTATTGTTAGAGACATTCGATTGTTCCTTACCTGTGACAGAGTAAACCATAGCTGAGTCTTCATCATTAAGTACTCTGATGAGGCCTGGTTGGTATGGTTGGCTGGTTTGCACCATTTCTGTGGAACACGGTTGTCAACAGATACAAACCTGCCTGGCCAGGATGTCATGGCACAGGCAAAGTATTGGCCATCCATGAACAACAGGATGAGCCACATTATGGCGGGGACAAAGTTGGAGAGCAAATTCTCAGGCTTCCACTTATCTCTCTTCCTCTGTTCCTTTCTTTCTTTGGTACTCTCTTCATCATCAGCATGTTGAATGTTTATCATCAGCACTAAGACCAGAACTGCAGGAACAATAAAATATGCAGATACAAACACAGCATTCCATTTTGGTTCGCAAGGGCATGCAAACTCCATCTCCACTAACTTCTCCAAGCAAGCTAGGATGAAGCCAAAAAAGACATTGGACGCCAGAGGGCTTCCTTGAAATTCACTCTTCAGTTTTGAGAACCAGCCATTTTTCTGAGCCATTTTGATTTCTGCACAAAGAGAAAAATAAAGATGAGAAGTCAGACAGCAAGTGAATGCATGACAATGAAGGACTGTAATATATTATATTGTAGTATAATATACTGTATATTATGTTATATTAATGTTTTTTTCTTTCCTTCAATAATAGCTATTTTAACATAGATAAAAACAGAATAATACAGACACTAAATATATAATTTAGATTTGAAAAAGCTTAGGCCCCAAAATAAAAATTATTAATAGTCAATGTCCCCATATTGTTGCATTCCAGGGGAACCTTCTATTTCTGTTTTTAAGTTTTAAGAATAGCTTTTCTAAAGCATCGCGCCTCTTAATTCAAGCTTGTTAGAGGCATTATTGTGCACTTGACACTGAAACAGAAACCTGTTCCTATTTAAATCTGCACAGATTCTGATGCTTAGATTCCAATTTCTTTTCCCGGTGACTGGAGATTTCTTCTATTATTTTTTAACTGTTGCTCAGAAGAATATTTGTCTCCCTTTGCCCTTTCAATTGTCCGTCCCTTTGAACCATTGTACTGCGTGTTGTTCTCCATGTCAGAATAATAGTTGTTTTGCAAACCCTTCACATAAAATACATCTCTTTGTAAAGAGGATTTTCTACAACCCAAAAGCATGAAAAACTGTTTAAGAAAAATCTATATTTTAATTTAAAGTAAATATTATCCTCAACAAACAATACAACAGGAAGAAAAATAAGATAGTAAAGGACAGTTCTCTTTGTAGTAAAGATCTAAATACCACAATTATCTATCAGAAATGATCAGGTATCTCTATGAGAAACTAAAAAGATTGAGCAGGATTACAATACAAAGGTTTACAGTTGTTGTTATACTGTTACTATGAAAAACACAATAACCAATTGTAGCCTAATTTGTAATTTACTCAATTAATGTTATTTTGTTTTTGTTCTCTTCATTGTGCATCTGATCTCATACATATTAAAGTATCAGCCTGTCATGCAGGATGTGTGGTAAAAGACACGACCCCCAAATCATTTTCGTTTCCCACGAGTCAAATCTCTATATTCACAGAAGAGTAATGGACAGTACTATTTGCGGTCACAGGACTTTTATATGTTGTCTGTACCAAATGTTCTACAGAGAGTGGGAAAAGGGCTTTTAGGTATTCTGCACCCTCAGACTGGCATATATTGTATTTAACAACTCAATGATTTGATTTCTTTGAATGCTATTAAATCTATCTGAAAGACCTGGAGGCACAATTGTTGGGGTGTTCTTAGGTGTGTTATAAATTGTAATTTGTTACACATTCACAGATACATGCGTGCAATATTTTCTTTTTCACCTGCACACAAAAAGGTGATATACACTTGCAGGCTGTGAAATTATTCGTAAATGTCATTGCACAAGTTCAAAATATGAATGATCCTTATTTGCTTCCATTATCTTTATATATTGGAGAAAAAAACAATTCTAGTCTACTTGTTTAATAATGAACACAATTTGATTGGTTACTTGAAAGAATATTTTACAAAGTACGATGTCATATTAAGATACAGGAAATGTGATGAAGACAATAGTCCTGTTTCTGTATCTGAGCTGTTTGTTTCGAGAATCGATGATTGAATGTTTTCTCTAGTAAAGAACGCCTAATTTTTCCCTCACAAGCTTGTACTGTACATGCAAATGTACATTTTAGTACAACAATAAAAGAAAAATGAAAAGATTAGAAAAAAGCTTAACTTGTATAATGAAGAAGAAAAAAGAAATTTACAATATACATGTAATCTGGTAACAATAAAACACCCATGTAGGGAAAAAAGTACACAATGTAATATACAACTTAATATAAGACTTAATAAAACTTTGCACAAATCCACGTTAACTGTGCAGTATGTATTTGTGTATTGAGATTAAACCTTTACCAACCTTGAGATTGACTTTGAGAGATGTATTCTTCTTGAGGAACGCTTCAAGATAGAGAAACCTTCAACTAGTCTCGCTTTTATTCCTCCACTTGTGGTTTTGATCTTTGCTTGCCTGTACAGGAAATTTCTTTTTGTTACTTTCGTTACCTTTTGTTAACCCTGACACTTTTGCTGTCCTCATTCACCAACAAGCATTCACCGTTTTAGATAGGATATATATCATAAAACATAAAGGAACCTATCATATACAAAGAATGCTTTTGGACAGTCTGATCAGTACAACTTTGTTAACAATTGCTTATGACACTAACTTAACTGTCAAGTGTAAAATTATCGTAGAGGAAGCTTTTTATTAGGAAAAGGAAAGTTAAAGGGGCACTACACAGTGTCTACTAATGATGTCATCAAGATGTTACAGTTGCATTCTGTGATTGTAATTTCCTGTTATTATTTATCATTCTTTCTTTAACCTGTCTCTTGTGAGTTTCTTATGGAGACTTAAGAAAACAAACTTTCCATGCCAAATTCTTATCACCTTTTACAGAGGAGCAATAGAGAGCATCCTGACTGGAAACATAACAACTGGCATGGGATGTGCACTGCCCAGGACAGGAGGGCTCTGCAGCAGGTGAATGAAACCACTCAGTACATCTTTGGTACCCATCTATTGAGCATCAGTGATATATGTGAGGTGAGGTGCCTGCGCAGAGCCCAAAGTATATTAAAAGACCATACCCACCTCAGCAACAGCCTGTTTACTGTGCTGCCAGAAGTATCCGCTGTCGTACCACCAGGCTACTGTGCAGCTTCTTTCCTCAGGCTGCTCACTCAAACACAACAAATATTTTTTTTTATGTAGCAATCAAATAAAATTACCTTGTATCTTGTAGCTTTTAAAGATCAATGACGTGCTTTGAAGAATGAAACTTAGTTGATTTAGCATTACCAAACATCAACACAACGGTTCTGTGTGATGTTGTTAAAGTAGACTATATTGAGCAACCTAATGTAAAAAAAGTCTTTGTATGTGAACACAATGAATGGTTATAACTAGAATACACCGACACCAACACAGTGTTCTGTGATACTTGTAATTGTATTTGTGGTGTCTGTACCCTGACAAAGGCACGCACTACAAAACCACGTGTGTGTCTTGCAGGAGGTGTGGTAAGTCTTTTTCCTGTAACCTTTCTGACATCAGTCATGTCCACATATAGCGAACATTCAGTGAAAGAATCAGAGCATAGCATGCTTGGTGACTGCAAAAGTAAAAATGAACAACAGACACCAGACAAGCAAGTTGACAGGATTAAACTTTATTCCAGATCTTATAATATGCTACGAGAAATATTCATATAGAATAAAAAAGACCAATACGTGCAACTGTAGGAGGATTTATGTTATCTCTGTGTTTATAGCCCTGCTTGAATTAAGAAATGTTTGGTCAAAAGGTAGTTCTGGCCAATTTGTTCTGAAATTTGACATGTCAACATGTCAAAAGTTTGACATGTTGACATGTATGTATGTACAACATATATATATATATATATATATATATATATATAGAGAGAGAGAGAGAGAGAGAGAGAGAGAGAGAGAGAGAGAGAGAGATTTGCACAGATATCTAACTGACAAATGAATAACTTAATAATATCTTTTCCCTGAGTCTAAAGATTTCTAAAGTTAGACTTGACTTACTTGCTTCTTCAACTAAATTTTCTAATTTCCAGAAGAGACTAAAGGAAAGAGCCAGAGACCTGTTTCTCCCTGTTGTAATATGTGATAATGCCAATCAAACGCTATCTTAAGCTTTTCTGTCACAATGTCTGCCTCCATTGTTCACATTTTACTCAGTCTGCCCTTCTCCTCCAGCTACTTCTCACTTCCCCCAGGCCCATGCATTTCCAAGGGACTCTGGACTTCCCATTACCCATCCATCCACCAGATGTCCTCAGAGCTTTCCACCGGCCTGGACCCCTGACTCTCTCACCCACCTGCTCACTTGTTTTCTACTTTCCCCCTATGTCTTGGTTTTGTTGCCACCAAGTGGCTGTTGGGTTATTATTACAGATGAGTAGCACTCTCTTTGGACTTAATCTTCCTTTTTTTCATTTGTAGCAGAGTCCATATCCTGCAAGTCTCACACCAATGAGTATGACATGACCAGTGGTGGACTCTCAGGGGCAGGGGTAATGAAAAATGAAAAAGGCCACCAGTGCACAGAATGTTGTTATTGTTACATAACATAACATAATATTCACAGAGCAATAAAAAACAGTTCTTCAGCCTCCCCCATTCATGTATGTTTTGCTTTTCATTTGGACCTTTGTAGATCATTGAAGTGGAATGGATTCAGCGGCCTCCAGTTTGATAACGTTGTTCACAGTCATCATTATTTTGGCCGCTGTTTCTTGAGTTCTCCTGAGTATCAGGAGTACAAAGGTGACCACTGCATTTCTGAGCCCCTAAAAAGTGGACAATTGACACAAATGTCAGTGAGACACAGAATGAAAATTCTCATCCACACTGTAATATGAACAGCTGTCATGATCTGTCTGTTTGTCACTTCTGCTCACTGCCTGGACACTTGCATTGTTCCCCTCACCTGCCATTCCCTCACCTTCCACCAGATGCTCTGACTTTCCTTCCTTCCCCATCACCTGATTGCCCCACCCATCTACACACCTGTCTCCACTCTCCTCTCAGCCACCCCCTCCTCATCAGCCTCACTCCTTTCACCTGTCTCTACTCAGCCATTAGCCAGCTATATATACTAGTTCATTTTCCTTGTCAGGTGTCAGATCCTTTTGTGAGTTTGTGTGTGTCTAGTTCCTGGTGAGTTGTCGCTTGTTTCCTGTTCCTTGGTTCCATGTTTTTGTGTCAGTTCTGGACACCTGGCTACCGGATTATTCACCTGCCTGTTTTGGAATTATCTGTTTTCCCTGTCACCCGTTTTTGTCACCTGCCTGCTCTGGACTCAGCCACATTTTATGGGAAGCTGGTGCTCCCATTTTACAGATCAATTTATGACATTTGCCAAAACAAAAGCCACCGTCCTTTTCTTACCTGGGACAAAATATAAATCCTGTGTGAACGATTCAGTAGTTCTTCTGAAGAGTAACTTGTGTTGTTGGCTGGTGTACACCATTTCAGATATGTCTCTTCAGCATGTACAAATGTGCCTCGCCAGTCTGTCATTGAACAGACCAAGTAATGGCCATCGAGCAACATCAGGGCCAGCCATATTATGGAAGGGAGAAAGCTACACAAAAATGTTTTTATACAAACTGCATCCCTGAATCATTAGCATCAGCAGAGAAGCTGTAATGGCAGGAATTGAGACAAATGGAGCCACAAACATGGCGTTCCATCTGGGATTACAAGGGCAAGCAAATTCCACCTCCAACATTTTATCCACACCAATCAGGAGGAAGCCAAAAACCCAATCGATACAACAGGGTGTTGTCTCAACTCATTCAGTCTTTCAAACAGCTGTTGCTCTGCTCCAATAATGATGATGATGATCTACAATAAACAAAAAAGCAGATGAAAAGTCAGAGAAAAGGCGCACATTTAGGGATGTCTTCATCCGTCTCTGTTTATAGCTTCACCTTGTGTGTTTGCACTTACAAAACCATGTTTCTACCTTGAGAGGTGACTGATGAAGACATTTAAATAATCAATTAGCTCAATCTGACAAGACCAGATTTTACTATTCCCACAAAACAAAACTGAACTCTGATGATTCGGCTACACTGATGATTTTCAAGGTGTATTCGATGGACAGAGGATGATCAAAAAGTCCTTAGCCTTAGAGTTTCAACTGAAATAAGTATAGTGACAAAACAACGTTTCGTATAATTAGTTTCTTTCTTTATTTTATAGGTAAAATAAATCATTTTATTCCCAGATCAGCAGACTGTTTTTGAGGAGAGGGTTTTTTCTAGTTTGATTTCTTTGTTCACAGGGTGTGCCTATTTAATAACTCACACTGAGAATACCAAACAGGATGGCAGAGCTCTACTTCTACAACTGGCATGGGATGTGCACTGCCCAGGACAGGAGGGCTCTGCAGCAGGTGAATGAAACCGCTCAGTACATCTTTGGTACCCATCTATTGAGCATCAGTGATATATGTGAGGTGAAGTACCTGCACAGAGCCCAAAGTATATTAAAAGACCATACCCACCTCAGCAACAGCCTGTTCACTGTGCTGCCAGAAGTATCCGCTGTCGTACCACCAGGCTACTGTGCAGCTTCTTTCCTCAGGCTGCGCACTCAACCACAACAAAATACTTTTTTTTATGTAACAATCAAATAAAATGACCTTGTATCTTGTACCTTTTAAAGATCAATGACGTGCTTTGAAGAATGAAATTTAGTTATTTAGCATCACCAAACATCAACACAACGGTTCTGTGTGATGTTGTTAAAGTAGACTATATTGAGCAACCTAATGTAAAAAAAGTCTTTGTATGTGAACACAATGAATGGTTATAACTAGAATACACCGACACCAACACAGTGTTCTGTGATACTTGTAATTGTATTTGTGGTGTCTGTACCCTGACAAAGGCACGCACTACAAAACCATGTGTGTATTGCAGGAGGTGTGATAAGTCTTTTTCCTGTAACCTTTCTGTTGACCTGACATCAGTCACGTCCACATATAGCAAACATTCAGTGAAAGATTCAGAGCATAGCATGCTTGGTGACTGCAAGTAAAAATGAACAACAGACACCAGACAAGCAAGTTGACAGGATTAAACTTTATTCCAGATCTTATAATATGCTACGAGAAATATTCATATAGAATAAAAAAGACCAATACGTGCAACTGTAGGAGGATTTATGTTATCTCTGTGCTTGAATTAAGAAATGTTTGGTAAAAAGGTAGTTCTGGCCAATTTGTTCTGAAATTTGACATGTAAAACATGTCAAAAGTTTGTGTACATGTATGTATGTACAACATATGTATGTATGTACAACATATGTATGTATATATATATATATATATATATATATATATATATATATATATAGAGAGAGAGAGAGAGAGAGAGAGAGAGAGAGAGAGATTTGCACAGATATCTAACTGACAAATGAATAACTTAATAATATCTTTTCCCTGAGTCTAAAGATTTCTAAAGTTAGACTTGACTTACTTGCTTCTTCAACTAAATTTTCTAATTTCCAGAAGAGACTAAAGGAAAGAGCCAGAGACCTGTTTCTCCCTGTTGCAATATGTGATAATGCCAATCAAATGCTATCTTAAGCTTTTCTGTCACAATGTCTGCCTCTATTGTTCACATTTTACTCAGTCTGCCCTTCTCCTCCAGCTACTTCTCACTTCCCCCAGGCCCATGCATTTCCAAGGGACTCTGGACTTTCCATTCCCCATCCATCCACCAGATGTCCTCAGAGCTTTCCACCAGCCTGGACACCTGACTCTCTCACCCACCTGCTCACTTGTTTTCTACTTTCCCCCTATGTCTTGGTTTTGTTGCCATCAAGTGGCAAGTAGAAGTGCCTGCGTCACGCCCACCAGTGGACATGACCAATTCCAATGACATTAATCACTGACCATATAGTAAATACAAGGACAAAGACATTCTGTGGGAAGCCAAGGCGATCTGTTTCCAAAGATCAATTCCTGATAGGTCTATATCAAATATTATTTAGAGATATAATATTGTTCTTCACTTGGCACAACAGTGACAGACTACCTGACCAGTACAGTATGTCTCTACAGAAGGAGGTATAAGCATAGGCTATATGATAGTAAAGTATAGGCCATCAGATATTACAGCAGGATGTGCAGACTGTCTATCTTCCTTGTTAATTTAGGCCACCTTTCTAGCTCCATTTAGTTTAGGAACGAGGTTTACACTGTGTTGAAGGTGTGAGGCAGCCATTGCACTATATTAGTTCAAAGAGAAATAGGATTAAACGTCTACTTAAAGCTCCAGGTCCTGTTGAGGTTAAGGCTTAGTCGGCCTGAGAAACTGCTTGACACATGGCACAATTTCAGGCCTAGTAGTGGTTTGTTAAGCACCGGATACTCATCTCAAACCACCAGGCCGCTGGCAGAGGGGAAGTCGGGGCGGGATGTGACCGCGCAGTCGAGTCGGGTCCACGGATCTCGCATGTTAGCGTGAGAACAACAACAAAGGGCTGCAGGGTGAGGTTCACGCTGCACACTGTCAGGAGGATTTGACAGTTTTGACGCCGCACAACTTTCATTTAAATGAAATGTACTTCATTGTGTTATTTTTGTGGTGTGGTTTTGTTGTTCTTACACGACGTGGTTTTATTCCCTCCCCAGGTTTGCTCGTGTGTTGGTTGGTAATTTGATTAATTGCACATTTGTTTGGGATTTTTCTGCCACAGCGGTGCAATGTTACCTGGGTCCTGCATTGACTTTTTAAACGTTTAGTTTCTACAGGGCTCACATGTGTTTTGGTTTTGGTATGATCGGTTTCTTTGTCTTTGTGCAAAATATAATAAAACTACCATCTATGGTGCAGTGTGCTCTGTACTTTCCTACTGACAGCAAATATTGCCCTGGGGCCCCTGAAAAGGTTACAATTACAATTTGACTTTATTTCAGACACATAGGTGTATATCAGTATAAAAAAAACAAAACACAACAACAGAGAGATGTGAACATTGTAGTTAACAAGTCCACAGTGATTAAAACACATACATACATTTGTTCCAATGTTTTGAAAAACATGAGAAGTACCTTGTTTCACTTTGTGTAGGCTCAGTTAATGCCATTATGATAAAATTTTTTGGAATCATTTAATTGGCGGTAAATTTGCCATGTAAAAAAAATAGCCATAATCAAAAGCATCAATTAAACACTATGTATAAAAGGGTTTAATTACCAGACAAATGTTCCATTGGTGAGAATTAAAGCCCCTCTTTTAGTTTTCAGATTTATATAAATAACAACAACACCTGCGCAGTATAATGATGTCCAACACAAACCTGTATTTATTTTGTATTAAAGGTGTTGATAGAAGAACTTTATCAATATAAATGTTTTTCTACAGAATACATTAAAAAATATGTTGCACTAGATCCTCAAAAACATCTATATGGCTCGAAACTAATCAATCAACGCTTATAACCCAAAGTTAATTTCCATAGTTCTTTGTCCCTGTCCCGACTTCTCCCCTACAGAAGTATGACAAATTGTCTTAATTTGGCTTCTGGCTGGTATGTAGTTATAGAAGTATCTATGTAAATCTTTATAATTGTTTAGTTGTTTGTCTTGGTGTGATTTTAATGGTAATGATGGTAAATGGTATTTACTGTGTTGGCTTGTTGGTAGTAATATCGCATTGTGACCTGAAGTCCTGCATCTTTTTTATCTTTAAATCAAGGCTCATAATGGAAATAAGTCTTGGACTGAATAGCTTCATCCTTTGGCATCTTTTGTAACTTTGTATGATTCAGTGTCTTCCTTTTTACGATGTCAAATAAAATAAAATAAAAACATACTTGTGTGCATATTACAGCTTCAGCTGTCTTCCTATCCTATATGGAACATTATCAATAAGATCTCTATTAACCTTTACATTTATTTATTTATTATGCAGACGTTGATTCTATGAATCCAATAACTATAACATTAGAAGACCCCTTCAATATAATATCTTTATAAATTACAGTGAAAATAAGGTTATAATAGGCCTTAAACGCAACATCCTGCCAATGGTGAATATACAACCCAATGTTTACTGATACAGTACTGTAAAGTTTGTTTACAGCATTTTTGACGAGTAGATTGGAGCAGTGATTTTCAACCTGGGGGTTAAGAACCCCAAAATATTTCTACCACACAAAATTACGCTTTTTGCATTTAACTTACTATGTAATTGTACATCTTCAAGTCTGTGAACAGTATTCAAATAAAACATTTTGGGTGAGAAAAATCACTCTTTGACCTTAATAGCACTGTGTTTTTTTCTCCCATCTTTGTATAATAAGTATTTGGTAGGTTGTGTTTGTGAGGGTGCTGGTTAATATTACTGCTCGGTTCAGGTAAACAATCACGAGCAATTTAACTTCAAATACACTGACTTAACACTAGATGGCACAACAGATACATGTATTCTGCTGACAACTAAACAGGAACTCCTGTAGTAGTCCCATGAGCATAACACACATTTTACTACAGGGCCCTTTTCTGCAGCAGTACACACCTTCTCATACAACAGAGCTGTACACAGTACACTACATGTAACTACATGCCAGCCAGTCATAACTTTGAAGGACCGACTAGGATGAGCATTCACCACTCTTCCTCATTGAATAACTAATATTTGAAGTTGGACTGCCTTTCTTGTACCAGTGATTCTGGGTAAGTGTTGATAAAAAACTTTGTTACGAGCACATGTAAGGTAGAAACAGCCATGGAGTTTTATTGAAACGTGTCAAAAAATGTTTCAGTGCAATCCCGGTAGTTACGTGTAAGTGTGCAGTTTAACAGAAGGTACTGCTTGTAAACAGATTTCGCAATCAACAATATTGTTTCATTAGTTGTTGTGTTGAGTGTTTCCCAATCAATTAGGAGTGATTCCAATCTGTTTTTAAATTTGGTGTTTTAGTGACTCTGTTGTTTTCATATGGATCACTGATTGTGACTAATGCAAGGTTTACAGTCCAGTGCCATTTCATCAGTGGTGCCAGAAGTAGTCAGATCCTTTACTTAAGTAAACGTACAAATATACCAATGTAAAAATACTCCATTACAAGTAAAAGTAAAAAAGAGTATTATCAATAATTATTTATTAAAAGTAAAAGTACATCTTGTGAAGTAAAATGTCCACTGTGGCTGATATTATTAAATATTACATTCTTAGATTGTTAAAACTGATGAATCAATGTTTAAATAGTTTTTACTGTTTACTGCACTGTTCTTTGCTGTTTAACTACTTTAAGTAAGTTAGGTTTTTTAGTCCAGTGGTTTCCAACTTAGGGGTCAGGGCCCTTCAAAGAATGACAAGATAAATCTGACGGGTTGTGAGATGATTTATGGGGCAGGGCAGAAGAAATAGTAGTGCTACACAAATCTGTATTCATTTTTCAAAACTTTAATCTTTGTGGAGATCCGGCTTCAGGGTAAGCATACATCTTTTTGGTCTTGCATCTGGAATCGTATTCAGATGGAGCATGTGGTTGTGGACCAGTTCTCTCAGTTCCATAAGGGAATGGGTGAAATGATCGTTCAGATGTTTGAAGATGAAAACCTGATGCTGTCTCTGCATGAAGCCAAATATGATGTGGTTTTGACTGACCCTGGCATCGGCGGAGGGGCAATACTGGCACGTCGGCTCCAAGTTCCTCTTGTTTTCAATGTCAGATGGACCATTCAAGGTGAAGCTCATTTCCTTATTGCCCCCTCACCTCTGGCATACATTCCTTTCACTGCAATAGAGTTGACAGATAAGATGACCTTCCCTGATAGAGTAAAAAATATTTTGAGTTATACCCTTGGGATGTACACACTATCATACATCACAGAACGTCATTACAAACCAGCAGTTGAGAAGTACTTTGGTCCCGGTGTGGATTACTCAACGTTTTTCCTGGATGCTGATATATGGCTTATGAGGAATGATTTTGTGTTTGAATTTCCACGTCCCACTATGCCAAATATTGTCTACATGGGTGGAATTCAGTGCAAGCCCCCAAAGCCGCTCCCTACAGACCTGGAGGAGTTTGTCCAGAGTTCTGGAGATCATGGGGTCATTATGATGAGGAACTTTAGTTGGGGAGCTTCCTCAAGACATCGCTGAGGAGATTGCTGCAGCCTTTGCCCAGCTGCCTCAGAAGGTTGTATGGAGGTATACGGGACAAAGGCCAGCCAACCTGGGCAACAACACATTAATGGTCAACTGGCTGCCACAGAAGGACCTCTTAGGACATCCCAAAACTAGAGTGTTTGTGACCCACGGAGGTACTAATGGGGTTCAGGAGGCAATATACCATGGAGTTCCTATAGTTGGGCTTCCCTTATTCTTTGATCAGCCTGATAACCTCTCCAGAGTCAGAGCAAAGGGGGTAGCTGTGATTGTGGATATTGCCGTGCTCGATAGACACATCTTTGCAGACGCTCTTATGACAGCTCTTTACAATTCATCTTACAGGGAAAACATGCAGACCCTCTCAAGGCTGCACAGAGATCAGCCCATGAAACCACTGGACCAGGCAGTGTTTTGGATCGAATATGTCATAAGACATAAAGGAGCACGTCATCTGCAGACACAGTCCATCAAAATGTCCTGGTTTGTCTACAACTCTGTTGATGTCATCGCTGCTTTGTTGACAGTTGTTCTGCTTATAACATTCACCTGCATTTCAATTGTAAGGTTACTGTGGAGAATCTTTGTTGGGAAAAAAGTTAAAAATGAATGACATGAAAAATTAAATGGGGGTTTTGTGTGTGAAATCCAAGCATTACCCAACATAACCCAAGAACTTATACAGTCTGTGTGTGATGTTGCTAAAGTTGATAGTATAAGGAAAAAATACTGTATGGGAGTGACATTCTTTTAAATTCATATAATGTGAAAAATAATGATAAAGGCTGTACATCAACAGTATTGTACAAATACTCAAGTCCAATATGTATTTGTTACCAAACAAAAATATATAATAATGTTTGGCAGGGAGTGCAGCCTTTTTTCTACCTCTTTTGGATTTCATATTTTTTGGGGAGACTTACGAACTGGGATCATCCACATAGGCCTGAATTTTCTACATATACATGTTAGCTAATAAATGACTTATGGATGTGAATATTAATGTAAACATGTCAGCATCTGAATATGATGATTACAGTCTTCTACTGTCTGGTTTATCATTAAGGAACTAAATGTGGATTCCCAGTAAAAAATTCAAGAGATTAAATAATGTATTAGTTAGAAACAATTCCTTCAGTTATTAATAACAGATAGCTAAATCATTTTTCTGTAACAAATGTTTTTTTATTTAATTATGGTACAGGAAATGCATACATAAAAAGGAAGGTTTTTATTAAACATTTCAGACATTTTAAATCTTCAATACTGAATTATCACATAAATGGTAAATGCATACAAAACTACTAAACAATTTACTTAATTTTAGCTTGACAGTTTTTGCTTGGAATTATGTAATGTACAACATGAGACGGCTGCAATAAGCATTACCTTTGCAACTCTTATTTACAGCCCCTGCTTTAATTAGGCACTCATGTAAAGTACATGTAAAGATCCTGGCATGTTAACATAAAAGGAATTTCTTGTTTCATTCTTAAG
Source organism: Lateolabrax maculatus (assembly GCA_031216445.1). Lineage (NCBI taxonomy): Eukaryota > Metazoa > Chordata > Actinopteri > Acropomatiformes > Lateolabracidae > Lateolabrax > Lateolabrax maculatus. Next base: position 19,104,886 of record CM062214.1, read on the forward strand.
CATTTGGCAGAATATAAAAATTAGATTTTTGAATGAATGATTCAGGAACAAACTATGATCAACCACATATATGCCAGTTTTATTTCTCTCATATGAATTTTACTTGGAAGGTTTTTAAAGTTCAAGTTGGCATTGTTAAAAACTAACTTTATTAAAGTAAAATATCTCTTCTTCATAGCCTTAAATAGCTTCGTGAAGTAGTTTTGTTTGTCCAGAACTTGTTTCTTTACATGATATTTGACATGGCACAACAAGTACTCATCTCATGTTCCAAGTCATCCTCCATATGGATCATTTGGAATAAGAATAAATCTGTAAAAACTGTAAAATTGTATATTTTACCAAAATGGAAAAGTTAATTGATTGAGTTGCTCCTATCAATGCAACCATGTGATGCCAATGAAAAGGTTTTTCTAAGCTTTATACAAGATTTCTACTTTTAAGTAATCATGTATATAGTAATGACTCAACAATCAATTCAAAGCTTCCTCCATTTTTTAAGTTGTATCCATTTTCTTTTTTATCACATCTCTGTGGAAATTTGAATGGCTTCAGGACTATCCATGTCCTGGTTGGTTGTCTACAGAGACGCTTCAGCATTCTGATTACTCTCCCGAGCAGATTAGTAATTCCCTCCTTGCTCTTCCTTTTTGCACCACTTGCAGCAAACTCCAAATGCTACAGTGAGCAAGAAAATAAGCACAATTCCAATGCCCTGAAACACAAGCCAGAGATTAAAAAAAGAAAAGGACAAGTGAAAATAAGCTGGTTATCAGTACTGTTAATCAACCAAAATTTATAGAAAGTAGGTATTCATATTTCAACAACTACTGGATGGATTATCAATAAATATTGCACAGACATTCATGGGCCCTTGAGGATGAATCCTAACATTTCCTCTAGTGCCCCAAGTAGGTCAAAGTTTTCACTTATCCTGTGAAATTTCTCAACATCCACTAGATGGACTGGGACAAAATATGGTACTTAAGTAGTGTATTGATTCCAGTCTAATGACTTTGGTGATCCACTGACTTTTCCTCTACCGCCACCATGTGGTTGACATTTGTGGTTTTCAGTAAAATGTTTCAACATCTGTTTTGTACACACATTCATTTTATTTTTAATTTAGCCCCAAGAGTCAGGTCAAAATTTTGTTTGGTGAACATTGTAAATATGATGCATGCTAAAAATCAGCATTAGCATTGTCACTGAATGTTAGTATACTAACATTTGCATTTAGCTCAAAGTGATGCTGTGCTTCACAGTACCATCACTAGCATGACTCTTCATCTTGTTTGCAGATCAATTCCTGACAAATTACAAACAAACTATTGTTAGAGACATTCGATTGTTCCTTACCTGTGACAGAGTAAACCATAGCTGAGTCTCTATCATTAAGTACTCTGATGAGGCCTGGTTGGTAATGTTGGCTGGTTTGCACCATTTCTGTGGAACACGGTTGTCAACAGATACAAACCTGCCTGACCAGGATGTCATGGCACAGGCAAAGTATTGGCCATCCATGAACAACAGGATGAGCCACATTATGGCGGGGACAAAGTTGGAGAGCAAATTCTCAGGCTTCCACTTATCTCTCTTCCTCTGTTCCTTTCTTTCTTTGGTACTCTCTTCATCATCAGCATGTTGAATGTTTATCATCAGCACTAAGACCACAACTGCAGGAACAATAAAATATGCAGATACAAACACAGCATTCCATTTTGGTTCGCAAGGGCATGCAAACTCCATCTCCACTAACTTCTCCAAGCAAGCTAGGATGAAGCCAAAAAAGACATTGGACGCCAGAGGGCTTCCTTGAAATTCACTCTTCAGTTTTGAGAACCAGCCATTTTTCTGAGCCATTTTGATTTCTGCACAAAGAGAAAAATAAAGATGAGAAGTCAGACAGCAAGTGAATGCATGACAATGAAGGACTGTAATATATTATATTGTAGTATAATATACTGTATATTATGTTATATTAATGTTTTTTTCTTTCCTTCAATAATAGCTATTTTAACATAGATAAAAACAGAATAATACAGACACTAAATATATAATTTAGATTTGAAAAAGCTTAGGCCCCAAAATAAAAATTATTAATAGTCGATGTCCCCATATTGTTGCATTCCAGGGGAACCTTCTATTTCTGTTTTTAAGTTTTAAGAATAGCTTTTCTAAAGCATCGCGCCTCTTAATTCAAGCTTGTTAGAGGCATTATTGTGCACTTGACACTGAAACAGAAACCTGTTCCTATTTAAATCTGCACAGATTCTGATGCTTAGATTCCAATTTCTTTTCCCGGTGACTGGAGATTTCTTCTATTATTTTTTAACTGTTGCTCAGAAGAATATTTGTCTCCCTTTGCCCTTTCAATTGTCCGTCCCTTTGAACCATTGTACTGCGTGTTGTTCTCCATGTCAGAATAATAGTTGTTTTGCAAACCCTTCACATAAAATACATCTCTTTGTAAAGAGGATTTTCTACAACCCAAAAGCATGAAAAACTGTTTAAGAAAAATCTATATTTTAATTTAAAGTAAATATTATCCTCAACAAACAATACAACAGGAAGAAAAATAAGATAGTAAAGGACAGTTCTCTTTGTAGTAAAGATCTAAATACCACAATTATCTATCAGAAATGATCAGGTATCTCTATGAGAAACTAAAAAGATTGAGCAGGATTACAATACAAAGGTTTACAGTTGTTGTTATACTGTTACTATGAAAAACACAATAACCAATTGTAGCCTAATTTGTAATTTACTCAATTAATGTTATTTTGTTTTTGTTCTCTTCATTGTGCATCTGATCTCATACATATTAAAGTATCAGCCTGTCATGCAGGATGTGTGGTAAAAGACACGACCCCCAAATCATTTTCGTTTCCCACGAGTCAAATCTCTATATTCACAGAAGAGTAATGGACAGTACTATTTGCGGTCACAGGACTTTTATATGTTGTCTGTACCAAATGTTCTACAGAGAGTGGGAAAAGGGCTTTTAGGTATTCTGCACCCTCAGACTGGAATATATTGTATTTAACAACTCAATGATTTGATTTCTTTGAATGCTATTAAATCTATCTGAAAGACCTGGAGGCACAATTGTTGGGGTGTTCTTAGGTGTGTTATAAATTGTAATTTGTTACACATTCACAGATACATGCGTGCAATATTTTCTTTTTCACCTGCACACAAAAAGGTGATATACACTTGCAGGCTGTGAAATTATTCGTAAATGTCATTGCACAAGTTCAAAATATGAATGATCCTTATTTGCTTCCATTATCTTTATATATTGGAGAAAAAAACAATTCTAGTCTACTTGTTTAATAATGAACACAATTTGATTGGTTACTTGAAAGAATATTTTACAAAGTACGATGTCATATTAAGATACAGGAAATGTGATGAAGACAATAGTCCTATTTCTGTATCTGAGCTGTTTGTTTCGAGAATCGATGATTGAATGTTTTCTCTAGTAAAGAACGCCTAATTTTTCCCTCACAAGCTTGTACTGTACATGCAAATGTACATTTTAGTACAACAATAAAAGAAAAATGAAAAGATTAGGAAACAGCTTAACTTGTATAATGAAGAAGAAAAAAGAAATTTACAATATACATGTAATCTGGTAACAATAAAACACCCATGTAGGGAAAAAAGTACACAATGTAATATACAACTTAATATAAGACTTAATAAAACTTTGCACATATCCACTCTAACTGTGCAGTATGTATTTGTGTATTGAGATTAAACCTTTACCAACCTTGAGATTGACTTTGAGAGATGTATTCTTCTTGAGGAACGCTTCAAGATAGAGAAACCTCTCAACTAGTCTCGCTTTTATTCCTCCACTTGTGGTTTTGATCTTTGCTTGCCTGTACAGGAAATTTCTTTTTGTTACTTTCGTTACCTTTTGTTAACCCTGACACTTTTGCTGTCCTCATTCACCAACAAGCATTCACCGTTTTAGATAGGATATATATCATAAAACATAAAGGAACCTATCATATACAAAGAATGCTTTTGGACAGTCTGATCAGTACAACTTTGTTAACAATTGCTTATGACACTAACTTAACTGTCAAGTGTAAAATTATCGTAGAGGAAGCTTTTTATTAGGAAAAGGAAAGTTAAAGGGGCACTACACAGTGTCTACTAATGATGTCATCAAGATGTTACAGTTGCATTCTGTGATTGTAATTTCCTGTAATTATTTATCATTCTTTCTTTAACCTGTCTCTTGTGAGTTTCTTATGGAGACTTAAGAAAACAAACTTTCCATGCCAAATTCTTATCACCTTTTACAGAAGAGCAATAGAGAGCATCCTGACTGGAAACATAACAACTGGCATGGGATGTGCACTGCCCAGGACAGGAGGGCTCTGCAGCAGGTGAATGAAACCGCCCAGTACATCTTTGGTACCCATCTATTGAGCATCAGTGATATCTGTGAGGTGAGGTGCCTGCGCAGAGCCAAAAGTATATTAAAAGACCATACCCAGCTCAGCAACAGCCTTTTTACTGTGCTGCCAGAAGTATCCGCTGTCGTACCACCAGGCTACTGTGCAGCTTCTTTCCTCAGGCTGCTCACTCAACCACAACAAATATTTTTTTCTTATGTAGCAATCAAATAAAATGACCTTGTATCTTGCACCTTTTAAAGATCAATGACGTGCTTTGAAGAATGAAATTTAGTTAATTTAGCATTACCAAACATCAACACAACGGTTCTGTGTGATGTTGTTAAAGTAGACTATATTGAGCAACCTAATGTAAAACAAGTCTTTGTAAGTGAACACAATGAATGCTTATAAGTATAATACACCGACACCAACACAGTGTTCTGTGATACTTGTAATTGTATTTGTGGTGTCTGTACCCTGACAAAGGCACGCACTACAAAACCACGTGTGTGTCTTGCAGGATGTGTGATAAGTCTTTTTCCTGTAACCTTTCTGACATCAGTCATGTCCACATATAGCAAACATTCAGTGAAAGAATCAGAGCATAGCATGCTTGGTGACTGCAAAAGTAAAAATGAACAACAGACACCAGACAAGCAAGTTGATTAAACTTTATTCCAGATCTTATAATATGCTACGAGAAATATTCATATAGAATAAAAAAGACCAATACGTGCAACTGTAAGAGAATTTATGTTATCTCTGTGATTGAATTAAGAAATGTTTGGTCAAAAGGTAGTTCTGGCCAATTTGTTCTGAAATTTGACATGTAAAACATGTCAAAAATTTGTGTACATGTATGTATGTACAACATATGTATGTATATATATATATATATATATATAGAGAGAGAGAGAGAGAGAGAGAGAGAGAGAGATTTGCACAGATATCTAACTGACAAATGAATAACTTAATAATATTTTTTCCCTGAGTCTAAAGATTTCTAAAGTTAGACTTGACTTACTTGCTTCTTCAACTAAATTTTCTAATTTCCAGAAGAGACTAAAGGAAAGAGCCAGAGACCTGTTTCTCCCTGTTGTAATATGTGATAATGCCAATCAAATGCTATCTTAAGCTTTTCTGTCACAATGTCTGCCTCCATTGTTCACATTTTACTCAGTCTGCCCTTCTCCTCCAGCTACTTCTCACTTCCCCCAGGCCCATGCATTTCCAAGGGACTCTGGACTTCCCATTCCCCATCCATCCACCAGATGTCCTCAGAGCTTTCCACCGGCCTGGACACCTGACTCTCTCACCCACCTGCTCACTTGTTTTCTACTTTCCCCCTATGTCTTGGTTTTGTTGCCACCAAGTGGCTGTTGGGTTATTATTACAGATGAGTAGCACTCTCTTTGGACTCAATCTTCCTTTTTTTCATTTGTAGCAGAGTCCATATCCTGCAAGTCTCACACCAACGAATATGACATGACCAGTGGTGGACTCTCAGGGGCAGGGGTAATGAAAAATGAAAAAGGCCACCAGTGCACAGAATGTTGTTATGTATTCATGGTGAAACAGTTCCAAACCCTGGTTAAGATTAAAATAGTTTTATTATATGATTCTTATTATATGACTTTTAACTATTTAACCACTTGGAGGCACATAGAGGCCAACTAATTTTATAGCATGTAGGGCAGCCTCTATGGCACTGCATTACATTTTCTCTACTGGAAGGGGTCTTTAGAAGTGCCTGCGTCACGCCCACCAGTGGACATGACCAATTCCAATGACATTAATCACTGACCATATAGTAAATACAAGGACAAAGACATTCTGTGGGAAGCCAAGGCGATCTGTTTCCAAAGATCAATTCCTGATAGGTCTATATCAAATATTATTTAGAGATATTATATTGTTCCTCACATGGCAAAACAGTGACAGACTACCTGACCAGTACAGTATGTCTCTACAGAGGAGGTATAAGCATAGGCTATATAATAGTAAAGTATAGGCCATCAGATATTACAGCAGGATGTGCAGCCTGTCTATCTTCCTTGTTAATTTAGGCCACCTTTCTAGCTCCATTTAGGTTAGGAACGAGGTTTACACTGTGTTGTAGGTGTGAGGCAGCCATTGCCCTATATCAGTTCAAAGAGAAATAGGATTAAACGTCTACTTAAAGCTCCAGGTCCTGTTGAGGTTAAGGCTTAGTCGGCCTGAGAAACTGCTTGACACATGGCACAATTTCAGGCCTAGTAGTGGTTTGTTAAGCACTGGATACTCATCTCAAACCACCAGGCCGCTGGCAGAGAGGAAGTCGGGGCGGGATGTGACCGCGCAGAGGATTTGACAGTTTTGTCCATAAGATCTCTATTAACCTTTACATTTATTTATTTATTATGTAGACGTTGATTCTATGAATCCAATAACTATAACATTAGAAGACCCCTTCAATATAATATTTTTATAAATTACAGTGAAAATAAGGTTATAATAGGCCTTAAACGCAACATCCTGCCAATGGTGAATATACAACCCAATGTTTACTGATACAGTACTGTAAAGTTTGTTTACAGCATTTTTGACGAGTAGATTGGAGCAGTGATTTTCAACCTGGGGGTTAAGAACCCCAAAATATTTCTACCACACAAAATTACGCTTTTTGCATTTAACTTACTATGTAATTGTACATCTTCAAGTCTGTGAACAGTATTCAAATAAAACATTTTGGGTGAGAAAAATCACTCTTTGACCTTAGTAGCACTGTGTTTTTTTCTTCCATCTTTGTATAATAAGTATTTGGTAGGTTGTGTTTGTGAGGGTGCTGGTTAATATTACTGCTCTGTTCAGGTAAACAATCACGAGCAATTTAACTTCAAATACACTGACTTAACACTAGATGGCACAACAGATACATGTATTCTGCTGACAACTTAACATGAACTCCTGTAGTAGTCCCATGAGCATAACACACATTTTACTACAGGGTCCTTATCTGCAGCAGTACACACCTTCTCATACAACAGAGCTGTACACAGTACACTACATGTAACTACATGCCAGCCAGTCATAACTTTGAAGGACCGACTAGGAGGAGCATTCACCACTCTTCCTCATTGAATAACTAATATTTGAAGTTGGACTGCCTTTCTTGTACCAGTGATTCTGGGTAAGTGTTGATAAAAAACTTTGTTACGAGCACATGTAAGGTAGAAACAGCCATGGAGTTTTATTGAAACGTGTCAAAAAATGTTTCAGTGCAATCCCGGTAGTTACGTGTAAGTGTGCAGTTTAACAGAAGGTACTGCTTGTAAACAGATTTCGCAATCAACAATATTGTTTCATTAGTCGTTGTGTTGAGTGTTTCCCGATCAATTAGGAGTGATTCCAATCTGTTTTTAAATTTGGTGTTTTAGTGACTCTGTTGTTTTCATATGGATCACTGATTGTGACTAATGCAAGGTTTACAGTCCAGTGCCATTTCATCAGTGGTGCCAGAAGTAGTCAGATCCTTTACTTAAGTAAACGTACAAATATACCAATGTAAAAATACTCCATTACAAGTAAAAGTAAAAAAGAGTATTATCAATAATTATTTATTAAAAGTAAAAGTACATCTTGTGAAGTAAAATGTCCACTGTGGCTGATATTATTAAATATTACATTCTTAGATTGTTAAAACTGATGAATCAATGTTTAAATAGTTTTTACTGTTTACTGCACTGTTCTTTGCTGTTTAACTACTTTAAGTAAGTTAGGTTTTTTAGTCCAGTGGTTTCCAACTTAGGGGTCAGGGCCCCTCAAAGAATGACAAGATAAATCTGACGGGTTGTGAGATGATTTATGGGGCAGGGCAGAAGAAATAGTAGTGCTACACAAATCTGTATTCATTTTTCAAAACTTTAATCTTTGTTCTTTTGTGAAGTAATGAATAATCTGAGAAGTTTGGAGGAGAAATGTATCTTTGGTGGAACTAAAAACTTCAACAATGCATTGTATTTTACAAGCATATCATATGTTTTTTATGTAAATCTGAAAAGTAACTATCAAATCAATCAAATGTCAAATAATGTTGGGGAGTAAAAAGTGCAATATTGCCATTGCCGAGGCAGTACTCTCTCATTGACTTGTTTTTGTGTATTTCTAAGGTCTCTGAGGGACGTCAACATGAAGGTGCTTCATACATCTATGATCACCTTCGCTCTAGTGTTGATTCAACTATCTAGTGCATCTGGGGGAAAAATCCTGGTGTTCCCATTGGATGGAAGCCACTGGGTAAACATGAAAGTACTCATAGAGGAACTGCATGCCAAAGGCCATGATGTCACTGTGGTTCGGGCGTCCGATAGCTGGTACATCAGTGAAAAGTCTCCTCTCTACACTTCTGTCACCCTTACCAGCCCTAATGGATTTGAGGAAAACTTTGAAACCTTTTTGTCTCAACAGCTGGAGATCCGGCTTCAGGGTAAGCATACATCTTTTTGGTCTCGCATCTGGAATCGTATTCAGATGGAGCGTGTGGTTGTGGACCAGTTCTCTCAGTTCCATAAGGGAATGGGTGAAATGATCGTTCAGATGTTTGAAGATGAAAACCTGATGCTGTCTCTGCATGAAGCCAAATATGATGTGGTTTTGACTGACCCTGGCATCGGCGGAGGGGCAATGCTGGCACGTCGGCTCCAAGTTCCTCTTGTTTTCAATGTCAGATGGACCATTCAAGGTGAAGCTCATTTCCTTATTGCCCCCTCACCTCTGGCATACATTCCTTTCACTGCAACAGAGTTGACAGATAAGATGACCTTCCCTGATAGAGTAAAAAATATTTTGAGTTATACCCTTGGGATGTACACACTATCATACATCACAGAACGTCATTACAAACCAGCAGTTGAGAAGTACTTTGGTCCCGGTGTGGATTACTCAACGTTTTTCCTGGATGCTGATATATGGCTTATGAGGAATGATTTTGTCTTTGAATTTCCACGTCCCACTATGCCAAATATTGTCTACATGGGTGGAATTCAGTGCAAGCCTCCAAAGCCGCTCCCTACAGACCTGGAGGAGTTTGTCCAGAGTTCTGGAGATCATGGGGTCATTATGATGAGGAACTTTAGTTGGGGAGCTTCCTCAAGACATCGCTGAGGAGATTGCTGCAGCCTTTGCCCAGCTGCCTCAGAAGGTTGTATGGAGGTATACGGGACAAAGGCCAGCCAACCTGGGCAACAACACATTAATGGTCAACTGGCTGCCACAGAAGGACCTCTTAGGACATCCCAAAACTAGAGTGTTTGTGACCCACGGAGGCACTAATGGGGTTCAGGAGGCAATATACCATGGAGTTCCTATAGTTGGGCTTCCCTTATTCTTTGATCAGCCTGATAACCTCTCCAGAGTCAGAGCAAAGGGGGTAGCTGTGATTGTGGATATTGCCGTGCTCGATAGACACATCTTTGCAGACGCTCTTATGACAGCTCTTTACAATTCATCTTACAGGGAAAACATGCAGACCCTCTCAAGGCTGCACAGAGATCAGCCCATGAAACCACTGGATCAGGCAGTGTTTTGGATAGAATATGTCATAAGACATAAAGGAGCACGTCATCTGCAGACACAGTCCATCAAAATGTCCTGGTTTGTCTACAACTCTGTTGATGTCATCGCTGCTTTGTTGACAGTTGTTCTGCTTATAACATTCACCTGCATTTCAATTGTAAGGTTACTGTGGAGAATCTTTGTTGGGAAAAAAGTTAAAAATGAATGACATGAAAAATGAAATGGTGGTTTTGTGTGTGAAATCCAAGCATTACCCAACATAACCCAAGAACTTATACAGTCTGTGTGTGATGTTGCTAAAGTTGACAGTATAAGGAAAAAATACTGTATGGGAGTGACATTCTTTTAAATTCATATAATGTGAAAAATAATGATAAAGGCTGTACACCAACAGTATTGTACTTTTAAAAAGCCTAAAGAATGAAGAGTGAATGTTTTGTGTTTCAAATACTCAAGTCCAATATGTATTTGTCACCAAACAAAAATATATAATAATGTTTGGCAGGGAGTGCAGCCTTTTTTCTACCTCTTTTGGATTTCTTTTTTTTGGGGGGGGGGGGGGGACTTACGAACTGGGATCATCCACATAGGCCTGAATTGAATACATATACATGTAAATTACTAAAATGGATAAAATAAATGACTTATGAATGTGAATATTAATGTAAACATGATCTGAATATGATGATTACAGTCTTCTACTCTCTGGTTTATCATTAAGGAACTAAATGTGGATTCCCAGTAAAAAATTCAAGAGATTAAATAATGTATTAGTTAGAAACAATTCCTTCAGTTATTAATGACAGATAGCTAAATCATTTTTCTGTAACACATGTTTTTTTTATTTAATTATGGTACAGGAAATGCATACATAAAAAGGAAGGTTTTTATAAAAACATTTCAGACATTTTAAATCTTCAATACTGAATTATCACGTAAATGGTAAATGCATACAAAACTACTAAACAGTTTACTTTACTTTAGCTTGACAGTTTTTGCTTGGAATTATGTAATGTACAAAATGAGACGGCTGCAATAAGCATTACCTTTACAACTCTTATTTACAGCCCCTGCTTTAATTAGGCACTCATGTAAAGTACATGTAAAGATCCTGGCATGTTAACATAAAAGGAATTTCTTGTTTCATTCTTAAGCATTTGGCAGAATATAAAAATTAGATTTTTGAATGAATGATTCAGGAACAAACTATGATCAACAACATGTATGCCAGTTTTATTTCTCTCATACGAATTTTACTTGGAAGGTTTTTAAAGTTCAAGTTGGCATTGTTAAAAAATAACTTTATTAAAGTAACATATCTCTTCTTCATAGCCTTAAATAGCTTCGTGAAGTAGTTTTGTTTTTCCAGAACTTGTTTATTTACATGATATTTGACATGGCACAACAAGTACTCATCTCATGTTCCAAGTCATCCTCCATATGGATCATTTGGAATAAGAACAAATCTGTAAAATCTGTAAAATTGTATATTTTACCAAAATGGAACAGTTAATTGATAGAGTTGCTCCTATCAATGCAACCATGTGATGCCAATCAAAGGTTTTTCTAAGCTTTATCCAAGATTTCTACTTTTAAGTAATCATGTATATAGTAATGACTCAACGATCAATTCAAAGCTTCCTCCATTTTTTAAGTTGTATCCATTTTCTTTTTTATCACATGTCTGTGGTAATTTGAATGGCTTCAGGATTATCCATGTCAGCATCCTGATTATTATCCCGAGCAGGTGTGTAATTCCCTCCTTGCTCTTCCTCTCTGCAGCTTTTCCAGTATACTCCAAATGCTACAGTGAGCAATATAATAAGCACAATTCCAATGCCCTGAAACACAAGCCAGAGATTAAAAAAAGAAAAGGACAAGTGAAAATAAGATGGTTATCAGTACTGTTAATCAACCAAAATTTATAGAAAGTAGGTATTCAAATTTCAACAACTACTGGATGGATTATCAATAAATATTGCACAGACATTCATGGGCCCTTGAGGATGAATCCTACTGACTTTGGTGATCCCCTAACGTTTCCTCTAGTGCCCCAAGTAGGTCAAAGGTTTTCACTTATCCTGTGAAATTTCTCAACATCCACTAGATGGACTGGGACAAAATATGGTACGTAAGTAGTGTATTGATTCCAGTCTAATGACTTTGGTGATCCAATGACTTTTCCTCTACCGCCACCATGTGGTTGACATTTGTGGTTTTCAGTAAAATATTTCTGTACACACATTCATGCACTTCTCATGAAGAACTGTAAGGGCTTTGGTGATTTTATTTTTAATTTAGCCCCAAGATCAGGTCAAAATTTTGTTTGGTGAACATTGTAAATATGATGCATGCTAAACATCAGCATGTTAGCATTGTCACTGAATGTTAGTATACTAACATTTGCATTTAGCTCAAAGTGATGCTATGCTTCACAGTACCATCACTAGCATGACTCTTCATCTTGTTTGCAGATCAATTCCTGACAAATTACAAACAAACTATTGTTAGAGACATTTGATTGTTCCTTACCTGTGACAGAGGATACCATAGCCGAGTCTTTATCATGGAATCCTCTGATAAGGTCTGGTTGAATGGTTCGCACCATTTATGCAGATCACCTTTGCCAACAGGTACAAACCTGCCTGGCCAGGATGTCCTGGCACAGGCAAAGTATTGGCCATCCATGAACAACAGGATGAGCCACACTATGGCGGGGACAAAGCTGAAGAGGAAATTGTCACAATTGCGTCCTAAAATGTTTATCATCAGCACTAAGACCAGAACTGCAGGAGCACAAAAAAATGCAGATGCAAACACAGCATTCCATTTTGGTTCGCAAGGGCATGCAAACTCCACCTCCACTAACTTCTCCAAGCAAGTTAGGATTAAGCTACAAAGCACATTGGACACAAAAGGGCATCTTTCAAATTCCCTCGTCACTCTTAAGAGCCAGCCCTCTCTCTGATCCATTTTTTATTCTGCAAAAAGAGAAAAATAAAGATGAGAAGTCAGACAGCAAGTGAATGCATGGCAATGAAGGACTCTATTATATTATATTGTAGTATAATATACTGTATATTATGTTATATTAATGTTTTTTTCTTTCCTTCAATAATAGCTATTTTAACATAGATGAAAACAGAATAATACCGACAACAAATACATAATTTAGAATTGAAAAAGTTTAGGCCCCAAAATAAAAATTATTAATAGTCGATGTCCCCATATTGTTGCATTCCAGGGGAGAAAGTGGTTGTAAACATCCAATTAAAATAGTGCGTACATTAAACTAACCTTCTATTTCTGTTTTTAAGTTTTAAGAATAGCTTTTCTAAAGCAACACGCCTCTTAATTCCAGCTTGTTAGAGGCATTATTGTGCAGTTGTCACTGAAACAGAAACCTGTTCCTATTTAAATCTGCACAGATTTTGATGATAAGCTTCCAGTTTCTTTTCCCGGTGACTGGAGATTTCTTCTATCTTTTTTTAACTGTTGCTTAGAGGTATCTCTGTCTCCCTTTGCCCTTTCAATTGTCAGTCCCTTTAAACCATTGTACTGCTTGTTGTTCTCCATGTCAGAATAATACTTGTTTTGCAAACACCTTCACATAAAATAACATCTTTTTTGAAAGAGGATTTTCTACAACCTAAAAGCATGAAAACATGTTCATAAATATAAAGTATTCGTCTCAGCCATCTGACTGTACTGAATAAAGCTTTTGTGGCAGGTGATTCCAAACTTTTGAACGAGAGTGTATGTCTTTTGGGTAAAAAAAAGATACTTAAATATATATTTTAATTCAAAGTCAATATTATACTCAACAAACAATAACTAAACAACAGTAAAAAAATAAGATAACAAAGGACAGATCAGCAATGATCAGGTATCAATATGAGAAACTAAAAAGATTAAGCAGGGTTCAATACAAAGGTTTACAAAGCATTTCTAGTTGTTGTTATACTGTTACTATGGAAAGCACAATAACCATTTTTAGCCAAATTTCTCATTTACTCAATTAATGTTATTTTGTTTTTGTTCTCTTCATTGTGCATCTGATCTCATACATATTAAAGTATCAGCCTGTCATGCAGGATGTGTGGTAAAAGACAGGATGTGTGTTAAAAGACAGGATGGGTGGCAAAAGACACACCCTATTGTTTTTGTTTCCCTTGAGTCAAATTTCTATATTCACAGAGAGCATTATCTTATCTTAGTATTTAAAAACTCCATGATCTGATTTATTTGAATGCTATTAAATCTATTTGAAAGACCTGGAGACAAAATTGTTGGGGTGTTCTTAGGTGTGTTATAAATTGTAATATTGTCTGTTTTTTTTTTTTTGTTTTGTGTCTGTTTATAATAACTTGTTTTTATTTTGTGCTGCTGCCTGTGTTGAGACTATCTCTGTGCACAAAACTTTTTCACACATGCACAAAATATTTCTGCAGCTTGAAAACTTTATTACACATTCCCAAACTTGAATCTGTTGTTGTTTTGTTACAAATTCTGACACTTAGATACATGCGTGCAATATTTTTTTTTCACCTGCACACAAAAAGGTGATTAACACCTGCAGGCTGTGAAATTATTTGTAAACATCGTTTCATAAGCTCAAAATATGAATGATCCTTATTTACTTCTATAATTTTATATATTGGAGTAAAACAACAATTCCAATCTACTTGTTTAATTATGAACACAATTTGATTGATTACTTGAAAAAATATTTTACAAAGTACAATGTCATATTAAGATACAGGAAATGTGAAGAAGACAATAGTCCTGTTTCTGTATCTGAGCTGTTGCTTTTGAGAATGGATGACTGAATGTTTTCCCTAGTAAAGAACACCTAAGTTAAACTATAATATGGTGCAATCTTCAGCATCACACGTTACCATTTATTTTTCTGATCTGTGGAATCAAACATGTTGACTCAATAGTTTGAAACATTATTAATTTGATACGTTCTGCATGTGCAATTCCTACAGTCTACAAACTGATCTGAAACCACATACTTTATCACCCTGTCTTTAACAGTTAGCTGAACTGAAACCGAGACACCGAAAGCATCGTTTGCATGTAACAGTTGGTGATAAAAAGATATAGGCTGTGCGTAAAGTGGAGCTTACCGTGGCGCAGCGAGAGCGCTTGCCTTATAGTCTCGACTGTCTCTCTTTCTCTGTCTCTGTCTCCTTTGAGTTGGTGAGCAGAGAAGACTTCAACTAATAACTGCTCATTGACTTGTGACATTTTCCGGTCTGATCTTAAGTCACCAGTTGCTGCTCCAAAGCACACCTGGTTAACGTGACCCACGTATGCTATTTGTGCAAAAAAGGGACTATCCGTATCAGATGTATACAGTCTGAAATGAATTGATGCAGGCTGTAGACAGTATTCAGGGGTAAAAAAAAAGTTCTATTAACTACCTTTTTGTGTTAATATCAATCTATATGTACTGTGTGTGTATTATTTTTCATTCTTCTACTGCATCATATATAAAAATGATGGAAATTATTTTCTTGATTGATTATGTACAAAACAAACAGGATATTTTGCTAGATATTTAAATTATAGGTGATTCATTAAGAAACAAAATTATTGAGAAACACAATGTTACTGGAGAGACACTTTCCACTAAAGACCTCAGTTACAGTTGTATTAAAATACATGTATCTACTTGGGATTTAGTGGGGAGATGTAAATCAGCCAGGTTGTCCACAGGTCCTGGCTGCACTAGCTAACATACACTTAAAATAACAGACAGCATTTTCATGACGACTGCACTATATTTTAATACTAGACCTGCTTGCATGTTGAAGCAAACATAATATTCACAGAGCAATAATAATATAAAACATAATATTCACAGAGCAATAAAAAACATAACGTTGTTCACAGTCATCATTATTTTGGCCGCTGTTTCTTGAGTTCTCCTGAGTATCAGGAGTACAAAGGTGACCACTGCATTTCTGAGCCCCTAAAAAGTGGACAATTGACACAAATGTCAGTGAGACACAGAATGAAAATTCTCATCCACACTGTAATATGAACAGCCACATTTTATGGGAAGCTGGTGCTCCCATTTTACAGATCAATTTCTGACATTTGCCAAAACAAAAGCCACCGTCCTTTTCTTACCTGGGACAAAATATAAATCCTGTGTGAACGATTCAGTAGTTCTTCTGAAGAGTAACTTGTGTTGTTGGCTGGTGTACACCATTTCAGATACGTCTCTTCAGCATGTACAAATGTGCCTCGCCAGTCTGTCATTGAACAGACCAAGTAATGGCCATCGAGCAACATCAGGGCCAGCCATATTATGGAAGGGAGAAAGCGACACAAAATGTTTTATACACACTGCATCCCTGAATCATTAGCATCAGCAGAGAAGCTGTAATGGCAGGAATTAAGACAAATGGAGCCACAAACATGGCGTTCCATCTGGGATTACAAGGGCAAGCAAATTCCACCTCCAACATTTTCTCCACACCAATCAGGAGGAAGCCAAAAACCCAATCGATACAACAGGGTGTTGTCTCAACTCATTCAGTCTTTCAAACAACTGTTGCTCTGCTCCAATAATGATGATGATGATCTACAATAAACAAAAAAGCAGATGAAAAGTCAGAGAAAAGGCGCACATTTAGGGATGTCTTCATCCGTCTCTGTTTATAGCTTCACCTTGTGTGTTTGCACTTACAAAACCATGTTTCTACCTTGAGAGGTGACTGATGAAGACATTTAAATAATCAATTAGCTCAATCTGACAAGACCAGATTTTACTATTCCCACAAAACAAAACTGAACTCTGATGGTTGGGCTCCACTGATGATTTTCAAGGTGTATTCGATGGACAGAGGATGATCAAAAAGTCCTTAGCCTTAGAGTTTCAACTGAAATAAGTATAGTGACAAAACAACGTTTCGTATAATTAGTTTCTTTCTTTATTTTATAGGTAAAATAAATCATTTTATTCCCAGATCAGCAGACTGTTTTTGAGGAGAGGGTTTTTTCTAGTTTGATTTCTTTGTTCACAGGGTGTGCCTATTTAATAACTCACACTGAGAATACCAAACAGGATGGCAGAGCTTTACTTCTACAACTGGCATGGGATGTGCACTGCCCAGGACAGGAGGGCTCTGCAGCAGGTGAATGAAACCGCTCAGTACATCTTTGGTACCCATCTATTGAGCATCAGTGATATATGTGAGGTGAAGTGCCTGCGCAGAGCCCAAAGTATATTAAAAGACCATACCCACCTCAGCAACAGCCTGTTCACTGTGCTGCCAGAAGTATCCGCTGTCGTACCACCAGGCTACTGTGCAGCTTCTTTCCTCAGGCTGCGCACTCAACCACAACAAAATACTTTTTTTTATGTAACAATCAAATAAAATGACCTTGTATCTTGTACCTTTTAAAGATCAATGACGTGCTTTGAAGAATGAAATTTAGTTATTTAGCATCACCAAACATCAACACAACGGTTCTGTGTGATGTTGTTAAAGTAGACTATATTGAGCAACCTAATGTAAAAAAAGTCTTTGTATGTGAACACAATGAATGGTTATAACTAGAATACACCGACACCAACACAGTGTTCTGTGATACTTGTAATTGTATTTGTGGTGTCTGTACCCTGACAAAGGCACGCACTACAAAACCATGTGTGTATTGCAGGAGGTGTGATAAGTCTTTTTCCTGTAACCTTTCTGTTGACCTGACATCAGTCACGTCCACATATAGCGAACATTCAGTGAAAGATTCAGAGCATAGCATGCTTGGTGACTGCAAGTAAAAATGAACAACAGACACCAGACAAGCAAGTTGACAGGATTAAACTTTATTCCAGATCTTATAATATGCTACGAGAAATATTCATATAGAATAAAAAAGACCAATACGTGCAACTGTAGGAGGATTTATGTTATCTCTGTGCTTGAATTAAGAAATGTTTGGTAAAAAGGTAGTTCTGGCCAATTTGTTCTGAAATTTGACATGTAAAACATGTCAAAAGTTTGTGTACATGTATGTATGCACAACATATATATATATATATATATATATATATATAGAGAGAGAGAGAGAGAGAGAGAGAGAGAGAGAGAGAGAGAGATTTGCACAGATATCTAACTGACAAATTAATAACTTATTAATAATGTTTTTTCCCTGAGTCTAAAGATTTCTAAAGTTAGACTTGACTTACTTGCTTCTTCAACTAAATTTTCTAATTTCCAGAAGAGACTAAAGGAAAGAGCCAGAGACCTGTTTCTCCCTGTTGTAATATGTGATAATGCCAATCAAACGCTATCTTAAGCTTTTCTGTCACAATGTCTGCCTCCATTGTTCACATTTTACTCAGTCTGCCCTTCTCCTCCAGCTACTTCTCACTTCCCCCAGGCCCATGCATTTCCATGGGACTCTGGACTTTCCATTCCCCATCCATCCACCAGATGTCCTCAGAGCTTTCCACCGGCCTGGACACCTGACTCTCTCACCCACCTGCTCACTTGTTTTCTACTTTCCCCCTATGTCTTGGTTTTGTTGCCACCAAGTGGCTGTTGGGTTATTATTACAGATAAGTAACACTCTCTTTGGACTTAATCTTCCTTTTTTTCATTTGTAGCAGAGTCCATATCCTGCAAGTCTCACACCAATGAGTATGACATGACCAGTGGTGGACTCTCAGGGGCAGGGGTAATGAAAAATGAAAAAGGCCACCAGTGCACAGAATGTTGTTATGTATTTATGGTGAAACAGTTCCAAACCCTGGTTAAGATTAAAATAGTTTTATTATATGTTTCTTATTATATGACTTTTAACTATTTAACCACTTGGAGGCACATAGAGGCCAACTAATTTTATAGCATGTAGGGCAGCCTCTATGGCACTGCATTACATTTTCTCTACTGGAAGGGGTCTTTAGAAGGACCTGCGTCACGCCCACCAGTGGACATGACCAATTCCAATGACATTAATCACTGACCATATAGTAAATACAAGGACAAAGACATTCTGTGGGAAGCCAAGGTGATCTGTTTCCAAAGATCAATTCCTGATAGGTCTATATCAAATATTATTTAGAGATATTATATTGTTCTTCACTTGGCACAACAGTGACAGACTACCTGACCAGTACAGTATGTCTCTACAGAGGGGGTATAAGCATAGGCTATATGATAGTAAAGTATAAGCCATCAGATATTACAGCAGGATGTGCAGCCTGTCTATCTTCCTTGTTAATTTAGGCCACCTTTCTAGCTCCATTTTGTTTAGGAACGAGGTTTACACTGTGTTGTAGGTGTGAGGCAGCCATTGCCCTATATCAGTTCAAAGAGAAATAGGATTAAACGTCCACTTAAAGCTCCAGGTCCTGTTGAGGTTAAGGCTTAGTCGGCCTGAGAAACTGCTTGACACATGGCACAATTTCAGGCCTAGTAGTGGTTTGTTAAGCACTGGATACTCATCTCAAACCACCAGGCCGCTGGCAGAGAGGAAGTCGGGGCGGGATGTGACCGCGCAGAGGATTTGACAGTTTTGTCCATAAGATCTCTATTAACCTTTACATTTATTTATTTATTATGCAGACGTTGATTCTATGAATCCAATAACTATAACATTAGAAGACCCCTTCAATATAATATCTTTATAAATTACAGTGAAAATAAGGTTATAATAGGCCTTAAACGCAACATCCTGCCAATGGTGAATATACAACCCAATGTTTACTGATACAGTACTGTAAAGTTTGTTTACAGCATTTTTGACGAGTAGATTGGAGCAGTGATTTTCAACCTGGGGGTTAGGAACCCCAAAATATTTCTACCACACAAAATTACGCTTTTTGCATTTAACTTACTATGTAATTGTACATCTTCAAGTCTGTGAACAGTATTCAAATAAAACATTTTGGGTGAGAAAAATCACTCTTTGACCTTAGTAGCACTGTGTTTTTTTCTTCCATCTTTGTATAATAAGTATTTGGTAGGTTGTGTTTGTGAGGGTGGTGGTTAATATTACTGCTCTGTTCAGGTAAACAATCACGAGCAATTTAACTTCAAATACACTGACTTAACACTAGATGGCACAACAGATACATGTATTCTGCTGACAACTAAACAGGAACTCCTGTAGTAGTCCCATGAGCATAACACACATTTTACTACAGGGCCCTTATCTGCAGCAGTACACACCTTCTCATACAACAGAGCTGTACACAGTACACTATATGTAACTACATGCCAGCCAGTCATAACTTTGAAGGACTGACTAGGATGAGCATTCACCACTCTTCCTCATTGAATAACTAATACTGTAGTTGAACTTACACTTTGAAGTTGGACTGCCTTTCTTGTACCAGTGAATCTGGGTAAGTGTTGATAAAAAACTTTTTTATGAGCACATGTAAGGTAGAAACAGCCATGGAGTTTTATTGAAACGTGTCAAAAAATGTTTCAGTGCAATCCCGGTAGTTACGTGTAAGTGTGCAGTTTAACAGAAGGTACTGCTTGTAAACAGATTTCACAATCAACAATATTGTTTCATTAGTTGTTGTGTTGAGTGTTTCCCGATCAATTAGGAGTGATTCCAATCTGTTTTTAAATTTGGTGTTTTAGTGACTCTGTTGTTTTCATATGGATCACTGATTGTGACTAATGCAAGGTTTACAGTCCAGTGCCATTTCATCAGTGGTGCAAGAAGTAGTCAGATCCTTTACTTAAGTAAAAGTACAAATATACCAATGTAAAAATACTCCATTACAAGTAAAAGTAAAAAAGAGTATTATCAATAATTATTTATTAAAAGTAAAAGTACATCTTGTGAAGTAAAATGTTACATTCTTAGATTGTTAAAACTGATGAATCAATGTTTAAATAGTTTTTACTGTTTACTGCACTGTTCTTTGCTGTTTAACTACTTTAAGTAAGTTAGGTTGTTTAGTCCAGTGGTTTCCAACTTAGGGGTCAGGGCCCTTCAAAGAATGACAAGATAAATCTGACGGGTTGTGAGATGATTTATGGGGCAGGGCAGAAGAAATAGTAGTGCTACACAAATCTGTATTCATTTTACAAAACTTTAATCTTTGTTCTTTTGTGAAGTAATGGATAGTCTGAGAAGTTTGGAGGAGAAATGTCTCTTTGGTGGGACTAAAAACTTCAACAATGCATTGTATTTTACAAGCATATCATATGTTTTTTATGTAAATCTGAAAAGTAACTATCAAATCAATCAAATGTCAAATAATGTTGGGGAGTAAAAAGTGCAATATTGCCATTGCCGAGGCAGTACTCTCTCATTGACTTGTTTTTGTGTATTTCTAAGGTCTCTGAGGGACGTCAACATGAAGGTGCCTCATACATCTATGATCACCTTTGCTCTAGTGTTGATTCAACTATCTAGTGCATCTGGGGGAAAAATCCTGGTGTTCCCATTGGATGGAAGCCACTGGGTAAACATGAAAGTACTCATAGAGGAACTGCATGCCAAAGGCCATGATGTCACTGTGGTTCGGGCGTCCGATAGCTGGTACATCAGTGAAAAGTCTCCTCTCTACACTTCTGTCACCCTTACCAGTCCTAATGGATTTGAGGAAAACTTTGAAACCTTTCTGTCTCAACAGCTGGAGATCCGGCTTCAGGGTAAGCATACATCTTTTTGGTCTCGCATCTGGAATCGTATTCAGATGGAGCGTGTGGTTGTGGACCAGTTCTCTCAGTTCCATAAGGGAATGGGTGAAATGATCGTTCAGATGTTTGAAGATGAAAACCTGATGCTGTCTCTGCATGAAGCCAAATATGATGTGGTTTTGACTGACCCTGGCATCGGCGGAGGGGCAATGCTGGCGCGTCGGCTCCAAGTTCCTCTTGTTTTCAATGTCAGATGGACCATTCAAGGTGAAGCTCATTTCCTTATTGCCCCCTCACCTCTGGCATACATTCCTTTCACTGCAACAGAGTTGACAGATAAGATGACCTTCCCTGATAGAGTAAAAAATATTTTGAGTTATACCCTTGGGATGTACACACTATCATACATCACAGAACGTCATTACAAACCAGCAGTTGAGAAGTACTTTGGTCCCGGTGTGGATTACTCAACGTTTTTCCTGGATGCTGATATATGGCTTATGAGGAATGATTTTGTCTTTGAATTTCCACGTCCCACTATGCCAAATATTGTCTACATGGGTGGATTTCAGTGCAAGCCTCCAAAGCCGCTCCCTACAGACCTGGAGGAGTTTGTCCATAGTTCTGGAGATCATGGGGTCATTATGATGACCTTAGGAACTTTAGTTGGGGAGCTTCCTCAAGACATCGCTGAGGAGATTGCTGCAGCCTTTGCCCAGCTGCCTCAGAAGGTTGTATGGAGGTATACGGGACAAAGGCCAGCCAACCTGGGCAACAACACATTAATGGTCAACTGGCTGCCACAGAAGGACCTCTTAGGACATCCCAAAACTAGAGTGTTTGTGACCCACGGAGGCACTAATGGGGTTCAGGAGGCAATATACCATGGAGTTCCTATAGTTGGGCTTCCCTTATTCTTTGATCAGCCTGATAATCTCTCCAGAGTCAGAGCAAAGGGGGTAGCTGTGATTGTGGATATTGCCGTGCTCGATAGACACATCTTTGCAGACGCTCTTATGACAGCTCTTTACAATTCATCTTACAGGGAAAACATGCAGACCCTCTCAAGGCTGCACAGAGATCAGCCCATGAAACCACTGGACCAGGCAGTGTTTTGGATAGAATATGTCATAAGACATAAAGGAGCACGTCATCTGCAGACACAGTCCATCAAAATGTCCTGGTTTGTCTACAACTCTGTTGATGTCATCGCTGCTTTGTTGACAGTTGTTCTGCTTATAACATTCACCTGCATTTCAATTGTAAGGTTACTGTGGAGAATCTTTGTTGGGAAAAAAGTTAAAAATGAATGACATGAAAAATGAAATGGTGGTTTTGTGTGTGAAATCCAAGCATTACCCAACATAACCCAAGAACTTATACAGTCTGTGTGTGATGTTGCTAAAGTTGACAGTATAAGGAAAAAATACTGTATGGGAGTGACATTCTTTTAAATTCATATAATGTGAAAAATAATGATAAAGGCTGTACATCAACAGTATTGTACTTTTAAAAAGCCTAAAGAATGAAGAGTGAATTTGTTGTAGTACAAATACTCAAGTCCAATATGTATTTGTTACCAAACAAAAATATATAATAATGTTTGGCAGGGAGTGCAGCCTTTTTTCTACCTCTTTTGGATTTCATATTTTTTGGGGAGACTTACGAACTGGGATCATCCACATAGGCCTGAATTTTCTACATATACATGTTAGCTAATAAATGACTTATGGATGTGAATATTAATGTAAACATGTCAACATCTGAATATGATGATTACAGTCTTCTACTGTCTGGTTTATCATTAAGGAACTAAATGTGGATTCCCAGTAAAAAAATTCAAGAGATTAAATAATGTATTAGTTAGAAACAATTCCTTCAGTTATTAATAACAGATAGCTAAATCATTTTTCTGTAACAAATGTTTTTTTATTTAATTATGGTACAGGAAATGCATACATAAAAAGGAAGGTTTTTATTAAACATTTCAGACATTTTAAATCTTCAATACTGAAGTATCACGTAAATGGTAAATGCATACAAAACTACAAAACAGTTTACTTTAGTTTAGCTTGACAGTTTTTTCTTGGAATTATGTAATGTACAACATGAGACGGCTGCAATAAGCATTACCTTTACAACTCTTATTTACAGCCCCTGCTTTAATTAGGCACTCATGTAAAGTACATGTAAAGATCCTGGCATGTTAACATAAAAGGAATTTCTTGTTTCATTCTTAAGCATTTGGCAGAATATAAAAATTAGATTTTTGAATGAATGATTCAGGAACAAACTATGATCAACAACATGTATGCCAGTTTTATTTCTCTCATACGAATTTTACTTGGAAGGTTTTTAAAGTTCAAGTTGGCATTGTTAAAAACTAACTTTATTAAAGTAACATATCTCTTCTTCATAGCCTTAAATAGCTTTGTGAAGTAGTTTTGTTTGTCCAGAACTTGTTTCTTTACATGATATTTGACATGGCACAACAAGTACTCATCTCATGTTCCAAGTCATCCTCCATATGGATCATTTGGAATAAGAATAAATCTGTAAAAACTGTAAAATTGTATATTTTACCAAAATGGAACAGTTAATTGATAAAGTTGCTCTTATCAATGCAACCATGTGATGCCAATGAAAAGGTTTTTCTAAGCTTTATCCAAGATTTCTACTTTTAAGTAATCATGTATATAGTAATGACTCAACAATCAATTCAAAGCTTCCTCCATTTTTTAAGTTGTATCCATTTTCTTTTTTATCACATCTCTGTGGAAATTCGAACGCCCTCAGGATTATCCATGTCCTGGCCGTTTGTCTACACAGGCGCTTCAGCATCCTGATTATTCCTCCCAGGAGGTGAGTATTTCCCTCCTTTCCGTTGCTTTTTGCGCCACCAGCAAAGTCCAAATGCTACAGTGACCAATATAATAAGCACAATTCCAATGCCCTGAAACACAAGCCAGAGATTAAAAAAAGGAAAGGACAAGTGAAAATAAGCTGGTTATCAGTACTGTTAATCAACCAAAATTTATAGAAAGTAGGTATTCATATTTCAACAACTACTGGATGGATTATCAATAAATATTGCACAGACATTCATGGGCCCTTGAGGATGAATCCTACTGACTTTGGTGATCCCCTAACATTTCCTCTAGTGCCCCAAGTAGGTCAAAGTTTTCACTTATCCTGTGAAATTTCTCAACATCCACTAGATGGACTGGGACAAAATATGGTACTTAAGTAGTGTATTGATTCCAGTCTAATGACTTTGGTGATCCACTGACTTTTCCTCTACCGCCACCATGTGGTTGACATTTGTGGCATTGTCACTGAATGTTAGTATACTAACATTTGCATTTAGCTCAAAGTGATGCTGTGCTTCACAGTACCATCACTAGCATGACTCTTCATCTTGTTTGCAGATCAATTCCTGACAAATTACAAACAAACTATTGTTAGAGACATTTGATTGTTCCTTACCTGTGACAGAGTAAACCATAGCTGAGTCTTCATCATTAAGTACTCTGGTGAGGCCTGGTTGGTATGGTTGGTTGGTTCGCACCATTTCTGCAGATCACCTTCGTCAACAGATACAAACCTGCCTGGCCAGGATGTCATGGCACAGGCAAAGTATTGGCCATCCATGAGCAACAGGATGAGCCACATTATGGCGGGGACAAAGATGGAGAGCAATTTCTCACGCTTCCGCTCATCTCTCTTACTCTCATCCTCACTTTTTTTGATACTATCATCATCAGCATATTGAATGTATGTCATTAGCAGTAAGGTCAGAACTGCAGGAACAATATAATATGCAAATACAAACAAAGCATTCCATTGTGGTTCGCAAGGGCATGCAAACTCCGTCTCCACAAACTTCTCCAAGCAAGTTAGGATTATGCAAAATACCACATTGTGCACAAGAAGGTTATTTTTAAATGCAGTCTTCAATGTTGAGAGGCAGTCTTGCTGCGCCATTTTTAATTCTGCAAAAAGAGAAAAATAAAGATGAGAAGTCAGACAGCAAGTGAATGCATGGCAATGAAGGACTCTATTATATTATATTGTAGTATAATATACTGTATATTATGTTATATTAATGTTTTTTTCTTTCCTTTAATAATAGCTATTTTAACATAGATAAAAACAGAATAATACAGACACCAAATATCTAATTTAGATTTGAAAAAGTTTAGGCCCCAAAATAAAAATTATTAATAGTCGATGTCCCCATATTGTTGCATTCCAGGGGAGAAAGTTGTTGTAAACATCCAATTAAAATGGTGCGTACCTTAGACTAACCTTCTATTTCTGTTTTTAAGTTTTAAGAATAGCTTTTCTAAAGCAACACGCCTCTTAATTCCAGCTTGTTAGAGGCATTATTGTGCACTTGACACTGAAACAGAAACCTGTTCCTATTTAAATCTGCACAGATTCTGATGCTAAGCTTCCAATTTCTTTTCCCGGTGACTGGAGATTTCTTCTATTATTTTTTAACTGTTGCTTAGAGGTATCTTTGTCTCCCTTTGCCCTTTCAATTGTCAGTCCCTTTGAACCATTGTACTGCATGTTGTTCTCCATGTCAGAATAATACCTGTTTTGCAAACCCTTCACATAAAATATATCTCTTTGTAAAGAGGATTTTTTACAACCCAAAAGCATGAAAAACCGTTTAAGAAAAATCTATATTTTAATTTAAAGTTAATATTATCCTCAACAAACAATACAACAGAAAAAAAATAAGATAGTAAAGGACAGTTCTCTTTGTAGTAAAGATCTAAATACCACAATTATCTATCAGAAATGATCAGGTATCTCTATGAGAAACTAAAAAGATTAAGCAGGATTACAATACAAAGGTTTACAGTTGTTGTTATACTGTTACTATGAAAAACACAATAACCAATTGTAGCCTAATTTGTAATTTACTCAATTAATGTTATTTTGTTTTTGTTCTTTTCATTGTGCATCTGATCTCATACATATTAAAGTATCAGCCTGTCATGCAGGATGTGTGGTAAAAGACACGACCCCCTAATCATTTTTCTTTCCCACGAGTCAAATCTCTATATTCACAGAAGAGTAATGGACAGTACTATTTGCAGTCACAGGACTTTTATATGTTGTCTGTACCAAATGTTCTACAGAGAGTGGGAAAAGGGCTTTTAGGTATTCTGCACCCTCAGACTGGAATATATTGTATTTAACAACTCAATGATTTGATTTCTTTGAATGCTATTAAATCTATCTGAAAGACCTGGAGGCACAATTGTTGGGGTGTTCTTAGGTGTGTTATAAATTGTAATATTGTCTGTTTTTTTTGTCTTGTTTGTGTTTACAATAACTTGTTTTTATTTTGTGCTGCTGCCTGTCTTGGGACTTTCTCTGCGCACAAAATGTTTTCGCACATGCACAAAATATTTCTACAGCTTGAAAACTTTATTACACATTCACAAACTTGAATTTGTTGATGTTTTGTTACACATTCACACATACATGCGTGCAATATTTCCTTTTCACCTGCACACAAAAGGTGATAAACACCTACAGGCTGTGAAATTATTTGTAAACATCATTTCACAAGCTCAGAATATGAATGATCCTTATTTGCTTCCATTATCTTTATATATTGGAGAAAAAAACAATTCCAGTCTACTTGTTTGATAATGAACACAATTTGATTGATTACTTAAACGATGTCATATTAAGATACAGGAAATGTGATGAAGACAATAGTCCTGTTTCTGTATCTGAGCTGTTTGTTTCGAGAATCGATGATCGAATGTTTTCTCTATTAAAGAACGCCTAATTTTTCCCCCACAAGCTGGTACTGTACATGCAAATGTGCATTTTAATACAATAATAAAAGAAAAATGAAAAGATTAGGAAAAAGCTTAACTTACCATGTAATCTGGTAACAATAAAACACCCATGTTGGGAAAAAAGTACACAATATAATACAAAACTTGACATAAGACTTAATAAAACTTTGCACAAATCCACTTTAACTGTGCAGTATGTATTTGTGTATTGAGATTAAACCTTTACCAACCTTGAGATTGACTTTGAGAGATGTATTCTTCTTGAGGAACGCTTCAAGATAGAGAAACCTCTCAACTAGTCTCGCTTTTATTCCTCCACTTGTGGTTTTGATCTTTGCTTACCTATACAGGAAATTTCTTTTTGTTACTTTCGTTACCTTTTGTTAACCCTGACACTTTTGCTGTCCTCATCAAGATGTTATCACTTCTTGTTTACAACATCCTAATTCCAATAAAATCATTTACCAAGGTGAAACAAAAGGTACCAACAAGCATTCACCGTTTTAGATAGGATATATATCATGAAACATAAAGGAACCTATCATTTACAAACAATGCTTTTGGACAGTCAGATCAGTATAACTTTGTTAACAATTGCTTATGACATTAACTTAACTGTCAGGTGTAAAATTATCGTAGAGGACGCTTTTTATTAGGAAAAAGAAAGTTAAAGGGGCACTACACAGTTTTAAAAAAAAAACATTTGTATGTCTTCTGTAGGTCTGGAGAAAGTTCTCCAAAGTTCTCCAAAGAATTGTTTTGAGAATCAATGATCAAATGTTTTCTCTAGTAAAGAACGCCTAATTTTTCCCTCACAAGCTTGTACTGTACATGCAAATGTACATTTTAATACTTTAATAAAAGAAAAATGAAAAGATAAGGAATAAGCTTAACTTTGTAAAATGAAAAAAAATAAGAAATTCATAATAAAACAATTTTGTTTCAAGTGCAATATACATGTAATCTGGTAACAATAAAACACCCATGTAGGAATAAAAGTACACAATATAATATAAAACTTAATATAAGACTTAATAAAACTTCGCACAAATCCACTTTAACTGTGCAGTATGTATTTGTGTATTGAGATTAAACCTTTACCAAATTTGAGATTGACTTTGAGAAATGTATTTTTCTTGAGGAACACTTCAAGATAGAGAAACCTTTAAGCTAGTCTCGCTTTCATTTCTCCACTTGTGGTTTTGATCTTTGCTTGCCTATACAGGAAGTTTCTTTTTTGGTTACTTTCGTTACCTTTTGTTAACCCTGAAACTTTTGCTGTCCTCATCAAGTTGTTATCACTTCTTGTTTACAACATCCTAATTCCGATAAAATCATTTTCCGAGGCCAAACAAAAGGTACCAACAAGCATTCACCATTTTAGATAGGATATATATCATAAAACATAAAGGAACCTATCATAGAATGCTTTTGTACTGTCTTATCAGTATAACTTTGTTAACAATTGCGCATGACACTAACTTAACTGTCAAGTGTAAAATTATCGTTTAGGAAGCTTTTTATTGGGAAAAAGAAATTTAGGGGCACTGCACAGTTTTAAAAAGAAAAACATTTGTATGTCTTCTGTAGGTCTGGAGAAAATTCTCCAAAGTTGTAAAAAATAACCCTAATGATGTCATCAAGATGTTACAGTTGCATTCTGTAATTGTAATTTCCTGTAATTATTTATCATTCTTTCTTTAACCTGTCTGTTGTGAGTTTCTTGTGGAAACTTAAGAAAGCAACACCCATGTAGGGAAAAATCACTTTTTTACCTTTTATAGAGGAGCAATAGAGAGCATCCTGACTGGAAACATAACAACTGGCATGGGATGTGCACTGCCCAGGACAGGAGGGCTCTGCAGCAGGTGAATGAAACCGCCCAGTACATCATTGGTACCCATCTATTGAGCATCAGTGATATCTGTGAGGTGAGGTGCCTGCGCAGAGCCCAAAGTATATTAAAAGACCATACCCACCTCAGCAACAGCCTGTTCACTGTGCTGCCAGAAGTATCCGCTGTCGTACCACCAGGCTACTGTGCAGCTTCTTTCCTCAGGCTGCGCACTCCACCACAACAAATATTTTTTTCTTATGTAGCAATCAAATAAAATGACCTTGTATCTTGTACCTTTTAAAGATCAATGACTACTTTGAAGAATGAAATTTAGTTAATTTAGCATTACCAAACATCAACACAACGGTTCTGTGTGATGTTGTTAAAGTAGACTATATTGAGCAACCTAATGTAAAAAAAGTCTTAACTATAATACACAGATACCAATACTGTGTTCTGTGATACTTGTAATTGTATTTGTGGTGTCTGTACCCTGACAAAGGCACGAACTACAAAATCATGTGTGTGTCTTGCAGGATGTGTGGTAAGTCTTTTTCCTGGGACCTTTCTTTTGACCTGACATCAGTCACGTCCACATATAGCAAAAGTAAAAATGAACAACAGACAACAGACCAGCAAGTTGATTAAACTTTATTCCAGATCTCATAATACGCTACGAGAAATATTCATATAGAATAAAAAAGACCAATACGTGCAACTGTAGGAGGATTTATGTTATCTCTGTGCTTGAATTAAGAAATGTTTGGTCCAAAGGTAGTTCTGGCCAATTTGTTCTGAAATTTAACATGTAAAACATGTCAAAAGTTTGACATGTTGACATGTATGTATGTACAACATATATATGTATATATGTATATATATATATAGAGAGAGACTTGCACAGATATCTAACTGACAAATTAATAACTTATTAATAATGTCTTTTCCCTCAAGTCTAAATATTAAAGGAAAAGGATTAAAGAGACTAAAGGAAAGAGCCAGAGACCTGTTTCTCCCTGTTGCAATATGTGATAATGCCAATCAAATGCTATCTTAAGCTTTTCTGTCACAATGTCTGCCTCCATTGTTCACATTTTACTCAGTCTGCCCTTCTCCTCCAGCTACTTCTCACTTCCCCCAGGCCCATGCATTTCCAAGGGACTCTGGACTTTCCATTCCCCATCCATCCACCAGATGTCCTCAGAGCTTTCCACCGGCCTGGACACCTAAAATAGTTTTATTATATGATTCTTATTATATGACTTTTAACTAT
Organism: Lateolabrax maculatus; assembly: GCA_031216445.1. NCBI lineage: Eukaryota > Metazoa > Chordata > Actinopteri > Acropomatiformes > Lateolabracidae > Lateolabrax > Lateolabrax maculatus. The sequence goes on from CM062214.1 coordinate 19,135,419, forward strand.
TTAACCACTTGGAGGCACATAGAGGCCAACTCATTTTATAGCATGTAGGGCAGCCTCTATGGCACTGCATTACATTTTCTCTACTGGAAGGGGTCTTTAGAAGTGCCTGCGTCACGCCCACCAGTGGACATGACCAATTCCAATGACATTAATCACTGACCATATAGTAAATACAAGGACAAAGACATTCTGTGGGAAGCCAAGGCGATCTGTTTCCAAAGATCAATTCCTGATAGGTCTATATCAAATATTTATTTAGAGATATTATATTGTTCTTCACTTGGCACAACAGTGACAGACTACCTGACCAGTACAGTATGTCTCTACAGAGGAGGTATAAGCATAGGCTATATAATAGTAAAGTATAGGCCATCAGATATTACAGCAGGATGTGCAGCCTGTCTATCTTCCTTGTTAATTTAGGCCACCTTTCTAGCTCCATTTAGTTTAGGAACGAGGTTTACACTGTGTTGTAGGTGTGAGGCAGCCATTGCCCTATATCAGTTCAAAGAGAAATAGGATTAAACGTCCACTTAAAGCTCCAGGTCCTGTTGAGGTTAAGGCTTAGTCGGCCTGAGAAACTGCTTGACACATGGCACAATTTCAGGCCTAGTAGTGGTTTGTTAAGCACCGTCCGTGCACAGTGGAATAATTCACATCGTTACCTGAGAAATACTCGTTCCTGATTGGTTGGCAGATAAGAACGGACACAGTTCCGGTCAGAAGTTTAACCACCGTTCTAAATCATTGTAACCATAGTAACAAGACTTCGGCTACTCTCATTTAAACTACAGGCAATTTTTATTGTTAAACGACCATGTAAAAAAAAAAAAAATGCAAAAAAAAAAAAAAAATAATAATAGCGTCCATCTTGTCCATTGTTTTCACATAATTGATTTGTGCTCCACCTTTGTGACGGGACGCCGTGTGATCTCTCCTGTACCAGCCTGTCCAAGCTCTCGCGAGATTTAAGATCAAAGGGGTGGTTTAAAAAAAAAAAAAAAAAAAAAAAAAAAAAAGAAGTGGTTCCGTCGGCGCACCGGGCTGACAGCAGGGAGCTGCACAGGTACCCAGCAGCAGCAGCAGAGCTCAGGGCTCCCGCCAGTCCGCCGAGAGACACTTCCAGCGCCACCCGAGTGTCCGGAGGAATCCGCCCCGCATCACCACGTCCCGCCCGGGTCACCACAGCGCTCGTCCACCGGCATCCCCGTCTCCCGTCTCCGAAGATGATACCTGGCCAGCGGGGAGCTGCAGTCATGTCCTTCCCGGCGCTGATACTCGGAGCGCTGCTGCTGCAGTCCGTCTCTTCCCAGAACGGTAGGACACGGGCTCTCCTTGTGGGAAATACATGACTGCAATGCCGAAAAAATGCGTTTTTTTTTTTGTTTTTTTTTCCCTTAGGGAGGGATGTCGCCTGCATTTCTGCACTGGGGCTTTTTTTTTTTTTTTTCAATGAATCATTTACGGGACGTGTCTGTTATTTAGAGCGCTGTCCATCAAGGGTACATCTCCAGCACCCAGTCTCATTAGATAATCCCTTTACGCTGCACTAAAAGAAACAGATATTAAATCGAATGAAGCGCTGTTCTTGGCTTTCCAAACGAAACGAAGGGCCAATAAATCATTAATAGGCTGCAATCTGTATTCGTTAGGCTTGAAGTGGGCCACACGGAGGCCTGTGCGATGTCCCTAAAATGTCCTTTGAAGTGTGGAGCTGAATTACAGAGTCCAAACATGTTCAGTCAGCAAGGGCAACTTCTGCTCATCGGGTTTTGGGGTGTGGGTGTAGGGAACAGGTGGATAGGGAAATGGTTTCACACTGAAGTCCAAAATCTGTTCTGCTTTCCTTTTGAGATGAACACACACACACACACACACACACACACACACACACACACAGTCAACATGCTGTCAGGTCTGCTCCAGTAAGGACATGGCTCAGGAATTCAGAACCCAGTGTCCAGCAGTGTGTCACTAGCTCCTCTCCTGCTGGCTGAGATAATTCCCTGCACCGGTCCAGGTCCTGGTGACAGAGCATGTAGGCTATGTAATTAGACGTGGGATCTTTCAGAAGAAGAAGCGCGGCTCTGTAAATAGCATCAGTCCATTTTGCTGCATGCTTCTATTTTTAGAGCGGAGATGCTGCACAGGGAACCATGGCTTTAATGTCCTCTTGCAACAGTGAATCTGTTAACTCTTCGCTGAGACGTACTGCACTGCAGAATGCCATTGATTTCTCAGCGCTTGTCTGAATGACCCCTCTGCTCATAAATCACATCCCCACATAACACTTTAGAGCAGCGTAACCCCCGGCTCAGCGGAGGATTTGTAGCTGTGTGCTGTAAGTGTCCGGTGTAGCTTGTATCCCTTTGCAAGCGTTGGTGTGAGAACGAGTGAGAATTTATTCGGCCTTGGCCACCCCTGGAGTTGACCATGTGTAAGAATGCATTACACATCTCCTCCTATACTGCGCACCCACACGTAACATCTCTTCTTCAACCAGCTCTCCAGGGGATAAAACTCAGACTGCTGGTTTAAATGTAATGGCTTTTTTTAATCTGACATACAGGCTGGATGGTTAGTACTGTGTATTCCAAATATAATTAGTAGGCTATGTATTAAACCAGTACTGTATACCTTGTTTTCCTTAATTCCTTGACCAGGCTCTGGTAATGCCAGATATTAATGCTCTCAGCAGCCAACCACATCACAGAGAAGCCATTTGTATCTGCTAAAGGCCGTTCACATGAGAAGCTATTCCCGGTAAGGTTCCCTAAGGATGTGTGTTTCATCTAAAGTAGAGGCTGCTAATAGTATAATTCAAACCATTTTTTGGTTTGTGAGTGAACTGATCAATGCAAACAGAGGATTTTTTCACCTATCTTTATTATTTTTTCTAATATTATTAGATAGTGTATTGCAAATTTTTAATCAAATCAACTCAGTGATCATCAAGTGAAGTATATAACACCTCAGGAGCCTGAAATTTTAAGGTCCCATCTGTGTAAATCTCAGTAGGGCTACAAATATTATTATTGATTAATCCGATGATTGGATTGTTTGATCAACAAAATGTCTGAAATATAATAATCGGTGCTGATTATCTTCATTTCAATTCTAATTTGCATTTTGTGTCATATTTAACTTTCTTTATAACTCAGCTGTCTCTCGTGATGCAAAGTATCAAAATCCCAGGATCGTTAAAACTCAAAAAATATGGCATCAAAGTAAAAAGTAAATTAATCTTAGAATTTTGATTTAAATCTCTATCTAACTATACTCCAATGTCACTGGCCAGTAATGTGATTATATGTATTATTTGCTTCCTGTTGCTTTTCTGCCCTAATCTCTAGTTGTCTCCGTTCATCAGGACTCACTTCTGTTCTGATAGAATATTCATGTAGCATCCAGTTAGCTACTCAATATGTGTTGCAACAGTTTTGGTACATTAACTGGGACAGTGGCCAGAATTTCTTCATATTAAACTGGTTTAAGTGGTTTCATCAGAAGATGCAGGGGGAAATATCTGCAAGGAAACACTCATGACTATTCGAGGCCATCTGTTATCAGGTTGTGCTGTTAGATTTACTGTTTGACTAATGAATCAGAAATTAGCATAAACGAATGTCAGTCTTCAGTTATAATGATAAGTGCCCTTATAAGGGTATAAACTTAGGATTTTACAACTGTTTTTCTGGTTTAAGTCCCATATTAACCATCTTCTCATTTTAGACTAACTAAGGGCTAAAAGGCAGATTTTCTATTGGTCCTAAGTGTCTGATTGGAGAGTACTATACAACCTTAAAAATGATGATTGCAATGATTTCCATCTTGCTAAATACAGAATGTAACTCTAAAAAGCTAGTATAGAAATATAACTACACCATAAAGTCACATTTAGAGCTGAAACAATTAGCTGATTAATTGGTTAGTAGATCAGCAGAAAATGAACTGCCAACTATTTTCATAAGCGATCAATCGTCAACGTTGGTTATCAAGCTCAAACTCCAACTTCTGTCTTGTTCCAGCTTCTTGGTTGCAGCTCAACACTTTCAAAGGTTCAGAGTAGGTGGTGATCATGAAAACAAAACTGAAAAAGTACCATGCAGCCTTTATAGTTCTAAGATCACCCACATGAGACACCCAATAACCTCACGCCAAAGCTGAACTAACCTCAGCCTGACATGAGTGACGTCGTTCAGACATTACAGTACAGTGGGGTGCAGGGACATCGCTGCTGGCTCAGCACTTCTGACACATCTCGACTATCTGAGGTGGCAGGATCTATCTCTCAGCAGTTCTATGTTAAGAGCTGAGGTATTTTACTGGTACTTGTATACACTCAGTTGCCAGTTTATTGGGTACACCTAACTAAAACTAATAGTCCTACAATAAACACCTACATTTGTGAAGCTTATAATGTTCAGCAAGGTTTTGATTCAACAGTTTGATCATTTTGGAGGATGTAGTTTGTGGTGCTGTTGAATTGTTCCTATTATTTTGTCCGCACCATTTGTATCAATTTTGCTGGATTTACCTTATAAACGGGCAACTGAGTCTATGTAGGAATCTGCATGTGTCTACAGTGAATGTGCTGGTCTTGATGAACCAGTTGAGGGCTGTACAGCAGGGTTATGATGATGGTTGTCTGTCTTGTGATGATATGTGTGGTCTGGTTGGCCGCCTCTTCCTACTTTGTTGCCATAGATTGCTTCTATGGAAATGGAGGGGGTCTATCACCATGCGCCCACACACTCTCCAGAGACCCAGAGCAGCAGCTTCTATAAATCTCCTCTCAATCTCATGTGCTCTCCACGGTGCCTATAGACCATCCTTATGACCACTGCCCCCCCGTCCTCCCCCTCCTCTTCTCCGTGCAGCCATGATCAATTGTTTCACTTTTATTGCATTCAGTTCAGAAAGGAGAGGATTTCAAGGAGGCGACATTTCAATCCAGTAACAGTAGTTTACCCGGTGTCTGTGTTCTGAGCACTAATAATGACTTTTCATTATACAGACAAGATGCGGAAAATGACAAGGTCACTTGGAGGACTTTTGGATGTGAGCGCTGGGCAAGCCAGGCACAAATTTATATGATGTCATTAATTGGACAAAACCAAGTGAGAGCAGCCTTGCAAGGACGTCCCAGCAGAATTGAATTAAAGCTTCCTAGAATGGAATAGCTGCAATAATGGCTTAGGCAGATCTGAGGTCGCCTCTCACTCTCTTTCTCTCTCTCTGTCTCTCTTTCTATTTCTCGTACCAAAAATGAGCTGAAACTATTCGTGAAACTATACAACATTAATCGGCAACAATTGTGATAATCGATTGTCATTTTTTAAAACACAAAATGCCCATTTTCTGTTTCCACCTTTTCATTTTTTAAATATTTGTCTGTTTTCGTAGTCTTCTATGATAGTACATTGAATATCTTCGATTATGGACTGTTGGTCAGCCTAAATAAAGCAATTTGAGTACGTAAACTTGGGCTTCGGGAAATTGTGATGGACATTTTTCACTATAAACAATTAATGAATTGATCAAGAAAATTGGTGATGGATTAATCAATATTGAAGATAATTATTAGCTGCAGCTCCATTATATATTTTACATTTTCTACTCTTATTTATTTATTTTTACTTAAATCAACCTTTGTTTCATTTTAAGATAATTTGTGTGTTTTTGATTATTTCACATTCTTTTCTTTCCTTTTCTGGTTCCCATTTAATTTACCTTGTTATTTTCTTGCCTTTCCATCCTTCCACCTGTTTTCCTTCTTTTGCACGCTGCCCCATAAACCACCACCACCAGCGGGCTTTGTGAAATCACCTCTTTCTGAGACTAAGCTCACGGGCGACACCTTTGAGCTGTACTGTGACGTGGTTGGAAACCCAACCCCAGAAATCCAGTGGTGGTACTCTGAGATCAACCGAGCCGATTCCTTCAGGCAGCTGTGGGACGGCGCCCGTAAGCGGCGAGTGTCCATCAGCACGGCCTACGGCGCCAACGCCGTGAGCGTGCTGGGTGTCACCCGTCTCACCCTGGACGACGCTGGGACCTATGAGTGCAGAGCCAGCAATGACCCGCGGCGTAACGACCTGCACCAAAATCCAGCCACCACCTGGATCCGTGCTCAGGCCACTATAACGGTGCTGCAGAGTGAGTGGCCAGTGTAGAAGAAACCACCCCCCCTTCCTCCCACTAGCAACCAAATTGAACAGTTCCTGTGTGATTCAGCCTCCCTCAAACCTCTCCAGAGGACCACTAGCTTCCTCCGTAGGTGCCCTCCTCCCCTACAGACTTGGAAAATGAAGAAAAACACCATTAACTAGTCTTTATGTTCTTTTACCAGCAGAGCTGAGTACTCTTCCCCCCAGTTCAGAAAATCCTTCAACCTACATGAACATCCCGTAGAGCCCAAGCTCCTCTCAGTCTCCATTTCCTCTGTACTTTATTTCTCTTTCCCCTTAGCTCTCATCTTCTCATTTCCCTGAAGTGAACATCATTGTATTCAATTTTAATTTGTCTTTTGATTATTATTATTATTTTTATTATTATTATTATTGTTATTGTCATAACCTGTTTTAATTTTGCTTTAATTTTTTAACTCTTGCAAACTGAGTATACTTACAAGCAAAAAGTTGTCTAATATTTGTTGGGACCATAAGTTTTATTTCAACAGTTATTTCTGAATCTTGAATGATACCTTTTGTTTGTTGATTTCACACCAGAAGTGTGTTATGCTTTTCTATAAAGAATAATACAGTTTTTAATACAGTTGTATGTTTTCCCACAAACTATCCTGTACCAGGATCTGAAATACACAGAACGTAGATGGAAACAAAAACGTGTGGATACTGAACTTGGGTGTCAAACCTCAATACTTTTTTGGTACCAACTGATATGTTTCTATAGAGTATTTGCGTGTATCAAAAAGCACTGAAAGCTGACACCTGGTCATATTAGTGACCTTGTTGACTTATTCTTTGATCAGGTAGTTCTATATTTCTAATAAAAATGTCAACAGTTTTTTAAAACATTTTTTTAATGTAGGCAAAGTAGCTGTACAGCTGATGGTGTTTAGGTTTAGACAACATTTACCAATTGTGAGGTTTGACGTCTTTTGTTAAAAAGTTACTTGGGTATCAAATCTGGTAGTATTTGCTTGGTGCTAGCAGTAAAGTAAATGTGCTGGCCAAAATTCCTGTTTCAGCTAGTGACTACTCATATTGAGGGGTTCACCGCTCTTCATATGTACAAACAAGATGTAGATAATCAGGATTAAGCAGGATGCGACATCCCAAATAAGGTCTTAAAACCTAATACAAGTGACGATTTTCCACAGGTTGAATTTGAGGAGGATACAAATGTATGTCATTGTGGAGTATGTGAGTTTCTGGGTTTATAATGGGATTCCTTCAGAGCTGTTAAATCTCATCTCTAGATTAAAGCTAAGAGAGTTGTTGAACGGACCTTAACCTAGAGTCATCCTCACTGACTCCCAACATCAGTATTTCTCTTATAAAAAATGATTCCATTGTGGTATGTTTCTCGGCAAAATTACAGTTTGAAGACTAAGCCACATGTTTACCCTTCCTTGAGTTTATTTTAGCATTAAAAAAAATTTGCATTAGAAAAACATTACAGACCTGTATTCCAGAAGTGTAAGAGAAAATATCTACATTTCAGTGGTATCTTATACAGAAACTGGTTTCATTTTAACTGCAGATTGTACTATAAAATTTGTAAAAATCGTAATCTTTACTGTTAGTGGTTCATGTAACAGAAATTTAAGCTTTAAGCTCAAGTTTGCATGCTTCTTACTGAAATGCACCTTGGGAGCCATTTTTATGTACACAGGTTTGTACCTTAACTTTTTATCAAAGAACCAGATATTTTCTCATGCAGTTCATCTTTTGTACTGATGATTCAACCGAGGGGGTTTAATGTCCATCCGAGCCTTGGAAGTGCTCCCACATCCACCTTCAGATAAAATCATAGACGTCTACTTAAGGAACCCTGGATGCCCAAAATAATTCCTCCCGCATTGCAGTTCTATTCCTGTGCTATGTTGTATAAAGTGTGGACGGGTGAGGTGTCTGTCTGAACCCTTTGTGAGTTGTTGTTAACATCTTCCAACAAACCCCTCACCCACGAGTCCCAGCGAGCATCACTTCTGTCGTAGCTGACCTGTGTTTCTCTTACAGAGCCATCAATCGCCGCCTCTGAACACATCATACTTCCTGTGGAAGGCGACACTTTCACACTGCAGTGCAACCTGACCAGCACCCACAGTGTCCACGAGGAGAGCTACTGGATGAAGAACAGCGAGGAGATCCCTGAAACACGCAGCCCAAATCGGAACACTGAGTACAGGTAGGAGTCACGACAAAACCTTATGCAACTTTTGCGTGTGTGTGTGTGTGAGAGAGAGAGCGCTAAACACAGAGCTTAGCAGCCTGATGTGGGTTCACGTGAGGTGTGTTTCTGCTCTGCAGGCTGAACAAACCAAGAGGAGACGCCGCCGGAGTGTACATGTGTGTCTACACCTTTGAGATGGCTCCTGCAGCCAACGCCACCATCGAAGTTAAATGTAGGTGTTGATTTGTGAGCTACAGGCGTCTTTGTCTAGCTTCAAGACAACATTAGAGATGTCACCAATAAAAATGGCCCGGGTGGCCTTGAGCACTGGCAGCCCTGTCATGTGAGGACCTGTGATTTCAAACGGCTCTGTTGGCTGCTCAGGGGCAGCCGGCGCCCTTGACACCTCCATCTAACCAATGCCCGGCTCAGTGGCAGCAGATGGTGTCTTGTTTGTCTGATGGCAAGGGATTATGTCTCAACGGTAAAATCTGGTCAGCCTTTTCTGGTGTCACACGCATGCTATTTTATGGGGCATTTCTCTTCATCCAGGCAGAAGAAATATTTACAGCCATAATTTATTATAATATATAGAGTACATGAAATAATACAGGCAGCTTAATGTTACATTGGATCATATGTTCCTGATAGATTAGATGAAATGTTGTGAATTTATAAATAAATATTTTATTTTTATGATTTGAACATTGTAAAGCAGCTGTTCATCGCCTGAAAACTTCATTTATGTAGCAGTTTTCCTTAAGCTTTGTTTACTTGTCTAATATTAAAACGACAAGTGAAAAAAATGAATATTGTTTATTATCAGATTCTACTTGATGGAAGTTGAAGATGAAAATCACAAATTAGTAACCCATATATTATTTTCATGCAACTCACGTGACTATATCTTCATTTATAAATTACTGCATCCACAGTTGACCTTTCTTTTTGTGAATTTGTTGACTGTATTGAAACAATTGAACTTTGTTATTTTGTTTTAGCTGCTCCCGAGATTACAGGCCACAAGCGTAGTGAGAATAAGAATGAGGGCCAGCGTGCTTTACTCTACTGTAAGTCTGTGGGCTATCCTCACCCTGTCTGGACCTGGCGCAAGTTTGACAACGGCATTAATAGGGTATGTGATATGAATATACACTCCCTGGCCACTTTATTAGATACACCTGTAGAGTTGAATGGAATCCAATACAACAGCAAATTCTACATTTAGGAGGATTATAATCAGAAAGGTGTTAATTCAACTATATGTTTATTATTGAGGTCATAGTTAGTAGTGGTGTTGTAATGTACTGCATTATATTATGTGTTGCTAATATCTCTTTCCCCCCAACCCCATGTTTATAAATGTGGTGGGGAAAACATTTGAAACACTCCTCAACAATAATGTCCAGTTCAACACCACAGCAAACAATACACTAAATTATAAAAATATAGTTAAATTGATACATCTCAAAGCTATTGTATTTGTATTTATGGCTAGGCTATTGTATTGGATTGCAACAGATTTTAAAGGTGTACCTAAAAAGTGGCCACTGGGTGTACATTATAGTGATAGAGTTCGATAAATGATTTGCTGCAGGTGCCGCAGTTTGTTTCACTGGGAGACTGTAACCTCTTTCTTGTATCTGCATGTTATTCCATCATATATTCCTGTAATACAGCAAGAATTATTATGTAATGTTTTAAAACCTCATGACCTTAAATACAATGTTAAAGCAACTTTGTCCATGCTAACACAACCACTATCAGACTGTCAAACCCTTAATGTTATTTAGTAAATTACTTTCTTCTCCCTCGATAGGAAATTGACAACTCAAGCGGACGCTTCTTCATCAGCAGCAGGGACAACTACACTGAGCTCCACATTGCCAACTTGGACATTAATTTAGATCCGGGCGAGTACACCTGCAATGCCACCAACATGATCGGCAGCCGTGAGGAGAAGTCTGTGCTGAGGGTTCGCAGCCACTTGGCCCCTTTATGGCCTCTTCTGGGGGTTTTGGCTGAGATCATCATCCTGATCATCATCATCGTTGTTTATGAGAAGCGTAAGAAGCCAGATGACTTACAGGACGGTGAGTCACCAGCGGTGGTGCTTAGCACTGTTTTACGATTTGGCTGTTTTTGATATATCTGAGGAGAAACTGGTTTTATTGTTCAATTTGGACATGAATCTCTCCTGCGACTGAATCTTTTTGCATCCAAAAACCCTGTCAGTGTGGTGTTGGGCAATGAGGTGACTATGAAAGGAGGCTCGCTATGTTTTTGGTGTCTGCTTAACTCATTCCTTCGCCAGAGACACCAACACAGTCACCTGACACTGTGCTCTGCCTGCATTCAATAATTCAGTCTGGCGAAGTTGACCCAATAGGCAGACACTGTTGCAAGAGGTCACACCTTGTCAGGACAATTTCATGCATTTAATATTCATGAGAAAGATGATACTGCAGTGTTGCAGAGTTGGACTGTTTCAATTATTAATGGCTTTCCAGGGACCTTGTGCTGTCCCCAAGCTGCAGCAAGCTTCACCACGAGACACATCATTTAGCTATACAACGTGCGTATGCCATCCTGGGATTGTCTAATACCTCTGAGTACTTCATATTTAAGAGACCAGCTATGTCATAAATTATGCATTAATGGTATTTGGGTGACCTTTTCCTCTCAAACTGAATTTTTATGTTGTCACATGCTGATTAGATGCAACGTGCAGCGAATGACTGACAGCTCAGAGGTGTCAGTGACTCTCATTGACACTGAACAGGAATATACTGTCTTTATGGTTCATTACATGGTGAGAAATGGCCTGTTGCAGAAGTCACCTTGAGAATCCTCGCAGTCTTATAAAATGGATGTAGATTGCGTGAGTCATAGCAACAACAGCAAATTCTTCCATGAAATATATATAATTTTAAACCTTACTTTTCTATAAATCAGGTTCACTTCGGCTGTTGAATATTTTAACAGATTGTTGTAATATCTCCCGTCCTCCCCTTTTCCCCAAATTGCATAACCTAAACCATGTTTGTGGTAAGTGTGAGACTTTGCATGCCTCATGAGTTTCAATAAGCATTCAGTCTCATCTCCTTCCGGTTCATAGCACAGTACACAGTTCTGTTTAGCGTCCTCTATTTTCAACATTAGTGTCAAGTGCAGAACAAAATACTCTTATTTTACAAACTGTAACTGCATATTTTTGCATCAGACTCATAATTACCGCAGCAGTGAAATGGCATGCAAGTCACTGCAAAGAATTGAAAATATTTTGTGTTCATCAGTCATCTCTACTGTCATTGTCACACTGCTTCACTGACTTTATTACCTTCAGTAGAGGGCTGATATTAATGAAGCAGCTTCTCACTAATCTCTTTGAGTGAACAGCTGTTCTTTGTGAGCGCTGCTTGTCTGTGCATGACAACTGTTTTTTTTCTTTTTTCAAATTTGAATTTTGCCTGTATGTAATTGTTCTCACTTGCTCATGCGCTTTAATGTGGTGCTGTGCTGGATCTAACCGCTTTCTGTGGGTTTGTGAGTTGACCTCATGAGATGGTTTTCCTGTGGCATGAAAGCCTTATTTACTATTCTGTTACTTCATCTAGGCTATGTTTCATACCATAACACTGTCTGAACCTACAGTACAGTTGAAACCTTAAATCTTTATACCTCATTATCAAGTGCACCATGTGTCAGTGACAGCTACTGTTACATGTTGCCATTATTTGTTTTCTGACAAGAAAAGAAAAAACGCTTGTCACTCCATCAACGTGTGCAACTTCCTAGCGATTATTTTATTTGTTGGTCTTCATTTCTCCATATTTTCCTTTGTTGCCTCAGATGATGACCCAGCTGGACCAGTGTAAGTATAAACATTTTACCTTCATTACCTTTCCTCTGTTGAGCTTTGTGATGTGTGTTTTGTTGTAGCTTATCATGGTGCATCCTGACTGTCTTTAGAGCTCAGTGCACTGTACTCCCCAAATCTGGGTCACATATAACTGGGAGCATCATATGATGGTGCTATATTCATATAACTCACAGGGAAATATCTTAAAGTCAAGTAAGGACTTTTTTGCTGTCTTAAACTAACTGTCCTGATTAGAGAAGCCCTGCATATGATGCCCTAAGAATTAAAAAGACCACACTTACTTTCAGTTTCCCTATTATCAGTCATAAGCACTATATAAACACTTAATACATGGTTTAAAACACACTACAATGCAGTTTTAATAAGCACCCATAGGCTGATATATAAACAGATTATGAATTACAAAAGTAAAACACAGTATTAATAATATAAAATATATCTTCATAGAAGAATGTATTATTGTTGACAAATACTATACCTCAATAAACTGCCCACAAATACAGTATAGTGTGTTATAGATCATTTATTAAATGCTTTTATACAGATTATTAATGCTACATAGGGGGACTTAAAGTAAAGTGTTACCTTTTTAAAAGATAAAATAATAAGATAAGCCTTTATTGATCTCCAGAGGAAAAATGTATGTGTTGCAGCCGCTCAAGCACAGAAAATAAGTATAGATCAAAAGAGACAATTTAAAAATACATAATCAGAACTGTATACAAAATAAGATAAAAGATAAAATAGATAAACATAGAAACTTAGAAAATTTCTATTTTTGAATTTCTATTCTTTTTATTCTATATAATCTTATTATATAAATAATTCTAAGAATTATTTAAGGGTAAATGTGGACCTACGTCTGATAACTTTGTCGCAGTGAAAAGTAAAATCTATTCATGTAATCAGCTGTTTAGTCTACACTTGAGCTACAACTAAGTATTATTTGGATTATTGATTAAAGGGGCTTCCCACTTATAACCCTGATGATATCATCTGTGTAATTGTCTTAGACTTCAGAAAGCTCCCTTCAGAGCCACAGAAGACATTATACAGCTGTTTTCACAATCCATCTAGTAGTAAGCGTGTGTGTAATCAGTGGCATGCCCCTTTAATGTACTGTTTTGTTTTGTTTTTTATTTACTTAGTTTTTAGTCTATAAAATGTCAGAAATTATGCTAACCAAAAGTATCTAATTTCTAATGATATGCAAACCTTTTATGTTTTTATTTGATAAACGATTGAACAGTTATTAGAACCAGAATTGAATTATTTTGATCAGTCATTTGACTGATTGTTACAGTTGTTGACACAGTAAACACATCTTTCATCTGAGATGTGAACTGATTGTTTTATTTACTTCCGGCTACAGGAAAACTAATTCAACCAACAACCACAAAGACAAGAACCTCCGCCAGAGGAATACAAACTGAGCAGCCTGTCTGCTGAGTAAGTATTAAATTATTAAAAGGAAGTCTGATGATGAATATGTATTACAAGCCTGTGGCCACAAATTACAAGATGATCCACCATATGAAATTATCACTGAAAGAAAAAATAAAACTACTGTCAGATTAAACTAATGAGTTGAATTTTCTCTTTATTTGCAGGTTTCATTACACATGTATTGACCATATGAAGGTAAACAAGAGGGGAATCCATACCAGTTGTTAATAGGATGTATCTGCCATTAAAAGTATGGAGTTGGAGGAGTTAAGTGAGGCATGCCTTAGGATTTTGTTGTGTGAGGTCAGGAAGTACTCTAACCATTATGGAATTGCTAACATTATAACCATTGTTGCTGCATGCAGGTGTTGACATTTATGATTTTTTCCTCTTATCCACAAATTTTACATTTTTACTACTTCTAAAATAATGCATGCAAGATGTTGACCTTCTGTTTAAATGCAGAAACGTTTTTTTTTTGTTATTTATTTATTTTTCTCTGAGAATGGCTTCATGTAGATAATCTGTGTGTTCTAGAGGAAAAACTAAACTGGGCAATGTAAAAGAAAATGCCACCATTATCTGGTATGACAGTTGTGTATAGTTTTATCATTCTGCTGCATACCATTTTCTAAGTTTCATCATTTCATCAGACAATATCTATTACATTTAAGGGCTTTGCAATGTCCCTCTAAATTTGATTAAGGTTTACTTTACTGTATGTACTGTATGTGATAAATCACTATAACTATGTATCAGATCACCAATAATATAAAGACTATTCATATTATATGATGCACTTAAATGTTGAGAATAATGAAAACTGTATAAACCTACGTTAGGAGATCTGTACTAATCATTCTAACATTGTTTTATAATTATGTGTATTGTATAGCATGGCTATTATCCTATGCAATTATTATCCATATCAATATATTGAAAATCATTGCAGCTTTTGATTTCTGTGTGACAAAGCTTTAAACTAGTAGATGGCATACTACACAGCTGCATGAATTCTCTACAGCTGACGTGGGAGACGGCGAAAGAAGCCCACGTCAGGACTGAAACGTAAAGCAATTGCAAGATCCCGACTCATTTTTAAGAATAAATATCTCAAAAAAGAAAAGTGTGTCAGTTGAGTTGTTTTTTTTTCTTTTCGTTTTTTTTTGTGAAACACACCAGACCTTCAGCTGGTGACAGGCCGTCCCATGGGAATGCAGAAAAATAAAAGCATGTGGAGAACAGCACCACCTAGTGAGGTTTTGAGTCACTCACAACAGACACGTTGAACATGATGATAGACAGACATCCGAGGAACAACAAGCACAACAAACCTTGACTAAAACATCCTCACTTGGACCACAAAAATCCCAGAACTGTCACTTCTGAAAACATCAGTTAACACTGAAGATTTCTGTAAACAATATATACTTGATATGATGTTTTATTCTACTTTTTGGGGATTATTTTTTAACATCTGGCATCAGATGAAACAAGCCGTCAAAGAAAAGCTAATTTACAGGCTTTATTTCTCTCTTGATCAATGCACATAGTTTCTGTCAAATAAACTAGTGAAATAAAGATAGAATACTCTACAACCAGGCCCTTCAGTTCAAGAGTAGCACTATATTTAAGCAAACATGTTGTATAAGTTCCAGATTGCATGTGGAAAGATGCGACATTACAGCAGTAGTGGGTCTCACTGTTAGGCTTTCGGCAACATTTCCACAACTGTTACCAGCTGGAGGGTAATGAAATATTGTGTTTCCATACCTTTTTAAACTGTTTTTTTTTTTAATTGTCTGGACCTGATTCCCATGGTGTAATACCGTGTCCTGGATTAATGTCAGTGGGCCTCAAACTGTAATAATACCACAGTCCATTTCTAGAGCAACAAGACATCTGTGACTTTGTGAACCCTGAAAAAAAAAAAAAAAAAAACTGGAACACATCTTTTGACAAAATGATTTGTAGTTCTGTCTTTGTGGATTAATCTCAGGTCAGGTCAGGTGAAGTTTAAATAAATATGATGAACCAGTTCTTAAACAGGCCAGCGAATTGTGCGTACTAACAAATTCAGTGTTTAGATTTAAACTTTGAATTTACACAGTAGCCTTCCTTTGGACTTGTTCTACTACATATACACTCAGTTTATGAAGTACACTTGGCTAAACTGGTATTTAATTAATTTAAACCCTCATTGACATAAAAGATGTGGAGAATATATTAGAAACACCTCTTGGTATAGTGAAACACATTTCAAAACCATACCCTCCAAAATTACCTTAAAGTTGAATTAACACCGCTCTACAACTGTCTCAACTAAAACTGAACTGTATTGGACTGCACTGGTTTTAGTTTGGTGTACCTAATAAACTGGCAACTGAGTGTAAATCTGCCTTATGATATGAGGAGAGGAAATTATCTCACTTGGCTGCAGTGCACAGTTATCAGTAGCATTATGTCTTTAAATCTGGTATCAAACTGGTAAACAATTTAATTTTTCGAGTTATTTTTCTTCAGCTGTGGCTTCCAGCTGTGATCAAATTTGATTTGGATATACAATTACATTTTCTACCTGTTGCTCAGCACAAATTACTTTTTTCCAAAAGAAAAGATGGAATCTACTGTAGTATTATATTGTAGTATCTACTGTAGTGTTAAGGATACACATGTTAAAGATCAGAAAGAGTTTCCCTGGATAATTAAATCAAACTTTAGTAAATCCAGCCAAACCCACATATAAAGTAAATCTGCGTCAAAGTTACAGAGGATACAAGTAAGAATAGAGAGCTCAACCCTACAAGGTTATGCTGCCTGCAAACATGATCGAGAGTGATGACTGGAGTGTCCTAAATAAGGCAGAGTGTGAAATCCTAATCTGGGCAAAAGTGCTGACGCCAAGACACAGATTATTTTGGGTTTTGTGGGATGATTACTGAAGAGAATTAAATTAAGTGAAAGAAAATGTCTCTTGCACTTCTTCCTGTGATATGGCATTATGCCATATGAAATTGCTGTATGGTTTAAATCAATTCAGTGAAGTTTGCATTTAATCATATAACAGTAACGCAACCGTCTGTCAACAACCTTTCACCAAATTAATTTTCCATGTTGGTCTTTGCCAGGGAAGTATTTCATCACTTCTCTGTATGACTGAAACTTCATCAAGGAATAAAAATGAAACACTGCAGACACCAAGAGTATTAATGCTCCTGCCATTATACAGAGAATATGTGGCCAAACAAGATGTAGTTCATTGTGATTTCATCACAGTAAGTGATGAAGGTATTGAGCATAATTCACATTGACTTCTCTAGCTGTAGGTGCTTTGTTCATTTTAGATGTTTCAGCCAATACCTGTTGGTAAGGAAACCAAAAAACAGTATTTTGGAGGGGTGATAGATTACAGGCATCAATGCTTTTTAAAATGATTTTGCAGCTTAATTATGTGAACTGGTGTATTAACCATGTGTTTATTTATTCATTTATTTACAAGGTTCATATCAGAATTTGATACTTATTCTCGAAAACCCAGACCTCTAATGCAGTCCAGAGTCCTACCCTAGATGGATTTCAGCGAGCTGTTTTAACACCTGAAGAATGACACTTTTTATCCATTTTGTGTCACTGAAAAACCCCTCGGCGCCTTTTATGCAAAATCCAAAGAGCAACTATGAGCAATTCTGACCGCACTTGCATTGTCACCTGGCTAATGTTTTAACACAGAACCGCACTCTTACGCATGCCTGAGCGGGTGTCTAAAGCAACGTCGACAGATATCTGCACGATGATGCACAAAGACCAGACTCCCTGCCGTCCCGCCCGCTTTCTCTCGACTTGTTAACTCCAGTCCAAAGGCTGGATCGCATCCTTGAATCATCCCCTCCACATGTCCGGACTGGGCGGGGGGGGGGGGGAGGTAAGCGCGTGTGCCATCCCGTCTCCTATGGCAACCCCGATGGATCAGCTCCATCGATCCCCGCGTTATTGGAAAGCGGGAGGCTGATGGATGAGTGATGTCAGCGGCCGGGCTGCGTGCATGTGTGTCACCGCCTCGCACCGACAGAGAGAGAGAGAGAGAGAGAGAGATTTTGGGGAGGAGGAGGAGGAGGAGAGGGGGGGGATCATGCTTTGTCATCGAGGAGCTCAGCATCTCTCCCACTCCGGCACGTCCGACGCTCGGCATGCTGCATCCTGATGCGCTCTCGTCCGCACGCCGCGGGGTCACCTGGATTTCCGCGCAGTTCCCGTCTCCCGCCTTCACATGACCGTCGGATCGGAGCGGCCACGCAGCGTTGACGCATCTCCATGTTCCAGCCGGCTGAGGGGGAGAGAGAGAGAGAGACAGAGAGAGAGACAGAGAGAGAGAGAGAGAGAGGGAGGCACGTCCCAGGTGTCAAATAAGATCCAACCTGTCCTGCGGATGCGCCGTCACCGTTCCCGCCTCCAGTGGCACCCCGAGTGCGTGAGCTCCATGGTCGATCCCTCTGTCTCCGCGGGCCACCCTTGAAGCGCGTCTCTCGCTCAGCGAAACATGGAAAGGCTCCAGTCGTCCATGCGCAAACGCCTGTACAGCCTGCCGCAAAACATTGGGCAGAAACCCTTCGCGATGGACGAAGGGGACGACGGCGACAAGGACGCCAAGAGGAAAAGTATCCGGCTGAAGCACCTGTCCTCCCCGTCTCCCGCGAGCAGTTGCGGGAGCATCGGGGAGGCCAGGGGCGAGGACCCGGACAGGGACGTGGTCGTCAAGACCAACTTGAACGGGGACTGCCGCCTGTTCAGGGGCAGCGTGTCTTCCATCACGGGACGACGCCCCCCCGGCTCCGATCCGGCGGAGCAGCGGCGCCTCATCCCCGAGGCGGACGCCGGCGTCGGCGAGAGTTTCCCCGGTGAGCACGGCCCCGGGGCCCCGCGGCGGGCGATGGGTGGGTTGAGTGGCGCGACCGGGCAAGCGTCCATGTTTGACCAGTCAAGTTTCATCAAGTTGGAGGGTAGCGAGCAGATAATGCCCGAGGACGAGCGGCTGTACCAAGCCGGCTTCATGCACCGGCAGTTTGGGGCGATGCTCCAACCGGGAGTCAACAAGTTCTCCCTGCGGATGTTGGGGAGTGAGAGGGCCGTGGAGCATGAGAGGGAACGAGTAAAGTCTGCTGGCTTCTGGATAATCCACCCCTACAGTGATTTTAGGTAATTTGTGTGCAGAAAAAAAAACAAAAACAACCTGTCTTTACAAGTAGTGGTGATCTTGCAGAAAAGTGCAGCAGTGATCCTGTCACACATTTCAGGCTGGCCTGGTCATTTTTTAGAATAGCCCTCTGTTGAGACGTGAAATACCATCAGATATGATAAGGTCACTATAAATTTAATATCATGGAGGCAAACTAATCCCCCCTACATACCAGGAGTGTTTTTTCTTTGATCACTGCAATGATATTATGATAACAACATGATAATCAGGAGTGGGAGCCTGTGCAGAATAGGTGCATCATCAGCTGAATGTGCCTCCAGTAATCCATACACACTTTGAATAGATAAATGGCTTCAGTTCTGAAAATGATCCTTTACTAAAGACCTTAGTACTCCTACTGTACAAGCCATTCTTCCAGGGAAACATTTGATGTATCGTAAAGGAGTTGACCGGCATACAAAATCCTCTTAAAAGCACAATGACAGACAAATTGTATCATACATATGGAGGATATAAGTCCCTCTTTTATTTGGCTGAGAAGACTGTTTGTGTGTGTGTGTGTGTGGTTTAATTCACAGAAGAATAGACTATGTGCTCATCCAACCAACCAATTTTCCAGTGAAATCTGTGCACCAAACTATGCCAACCTGTAATTCCCTAATTTACCAGCCATGCCGTGCAATGCATACATGCGCATTCTACATTTCATTGCATGCTGCATACAAACCAGTATTCTGTTCATCGCCGCCATCAAGGGATTTTCATGACATTTAACCTTGAGGCTCACTGTCATCATATTTTCACCGGCCAGTTGTACACCGATGTGTGTCACTGCAGTTTTTTTCCACTCATCTGAATTACACTTTTTTTTTTTATCATTTAGCGAGGGCAATGGATTACAGAGAGTGCAGCAGGGGCTTGAAAATGGGGTAATCAAAATAGGGTAACATGACCATTCAAGATATTAGAAGCACACATCAGTGGAGATTATTACAGTACAATTAGTCTAATGGAGCAGAGATGGTGTGGACAGGGAGGGGACACACCACGAAACACAGAGAGAGAGACAGAAAGAGAGATTGAAATGAAAATGATGTGAGGAATCAGGACACCCAGCTGTTAAACTCTGTGTATGAGGTGTCATTACTTCATGCTCAGTTTGGGTCACACTTTGAGCAGGAGCAGGGCTGTGGTGCCCAGTGTGGGTGAACGCTGCAGATCCCATTTCACATTACAGGTTTAAACATTATTTGGGTCTTTTTGGCTGACGACACACTTATGAATCCAATCTTAATCGTGCAGACGGTCAGCTTCACCCCCTGATATCTTTAACAGTTGTGTGATGACACACTGTGTGTGTGTTTCCATGACCACTGTGCATCAGCTCAGTACAGTGTAACCACTATATCCTCACCTTGCATCTTTTCTAGACACACTCTATCGTTCATACTGTAAGTAACTGCTGTCTTTAATTAAAGCTTGCAGTGGATACAGCAGCACACATACTGAACTGGCACACTGCGTAAATATGGTTAATATGATTGCTGGTGGGCCTGAGCCACAGTACAGGTGTGTGTTAAGCCACTGAGCTGCATGCAGGCTGTTGTGCTTCAGCTGTGCTCTGGCAGCAAGAGATAAGTATCTCTAGTACAAATGTGATCCCTTTTTCAGCTGTCCTGATTGATCTAAGCTCCTTTCACCATTTTAAGCCTTTTTGTTCACTTTGCTTCTAACTCCCCTCTCTTTGTGCTCTCATGCTCTTTAACGTAGTTGCACTCTGACCCAAATAGTGTAAGATTTCTTTCTGGACCACCAGTAGAGGTTCAAAGACCCCACAACTGTTGATGGTAACACCAGATTACAGCAGTTGTCTGATCTTTGGGCTCTGAATGCTGCGTGCACAGTCAGCTGATGGGCAAACAGGATGGTCTGCAGGGCAGTAATGCACTGTCCCCTGCAGACCTCTCTTTTTTTTTTTTTTGGTCCAGCTGTTCCAGTGTTCTGCAGCACAGTGACGTGTGCAGAGCAGTAATGCTAACTACTCAACATCTGGCTGATGGGAGCTGACTTCTGGAGATGACATGGATTCCCAGGAGATAACGATGGATTTAGCTAGAGAGGGGAAGTGCAATTAGGACCAGTGTGTCACCACAGAGACAACAGGCAGATGAAGAGAGGAATGCAAATGCTTTGTTTGGCAGAGAACAACAGAAAGCTGATTAGAACAAATGGCCATCCTAACCTCACTGGTTCCCTCCTTTTGGTCATGTTCTCCTGTGAAGGTTTGATATTGGCCTACCCATGTCATATCTACTGTTGGTCGCCTGTTGCCTCATTTGAGCCCAGAAAATGTCACATTGTCATCATCAAATATTCTTCTTTTCTCTCAGTCAATCATGGATTGAAGTTCTGAATAATACCTGTTGACAAGATGGTGAGGTGGTTGTGCAATGTGACAAGCACCTGGCTCATACAGCGTGATTACTTTATGCTGCTCCACATGCCACGAGTACCCTTAAGTGGTGTAATGCATGCACCCTTGTAGGTCTGCCCCCGTGCAGTTTGTGCTGGCCCTCTCCTGTCAGGCTCCCGTTGGATCGATCAGTGGTTAATTAGGTCTCTTAAATTCATTGGACATGCAATCGCATGCATGCTTTCTCATCTCACATACACACTCAAGATGGTAATTGGTTAACAAACACTCGCCATGTCTCAGCTGGCCTTTGTGTGGCAGAGCTGTACATTACTGTGTGTTTCCTGTGAATTGTAGTCCTCTGATATTGTCCTCTGTTAAAGTGTACAAAATCAAGCGAATAAAGACATCTGATAACTGATAATATCAAATCTCATGATAGTAAACAGAGTGATTGAAAAGGCTTGATATGGTGTCAGATAACATGACATGAAGTTGAATGAAAATATTTTCAAAATACTTCCACATGCAATTTGGTGACTTAACTGTAAACAACAACTAAAAGCAGGTCCTTTTTTCATGCAATTATAGATGAAATTGAACACTCTGCCGCTGATACTTGAGGATTTAGTTATTTGTGTAAATCAATATTTCCTCATGAGCAATTCAGATGAATGCCAATAACCCATTTTGCTCTCCGTCCCTGTGGCCTGGAGCCCAGTATTGAACTGAATTAGAGAACGAGCAATGTTTTCTAGAATCGACACATTTCTAGCTTTATTAATGTTTATACTCAAGCTGTTTATTTGCCTTGTTTCTGCTCAGTCTCTGCAAGTTGCACAGAGATTAATTTCTATTCATTCTGTATTCTGTAAGTTCCTACACATCTGGAACTGCTTTGAATATGAAGCACATATTCAGTATGCACATAGACACAGACACAGACTCTTGCTTTAAAAGTCGTCTGTATAAACTGAACAACCACCATTGATAAAATTGGTGTCTATTCATAATCTGTTCCTGTCATCCTTTCTCTGATTTGTTCTACTATTTTTCTTAACAAAACAGACCAATAAATTCAAATTACTGATAATCAGTACTCTTACTTCATTATTGATTAATCTTTCAATTATTATTGTATCTCAATTGATCGATTTATCAGTTTGTTTGTAAGATGTACAAAAATGGTGAAATATACCAATAAATTCCAATTTCCCAGAGCCCAATGATACATCAAATTGCTTGTTTTGGACCAAAGATATTGATTTTACTGATATATATGTCAAAGAAAGTCAACTGTTTGCTTTTTCCTATAAATAATAACTGAAAAGATTAATTGATTATCAAAATAGCTGCTGATGGGGTGCTTTGGTTTGGGTCCAGCTGGGGACCTTTGTTGCGTGTCATTCCCCATTTCTCCTCTCATTTTTTGTCATCCCTTCATTGTTAAATAATAGTGGCATAAAAATGCCCCCCAAAAACCGCACAAAAAAAACATGTATGCATCCTGACATAAAATAGCTCATTTAAATCAGCTCAGTTATTCTGTCATTGAAGTTTATGATAATTTATCTAAAGACTGTTTCTGGCCCCAAATGACTTTGGCCTGCTGTTATCTACAATATGAGTTATGTGTGTGACCATGTGTTTCAGGTTCTACTGGGATCTGACCATGCTGCTCCTGATGGTGGGAAACCTCATCATCATCCCTGTGGGCATCACCTTCTTCAAGGACGAGCACACGCCGCCCTGGATCGTCTTCAACGTGGTCTCGGACACCTTCTTCCTCATGGACCTGGTCCTCAATTTCCGCACAGGCATCGTCAAGGAGGACAACACGGAGATCATCCTGGACCCGCAGCAGATCAAGATCAAGTACCTGAAGAGCTGGTTCGTGGTGGATTTCATCTCCTCCATACCCGTGGACTACATCTTTCTCATCGTAGAGACACGCATCGACTCAGACTTTTACAAGACGGCCCGAGCCCTGAGGATCGTCCGCTTCACCAAGATCCTCAGTCTGCTGCGGCTGCTGCGCCTCTCCAGACTCATTCGCTACATCCACCAATGGGAAGAGGTAGATCCTACAGGGATAGACTTCACAGTAGCTAATTGAGCTGTAACAGTTTGACGACTACTTGCCAATTAGTTAACTGAAAACAATGCCCAAAATTGTCTGCTTCCAGCATTTAAATGTGAATATATTAAGTATTTTACAATAGTGCGTGTAATATATTTTGGTCTTGCACTGCTGTATACACAAAACAAGTAATTTAAAGACATCACCTTGCTCTGAGAATATGTGATGGATATTTCAGAAGACTGAGAGAAATTTTCTGACATTTCATAGAACAAACAGATTTGTCAAAGTAATCAGTAGTTGCAGTCCTACTCTCTGACTGAAGTACTGTACATAGTGAGATTTACCTTTCATTGGCAGATTTCACATAACGTGTAATTTTGTCAGTTTTTCGGTGAAAATACATGGTACTTCTTACTGTAAAATCAAATCTCCATATTCTTAAAGCTGTAGAGATCATTTGTTCATTCTCCTCTAAGGCTCTAACAGTCAACTAACTTAATAACAGATATTTTCCTGCATTATCTTATTTTTATAATTCCAACTGAAGCTGCAGTCCCCACAGGCCATGTTATGGTTACGCAACACTGAAACAGCCTCTGGTGGTCTATAGAAGATTAAGAACAGTGTGGTCTGGTATAGGACCGTTGTATCCACCAGCCCACACAAAACCTACTATATATTTCAAATCCTCTGATTGCATGAGAGAGAATTGAAATTTCATAATTTTTTTTACAAAGGGATGTGTGTTTCGTTGTTTCAGTTCCGTAAATGCTGATAATCTGTGTCACAGGTTTTCCATATGACCTATGATCTGGCCAGCGCCATGGTGCGTATCATGAACCTGATTGGTATGATGCTGCTGCTGTGTCACTGGGATGGCTGTCTGCAGTTTCTGGTTCCCATGCTGCAGGACTTCCCTGCTGACTGCTGGGTCACTAGAAACAAGATGGTGGTAAGTGGATTATTTATGAGTCAGACACCGTCCAAATGTGTTCCTCTGAAAGGCCCTGACAACCAATAGCATTCTTACTAGGAGCGATGGGGTCCTGTATGAACACGAAATCTTCTGCGAAAGTTAAAACAGTTTTGGTTGTTTCCCGCGAGAGATTTAATGTTATTTTTTGTTTTGTCTGACAGTTGGCGGGTTGTTTAGTTATTATCAATCAAAGCATATCAAACCACACCCACACAGTCCTGATGAAGCAGAACAGCTGAGTTTTTGAATGTTAAACTTTTCAAATGATACTTGGATACTTGAACTGACTTTTTTCACAATTTTCTGGCATTTTATAGACCAAACAATTTGATCGATTAAGTGGAAAAAATAACTGACAGATTAGTCTTTAATGAAAATAATTGTTAGTTGTATTTGTAATCATATATACATTTTTATGCAAAATAAAGGCAGCATCACCTGTAATCTTGATCTTTAACTCTCAATAGACAGATGTGCTGCAGCATGGATGTTGTGGATATTGATAAACTTTCTCTTTCCTCCTCTTCGTCCCTTACAGAATGACACTTGGGGTCAGCAGTACTCTTACGCCCTGTTCAAGGCCATGAGTCACATGCTGTGCATCGGGTACGGCCTATACCCCCCTATTGGTATGGCTGACGTGTGGCTCACCATCCTCAGCATGATTGTGGGGGCTACCTGCTTTGCCATGTTTGTGGGACATGCGACTGCACTCATTCAGTCTTTGGACTCTTCCAGGAGGCAGTACCAAGAAAAGGTGGGTGTTTGTTATCTGCATGGATGATATTTTTCAAAGAAAATCCATTTTCTTTAGCTCTAAGAGACTTGAAATATGTGGTGGAACTAAGTACATTTACACAAGTGCTGTACCAATAATATAATACATAATAATATAACACTTACAGGGGCTATTTATGTGCATTTTAATTGTAATACTTAATACAATTAGCTGACAGTATGGTTGTACTTTTCAGTTGAGTAAGATTTTAAATGCAAGATTTTTGCTTGTAAGTAACTTAACTTGTAAATATTTTATCCATTCTGGTATTGCTGCTTTTACTTAAGTAAAGGATCTTAATACTAACTCACGACTTATTAAAACGGAAGTTTAAATTGTGATGATGATAAGTGACAAAGTGTTTCATCCGGGAATGTTGTAAAAACCTTTCCCACCTGGCATAAAAATGCACTTAAGTGAGTAAAAAACCCATTAACATTGTAAATTGATAGAGCAATATATCATCATATATCAGATCTTTGAGCTACTAACACATAGAAAAGAGAGACACTGGAGAGCAGGACATAACATACATAGATTACATGGGTATACGAACCATTCATGGTGCTTTTCTGGTAGAGTACACCGCTGAAGGACACAGTAGTTAATGTTATTAGCTGCAGCCTGCATAGCGCTGCTGTATTTGTCAGATGGGACAGAGGCACAACATTGCTCTGTGGGCAGGTTTCACAGATGGCCTGACAGTTGACTGTTAACATAATGAGACACATTATTGTCCACCTCTGAGCCAACACATCAATCAGTTTAATATATTCATTTTGACATGACTTTGCATTTTGTCTCAGAAACAAAATGCAGTTACACTACAGTTAGATGTATTTCTGTGGCGGTTTGTACACTTGAATTTATCATTTTAATAATTGGACTTGTCGTTACAGTATAAACAGGTGGAGCAGTACATGTCCTTCCACAAGCTCCCCGCCGACATGCGCCAGAGGATCCACGACTACTACGAACACCGTTATCAGGGCAAGATGTTTGACGAGGAGAGCATTTTGGAGGAGCTGAATGAGCCACTGCGAGAGGTCAGAAGCCATCTACTTTGTCTTGATAATAATGCTGCTGAGTCTGTCAGCTTTAACATTTGTCACAAATAAAACAAAATGTAACACTTTAACTTAATCCTTACAACTATTAAACATTCACAAGCATTATATTAACACTTAATAAATGGTTTATAAAACACTATAATTTAGTTCTAAGCAGATATAAGTGTTTTTACTAATATAAGTGTATATGTCAACAGCTATAATTTTTCCTCTGGGAAACCATTAGTGGAGGCTGGTGTATAAACTTTATTTTATTTTTTAAAATGTATTATGGTTCTCAGCATTAAATATGTGAATTAATGAAGTGAGCATCCTTGTTCAAATGGTTTACAGTTAATTATTTGTGTAATCTAATATGGCTCTGCTTTGCACAATAATGTTAGTAGTCATGTAATCTGATTAGTAAAGGCTGGAGACTGTATGAGGACAGAAAACCTCATTAACAGAGCACTAAGCTGTTAACCTTCCTGCTTTTATAATGATTGAAATGTACACATGTAGTAACGCTGACATATGTGTTGTGAAGGCTTTGCCTTAGCTTTAATCTACAATACTTTTGCAGGAGATCATCAACTTTAACTGTCGTAAACTGGTGGCCTCCATGCCTCTGTTCGCCAACGCTGACCCAAACTTTGTCACCTCCATGCTGACGAAACTGCGCTTCGAGGTCTTCCAACCAGGTGACTACATCATCAAAGAGGGAACCATTGGCAAGAAGATGTACTTCATCCAGCACGGCGTCGTCAGTGTCCTGACCAAGAGCAGCAAAGACACCAAGCTGTGTGATGGCTCTTATTTTGGAGGTAATGTCTGCACACAACCTGCAGTGTGCACTGCATGCTAATATATTCTGTAGCTGGCAGTGAGTCAGTTTGAAAGAATGTGAAGGAGTGGTGATAGTATGATTTGTTTTGATTTATTTTGCTCCAGCACTCAGCAGATTAACTTCCCTGAATATTACAGCTGGGAAAAAATCGTCCACATCATCTCCTTAAAAGGGCTCGGGACTAAGAGGAGCAAAGCTTTGTGATCTTTGATTCCATCTGCGGGGTTTTCCCTTTTGTTGACACCATATTTAAAGCTGAAATCCGGACCTTTCCATTTGTCGTCGCACTTGTTACGTGGTCTCAACCTGCCGTTGTGGGTGGCCGGCTGTGTAGCAAAGTGAAATGTCATCATCAAATGTCAACCAGGAAACAAAGATGTATCATTTACTTTACCTGCATTTTCAACTGAAAGCAATGAAACCCCAATCACAGCTGACAGTGGGTGAGAGGTGGGGTACACCCTGGACAGGTTGCCAGTCAATCACTGGGCATGTTTGAAACCAACACATGGCAAAATAAATGTCAGAAATCCCATGTTTTCATGTGTAATATAAAGATAAACTTGATAAACAGGACAGGGAAGGGCGAGCGTGTGTGAGTCTGTGTGTGTTTGTATATCCTCAATATGTCTGTCCTGAAAAATATGTCAACTCTTTTTTTTTTTTTTTTTTTTAAATGGCGCATTATTTTATTTTTCTGATCTGGCACGACAGATGAGGTCAGGACAAACTGTAAGCTGCAGAAATTGCATTAAGTGCTCCATCTGTGGGGTTCAGAGGCATCAGTCTTTTCATGTTTTATCGTCGCACACTAATAATTCCATTTTTGCCTTTTTTTTATGAATTAACTGTATGATGTGGTTGTAATGTATCAGACAGGTTGTATGAGAAAAGTGGAAAAATCAGCATATAGCACCCAATAGTAATTACCTTTTTTTAATGTTAATCTCTGAGTCAGCAGGACATGTTTTAAAGAAATGGTACAAATAATGAAACTTTTCCCTCCCTACCTGCAGAGATCTGCCTGCTGACCCGAGGCAGGAGGACAGCCAGCGTGCGAGCAGATAACTACTGTCGACTATACTCTCTGTCGGTGGACAACTTCAATGAGGTGCTTGAGGAGTATCCCATGATGAGGAGGGCCTTTGAGACTGTGGCTCTCGACCGCCTGGACCGCATCGGTGAGTCCTTTGCCGAGAAAAAAAACGGGACCAGTTAAATGTTATTTATTATTTATATGTGGCTATTTCATTTATTTGCTTCTGTCCTTCATATATTACATTTAATGCTGGTTTGATGCAGTTTGAATAATAGCAATTATGTATTTTTTATAATTTATCTGTTATTCTTACGGTACACTTAGAGACTGAAAAAAACTACAGTGATGGTCGCACTGGCTGACAGAACGTGGTGCATATTCAAACACTGGATCTGACAATTTATTAATAGCAGCCAAGGATGAATGAATGAAAAGATGGATGATTTTCTTTGACATATGAAAAGGAAACACAACAAAGAAAATACTACAAACTACTCAAAACACTCACAATAAACAGTGGATTAAATTTGATCAATAAAATAAATAAGGTCATCATTATTCTCACATCATTGATGCATCCATAATCTGGCATTTAGGATCTTCCTCAGACTTCACTAAACATAAGAATCTAGTATGAATGCAATACCAAACAATTTGTGAAACACCTCAACAAATACATGAAATATTTATTGTATTAATTCAATATTAAGATTATAGTTGTCCATATTTAGTGCTCGCAGGTGGAACATGTTTTGGATTTTGGGCATACAGTATATAGAGACACTGCAGCATTTTCTATTGGAATAGTATTTTTTTCAATCAAGTTTATTCTTTACGAGGGACAGGGGATTTTTTGCTTTCATCTACAGGAGGAGTTGTGTGAGCTGTGTGCGTAGAATAATAAACACATGTCATTTAAAGGTTTATACCCACTCTGACTTCACTGTTTCAGCTACATCATGCTGCGGTGTAACACCTCACATAAGAACTGAACATCCATGTAAATTGGTAGCAGATATATATACATTATCTTATGCTATTAGATGTAAATCCTCTAGAGACAATGCTATGGTACAGATGAGTTGTACTAATAATATGTAGTATGCTCATTAATGAAAAAAAAAAAACAGAGCATGGCCTTATTTGTATTTTCTTAACAGGTAAGAGGAACTCGGTTCTTCAGCATAAAGTCCAGCATCACCAAAGTTCTGGCACACTAAACTTCCAAGAGAGCGAGATCATCCAAAGAATAGTGCAACATGACCGTGACATGGCCCAGTGCACACAGCTGATCCAGACCAGCCTAAACCCTCCACCTGCTCCCCCATCACCCACCCCGGTCATCTGGGCCCCGCTGGTCCAGGCCCCGCTCCAGGCTGCCGCTGCCACCACCCCACTGGCTCTGGCCTTAGCCCACCAATCCCAGCTGCCCTCCATCCTCTTCCACCATCCTCTGGCACCAGGTTCTGGCTCCCTGAAGGACCCCACCAGCCATCCAAAGAGAGTCTATATTGGAGCAAACACATCCAGCAGCTGTGGGTCAGGGCCGGGTTCCCCTGTCAGCTCCACCAAGTTCAGATCCGGGGTTGAGACTCCCACGCTGGCGTCCCTCAGGGCATACCATCTCTCCACCGGGCCTGTGTCACCCACGCTGATGTCCCAGCCCATCTTCACCAGCAGCCTACAGCCTCTGGCCCCTCTACCCTCACACAAGCCCCCACCCCATCCTCCCCACTCCGGCATGGCCTCAGTCTTCCCCATCAGCCAGGCCACTGTCTCCTACACCTGCTCCGCTCAGCTCCACTCTCAGCCCTTCCATGGTGCTATGACCACCCCACCACACCCGATAGGCTTCCTCCAACAGAGGGCGCCAGGGTGGCTTCCAGGGAGATTCCCAGCCCCCTCAGCCTCCACCATAAGCCCTCTGATCTCCAGCTCAGTCAGCCCCATACTAAGCCAGCTGCAGCAGACCTCTCACGCCGCCGCGCAGCAGATGGGGTACAGTCATGACAGAGTAGGCAGGACGTCCAGTGGTCTGAACATCCCACATTTTCCCTTCATCACCAGCACACAGTCCTCCAGTGGATTTATTCAGCCGGGGTCTACAGTCGGAGCAGGTGCTGCAGCCTCCCTGGCGCAGCACAGCCTTGCAGGTCTCCAGTCTGTTTTCCTCCCCCAGGTTCTTCCCGAGCACTCGGCCCTTGCCTCCCTGGCTCAGTATGGCTCCGCCGAGGCCTCGCCCTGCTACACGCCTCCAATCCACAGTCCCAGCATACAGAGCCCTGTGAGGGGAAGGACAGTTCACCATAGTGAGCTCCCAAGCACCGTGGGCTCTCACAGCCCTCTAACCCCCCAGACCTCATGTCCTGCCAGGGTGGCCGGTACCCTCAAAGAGAGGGCCGAGTCCTCTGTGGATCTCTATACCCAGGAAATAAAGACTATCTCAGGCTCTCACAGCTCTATACACCAGGAAAGGCTTTTGGCCATGAGTGGCTCCTCCGAATGGGTACCGGGGGCAATGAGCCCCTTCTCTTCCCCGATGGCTGTCGGTAAACCCTACAGGCCGATCCTGGGTCAAGCCACTCCCGTCAGTCGGACACATTCAGGACCCGAACCTCAGAACCAGTCCGTTGATGTTCACTCTCCACACACTAGATCCCCTGCTAAAATGTTAGAGACTGAACACAAACAGTCCAAACTTCCATCCAACTTGTGAGGTTCAGACACACCCTCCTTTAATGCCTGAACAAAAGGGAGATCATTTCCTTCTTGGCATTGTTTTAACCACTTTGTCAAATTTTAAAGTAGGAGGGTGTGTTATTCTAACCAGATTGGATATCAGTGGTTTCATTTTTAATCAGAGTGAATGGATCGTGGATAATAATGGACAATTATGGATATTTTTTACTACAGGATATTGCATCTTTGAATATAGTAATAAAATCCAAAACCTATTGATGGGTATATATAGCACCTCATGAAAATATCAATTGTTCTATGTATTGTATTATAACCACACTGTGTGATCTGTTATAAGTATTTGTTTAAACCCCATTGTCCTGGCACTTTTGTGTAACCTTTTAGCTTCACCCATTTTGTTGGAAATTTGTCCACAACTGTATCCAGTTATGTTTGAAACCAAAAATTATTGTCCTTTTTTATATCCTTCCCCACCACCTAATGTGTCAGATGAATGCGAGGGTACCCCTTAAGAGTTTCGAGGAGCGACAGACTGTGCACTTTGCTCGTTTCAGAGATCACCTAACGTAATGGTTTGATGACTTCATGTCTTCCAAAATAGTGTTTCAGCAATATTGCACACCCAAATGGGTCACACAAATCAGATCACATTCAAAAAAACTGAAGTAATGAATGTATTGTAATGTTTGTCTGTCTGAGTGGGAGAAGTGGGATTCATTTTTGAGTTTGTTGAACTTGAGAGCGATGATGGTTTTCTGTAGATTACCGGAAAGCGTAGCCAGTTCCAGAAACAACGCACACATTTCTGTTTCGTCCCTTTCACAACTGCGTGTGGGGAGGCGCACAACTGATGCCAACTCATTACAGTCTGACAATAACTCCGGTACTGAACATACACCTGAGCCAGGGTTTGTGTGCCATCAGCTTAGTATGCAATAATCTGTGTTTTTTTTATGGGTATACAAAGGTACTGTGAATCGAAGCACTTGAGTCGACATAAGACAAGAGAATTAAATGAAATAAAAGCAATTGTGGATAATCAAACATCCTGAAACCAGCAATGCACTAAGACTGATTTGAATGTTTCTTGCACCAGTCAAAGGGCTAAAAGCAGTTACTTGGACACATGGTTAACAAGAAACCCTGATGGGTCATATTGCTGCATATTTACCTCTTTCATTTTACATTATTTGATTGTAAAATGTGACATCTGTTGTTGAACAATTGCTGCTTTGTGATGCTATGCTGAATCAATAAGACGTGTATCACTGAATGCTTTTTTAAAACCAGACTCTTAAATCCTTCTACTTGTTAATAAGTTCATGTGTTTAGATGATACTTCTCTCTCTCTCTCTCTCTGGACCTGTTCCCCGGCGAGGAACTGTGAGCAGCTAGCCGGTCAGCAGGCCAAACCATCGGAGGATCCTGTCCAGTGGCTTTAGCTGCCTGGTTATTGAACCTGAGGTTTGCTGTGACTCTGACCCCCTGAGGGAAGAGATATACTATCAGTCAGTAGCCAGTCACTGCCAATGGGCTCGATCAATCCCTCATTATTATTCTCCTCCAACCACGCACCACCACACCACCTGCCAGAGGCATCAGCTCGGATTGAGTGTTACTTTGAGTGTTTTCAACTTAAAGGTGTGTGTAGGTGAAGAGGTGTCAGTCATTCATCTATTTATATATTTATATCTCATTTTGCTGCCTTTTAACCAACAAATATGAGGAATCTATCATCTATGTATGTTAGGCATATTTTATTTTAGCTACTGAATTCAATGCAATAAAATAACATATGGTCAATGATGCTCGTCCTAGCTGTTGATTTTCTTTTCTTGATCTGATAAAATGATGGTGAAGTTTCAGACTCTAATCCGGATTTGCATGGTGTTGTGTTGTGCCAGCATTCAAAATAGCAAGGATTAAAATCTGCCAAATATTCGATTTGTCAATACAAAGAAAAGTATATACCGTGTATATGGAGTGATAACTGCTGGATTAGTGAGTAAATATAAATATTAAATTCAATGCTCTTGCAAGGTCTTATTTAAAACAAATATATATATATTGAGATGAAGATGCCAGGTTGACTCAAAGCAGACAAACCTTGTCTTTTGCATATAAATTGACAGACCTGATGTCTCTTGTCCTGTAATAACTCTACTAGATGAGATAGTGTTTCTGAATATTACTTCATAATGTACTAGTCTGGTTTAATTTTTCCATTGAGGTATTGCATTTACCTTTTCCAACCAACACATCAACAGTTTACTTTAGGATTAGAAATTATGAAAAACAATTCACTGGAGCTTTCTGGAGGTCTGATTCTTTTATTTTTTATTAAATAACTTAATAAGAAATTATGATCAAATAGTCATATGACTAAATACAGATATAATATATTCTATGACCATGTGATAAAAATGGCAGGTTTTCATTATCATGGTCAGAGTTCTAATCTTATTTTTTTGTTGCTTCTTTTCACTGCTGCAGTTTATATTCAAAAATGTACAGAGCAGAGCCAGTTCTGTGATTAGCTGCTTTGGCGTGAATAAACAGACAGAAAATCATGACTGGCTCTGCTCTGCACATGTTTTGATTGACAGACAATTGATGATAAGCAGCAATATTTAATCAAATATAAATACTGACTTTGAAAAAAAAACTTCTGAAATTAAACAAGAAATTACTTGCAATAAACTTGTTTGTGTTTTTAAAATAAATTTGATTATTTCACCATATTATGGTTATTTTTTCTCTGTATTTATGAATTTACTTATTTATTTATTAAATATTTAACTTTTCCTGCTACATAAACTTACTGTGTGAAAATCAGAGTGTTGTGTCCAACAGCGATCTAGTTAAGAATGAATCTAAATTAGCAATTTCACCAACTCTTCTGCTACATATTTTTGTCTAACTGATGCTCTTGTGAACACTTTTAGGAGCACCTCGGACACTTTCAAACTAATGATAGTTTACTTTTGTAGAATGTACTTCAAATGCTTTTTAGTTTATAGTTAAATCCTTTATTATATGGTGTTTCCTTTATTTTGTACAACCACTGCATATTCAGTGAATTGAGTCTGTATTTGGGCCCCCTATGGTATAAATTGAACCATGAACTGCAACGTCCCGAGTTTGAATCCAGCATCGGAGTTTTGTTGCATCTATCTCAATCTCCTTATATTTAACTGGAATACTTAGCATGGAAAATACTGACTGAAAAAATTACTCTTGTCTCAGTTTGGTGTGACAGTGATTACGAGAGGAAGACAAACACAGTTGACCCAAAAATTCCTTTTAATGGATGGAAACCCAGTCATGGCCGATCACTACACAATGTACCAAGTGTCAATTCAGCATGAAACACTGGAGAAGACAATAACAGTACATATTTATGTCTATCCCTGGACAATTAAAGCACCAGAACGGAAGGAAATGACAAAACGTGTACTTGGGGTTGCGTTCAGAGTGCATGCAGAAGAAAAGTGACATCTACCTTGTTCACCATGACAACGAAGTCGGCACACATGTGACAGAGACAGTGACGAGTTTCCACTAAAAGGTTTTGAGATCAGTCTCTGGCAGCAGGATTTATACAATAAATTAAACATATGAATGACAGGAATCAGGGAGTTATTGTCGGTGAACAACACCATCATTGAAGGAGCGGCTTGGTTTTGAATTTCTGTTGGTTATGAAGACTGAAAAGTCTGACACAGGGGGAGGCATGTTACAGGGGAGGGGAGGGGGAGCGGTTACTAATGTCCTTTGATGAAGTTCAAGGCACCAGCACAACCCTCATAGTGTTGGTGTAGCCGGAACCGGGGCGCCAGCCGGTCACAACAATGGCCACATCACCAGACTTGAAGAATTTTTGGTGCTTGCCTAATGGATAGAGAAAAGAGGATTGAATTAATTACAAATAAAGCCTTGTGACTCCGGGCGATGAACAAAATGATTTCACACCGCTTGGATTTCCACTCCCTCCTAATAATTTTACTTTACAAGTTAAAAGTCTTCTTTTTTGAGAATAAACACAAACACTCACCAACTTCCAGGGCAAAGCTCACACGCAGGTCGACGTCCTCGGCCCAGACATCATTGGCAGGCTTGGTGTAGAGCACAGGGTAGATACCGCGGTACAGGTGGGCCTGGCGGGCGGTCTGGCCACAACGGGTCACAGCAATGATGGGGGCACGGGGCCTGTACCTCGACAGCATGTGAGCAGACCTGCAGGTAACAGATACAAATTATTACAAAGGTGTAGAACTGAAAATATTTCAATTTCAACCCCCAATTAAAAAAAACTACACTCCTGCAATTACACTTTTAAGTATATATGGCTTTTTAGCAAACAGTTGGCTTTTTAAACATCCAGCAGTTACGTAGCAACATTATCATTAATTTGAAGTTGTGTTTGTGTATTCACCCTCTGTTAGCTCTATGTTTTATGTTCACTGCAACTGCGTCTGTTGTTTGGTGTGTTTTAGCACTTTTAGAGTTTTCAAAGCTTTTGCAGCTGAAAACAACGCTAAGAGAGCAGTGAGAGTGAACCTAAACAGAAATTTGCATCCAGGTGTCAGAAGTACGTGCTGTGTCATGTGTTGTGAGGATGAACTCCCAAATGGAGAGGAATCAACATGGAGTTAAAATTAACTCGTAGAATGTCAGGGTTCAGATCTCAAAAGGTCACAAGTGGAGCACAGATTGTGAGTGCCGTGAAAGCTGGCACACTTCATATGAGCCAAGGGCTTGTGCTGGGCAGAGAGCGGAGGCGGAGGAGTAGCGTGATATTATAATGCACCAGTTTCTTTGCTCACAGTGGGCGCCGTGGATTATACTATGACTCAGAGCTTTACAGAGAAGATTTACAGGATGGGCTTCTTCTTGGAGTCTCACCTGCCAGACTTGGTGAGCACGATGATGGCGCTGGCGCAGCACTTGAAGGAAGTCTCGACGGCACCGATAGCGACGGACTCTGTGGGGTCACGGGTCAGATGAGAGGTGCGACGCAGCTCCTCGAACATCTGCCTGTGGAACATGGCTGCCTCGGCTTCACGGGCAATCTGAACATGAGAGAACAAAAATAAAAAAACTGATGACAGTAGTTTCGGGCTGTCAGCCAGTTTTAACTGCAGGAGTTAGTTTGTATTTCAAAGGACAAAACAAAGGGGCAGTTAACTTCAGTGCAGAGGTCTTCATACCTGAAAGCACACTGAGACATGAAGCTAAACAACAGTGGCGGCCATGATGTCCAGGGACTGTTGCTGTGCACTGCAGATCCTCAGACACATGCTAATTGAGTAATATGATCACACAGTTAAAGCACAATGCAAGAAGACAACAAGAGATGTTTGGTAGCAGATGGACGGAAGGAGGGGCGGGTGCAACAGGGATACACAAAGCAAGTTGAACAAATACTAAACAGGCTGTTAGTAAAACCCAAGCTTATACCAGTGATGTGCTCATAATGTAAAAGCTGCGTTTCTCTTTATTCTACATGATTTAGAAAATATAACTTACACCATAAAGTAAAACATTACAATTTTATCAAAGTTTTTCTTTATTTGTTTATTATTCATAACCTTTATAATCACTGAACTGGGGGTAAAACCACAGTGGAACTTTATCTATGTATCTATCTATCTATTATGAAATTGTCAAGCTGTCTTGTATTGCTGGACACCAAAATGTCCAGTTCTTGTAAAAAGAAGCTAAAACATAATTATTAATGTATTATTGTGTATTTTTCATTGTCAATATGTGACCAAATTGGACTGATATAAAAGTTACAAGGGAAACATCCCTCTTCAGATGTAATTTTTTTATCTTTTAAGTGCAACAAGCAGCCTCAGGTCTCCACAAAACAGTGAGCCTATGTATATAAAGCCCTGGCAAAGATTAAGTTTCCAGCACCACTGTGTTTCCTGATCATGTAAAACCATTGGCACAATTCTCACTGAACAAAACGTGCAAAAATGCTGGTGTGGTGTTGTAACATTCCTATGAAAGATGCCTATATTGTGCACACATACACTGACCACTATACAACAGTTAAGGAAAGGGACCAGTCAGGGGTGCTCTTACCATGTGCTGTGTGCGCACAGCCTCCAGGGGGTAGTCTCCCTTGGCAGTCTCACCACTCAGCATGATGCAGTCGTTGCCGTCCAGCACGGCATTGGCGACATCACTGGCCTCAGCACGAGTAGGGCGAGGTTTCTTGGTCATGCTCTCAAGCATCTGAGGAAAATCAACAAGACTCTCAGATACACTTTTACATACATGTTTTCCACAAAAGAGTCGTCCTTCTGAGGTCACAGACCTGAGTGGCACAGATGATGGGTTTGCCAATCCTGGTGCACTTGCCAGTCATCATTTTCTGGGCGATGAAGACCTTCTCTGTTGGGATTTCAATGCCCAGGTCTCCACGGGCAACCATGATGCCATCACTAGCCTCCAGGATCTCATCAAATCTATCAGACAAAAAGAAAAAAAATCAGTTCACCAAAGATTCAGATCTGCGCAGATTGAAGTGTGACTGCTGAAAATCCACCCACCTGCGCACACCCTCGTGGTTCTCCAGCTTGCTGATGATCTTGATGTCCTTGCCCTTCTCGCCCAGCACTTTCCTGACAGCCTGAACATCAGCAGCCTTACGGATGAAGGAGGCGAAGACCATGTCAACACCCTGCTCCACGCCAAACTGCAGGTCCTTAATGTCCTTCTCAGACACAGCAGGCAGGTCAACAGCAGCTCCGGGCAAGTTGACGCCCTTCTTGCTGCCCAGCATACCGCCATTCTCAATGTTACACATCAGGAAGTCGTTGCCTTAGGACACAGAATGAAGAGAAACTTAATTTCCATCAGTAAGCAGAAAGGTGAAAGCAAAATTTGCATAAGACAAGGAGCCAAACAGATGATTGCTGTGCGCTTACCAATTTCTTTAACCTTTAGGGAAATCAGACCATCATCAATGTAGATGTAGCTTCCGTTCTGCACAACCTTGGTGATGTTCTTGTAGTCGAGCCACAGAACTTTCTCATCACATTTCTCCATGTACTGGTCATCAAGTGTGAGCTTGATGGTTTCACCCTTCTTGAGCTCAACCTCAGCAGTGCCACTCTAAACAAGACCAAGGAGAGAGAGCTTGTTCATTCTCTGGAAAAAAATCTCTACATTAAACTTTCATACTATTATTTGTGCAATAGATCAAAAATGGCCTCATCGGAGCCTGGTGGTTTGGTCAGAACTTACGCCCTTGATAAGTCCGGTCCTGATTTCTGGTCCCTTGGTGTCCAGAGCGATGGCCACTGGTCTGTAGTTACTAGTTCCTGGCCCAAAGCTCTCAGCTGCCTCACGGACATTCTTGATGGTCTCAGCATGGTACTGTATGACGTGGGGTGTTAAACAAATGTTAGCACACTGAAAAATTCTAGAAATCTAGCATAGAACAGAATTTACATTAGTGAATTACACTGGTTAATTATTACTCAGTCATGTTTTATTTAGCTGGAGAAAAGATTATTTCTAAATGTGTCAAATTCTCAATACAGTAAAATGAAGTTAATACAACAACAGGTGGACAAACTTGGTCATGCAGTCACACAGACGGCACGGCGTTGGTTACATAAATATATGTAGTACATTGTGAATGGCAGCTGCAACACATTTTAAGCTCATGACATTGTTCAGTTTGACTGTACATAAATAGCTGCTCACAGACTACATGGTATATCATGAATAGTTCCCAAAATATTGGTGCTTTGCCTTTAAAGCAGGGTGTTTGACAAATTAAATGCAAATTAAAAAACTGCTGTCGGTCTACAGCTATGGGTCTAGTAAATGCATTCTACATGCAAAAACACAGAATAACAAAATCAAAGTCTAATCTGTACACTGACTACTGTGCTCTGTCAATAATGAATGCCTCACTGCTCTTTCACTACATGCCTTCTTGTCGCACTGTTGCTACGAGGCTGACTCTCAGAGAGGACCTATTTATAGCTGTACTGACAACTGACACACCAATGAGACAGAGGTCAAATATATTTTGCCCTTCTCATAACAAATAATGTATCCACTTTTGTTGTGATTTTCTGGAGGAATGATTATCAGTTTTATTATTTTTCGTTGCTTAAAACTTCACTAAATTTTTCATTTTTTATTTAGCAGTGTTAAGCAAACACACCACTGCACAACTCAAAAGCCACTCTGAGAGTTGAGTTACACTGGGGAGGGAAAGCACTGCTGCTAACCTTTAAAGATCCAAATATCAACTGTGGATATTCATACTAGAGCTGATGACATATTTGATGTCTCATGCACTCAGGTGACAGTGAAAAAGGTAAAGAGGCATGACTTTTAAAGGCGAGGGGTCAGTAGTATAAGGTCGGCTAAAGAGTTGGCTGTGATGCAGTTGGGTTGCCAAATCACAAGCTACAACACAGACCTGGCACTAAGGGGGCAAGTACAAGCTCATAGATCAAATTACAGTCTCCAACAGTTACCAAGACATAAGAGTAATGTCCCCCTGACAACTGCAGCTGTAAAGGGTAAATCTACACTGAATCACTTGCAGAGGGTAAAGAAACCACTCTGTTTGAGTTCATACTTTCAAATTTTTTGCACACACACCAAACAAAGATGTGCAAGTGTTTTCACCTGCTGTGACCTCACCATTTGGTATTGTGTATTGCAACTAGAAAGTTTAAGTGAAGTTTTGGAGATGCAATAAGGGGCAAAAAATAATTATATTTCCCATTCTTTACTTACTTCATGTGTGCCATGAGAGAAGTTCATTCTTGCAATGTTCATCCCAGCCTTGATCATTTCCTTGGCCATATCCACAGATCGGGAGGCAGGTCCTGCATTGAGACAAGTGAATGATGGGATTTTATTTTGATGAGAAATACTAAGCTAAATATGAGCTTTATAGGGTCATATGGATGTTTTAACAATGAAATAATCTTTGAATTAAGTGTGCAACAAGAGATGAATCTACAGGGTTTATTAATGTGTCTAACCGATTGTGCAGATGATGCCAGTGTTGCGAGACACAGCAGGTTCAGAGTCAATGTCCAGCAGGCACATGTGCTCAATGAAGGTGTCCGCCATGGCAGCATGCATCTGCTGGGTGTGGATGACGGCAGAGCCTGTATCTTTTGACTTCGACATGACTGGATCTGTGTCTGCAGGAAATGTCCTGTGGAGACAGAGAAGGAAACAAGTGTGATGATCAATTAGTACCTGACAACGCTACCTCTGACATGTATCATAGGCTGTAGAGGAGATTTTTTTTTCATGGGCCACAGACCGAAGACAGTCGGGGTAAAGGCTCCAGATACTTAAAACCAAGAGCTTGTCATAGATGTTACAATAAAGCAACAAATTATCACATAAACGTGAGCATGTATATATTCTAAAAGTATAGAAAGGAACCAGTAACTTTAGTGAGATTCTATCATTATTATGTCAATTAGTACATACTTATATTAAGGAGTGACCCCTCTGTTGATTAATTTGAAGGTCTCCACCAGTGGAGAGTGACTGTGTAAGCTGAGC
Source organism: Lateolabrax maculatus (assembly GCA_031216445.1). Lineage (NCBI taxonomy): Eukaryota > Metazoa > Chordata > Actinopteri > Acropomatiformes > Lateolabracidae > Lateolabrax > Lateolabrax maculatus. Next base: position 19,175,755 of record CM062214.1, read on the forward strand.
GAACAGCCTGTGCAAAAAGCAACAACGACAGTATGTGCCTGCCTGACTGCACTCTCCCACATTCCAGCGGGAGTTTATGTGCAGCTGAAGAAGAGGAGCTGGTCACTATTGAAAAAGGCTAAAGGTAATTCCCACACTCAAAGAACAACTCATGGATTTCAGGAGGAAGCTGAAAAACATTATATGTGCTTCCCCAAGTGCAATGCTGGTTGAGAAGCAGTCGCAGGGCAGAGAAGCTTATCAGGATTCAGCTTACAGTTGGCTACAATAGAGGTGTGCAACATGCATGACAAACAAGTGTTGTCAGTCAGTGCATGGAAAAATGGTGTGTGCTTGCTGGGACACCATTCCTGCCCACGGCATTCACCTAAAATAACATGGTCAGCCGAGAGTATTTATGGACTGTAGAAACATATCAGAAAAAGATACAATTCATCAAAATTATGTGATAAAAGGGCAGTGTTTTTTAAAAAATATATAAGTATATAACATATTACAGCTTACAGACATGCGAAAGCTGCTTGCAATTAATGTAACAGCTAATAACTAAACAATTGTGCTTATGTAATAGATTACAGAGTAACAGGTCATGTATTAGGCTGCTATTTATTTCATTAAGTCTTTATTTCATTACTCACTGTTTTGTCTACCTAATTATCAGCTACTGAGGACACATAGGTTGTCAATATTCAGATAAGAAAGAATAAGATCAAACTTTCTTTATACCAAGGATGGGAAATTAACATTACAGCATCATAAGAAACAAAGGAGAGATGTAGTATCAGAACAGGATACAGATAAATAGATAAAATATATCAATTTAATTAATAGATCAAAGTTAGAGAGCTATACAGGACTTTACCCAAGTACAGAGTGCATAAAGAAACTGTATGTGCAAAACCAAAAGGGCACTCTAGATATACCAGATCAAAGTGACATTTTAGTTACAGCATATTTGTATATTTTAAATATATTTTTTATATAAATAAAAAAATATGCATACTGATTATGATCATGCATAACACTTTAAATATGATTTTGAATGATATAAAGATTTTAGAAAAAAAAAATTTGATCAGTGATTGAAATTACTTTTTTTTACTTAAAAAAAATTATAGGAAAAGATAATTTGATGTAAATATTCAGTCAGCTCTAATTCTAAATCTTCTTTCCTCTCTCCCTCTGCCCTGTTACTCACCTACCGGGTGAACTCTGCTGAGACCAATGCGCCACTACCGCTGCTGGAGCTACAGGTTTTATTCCCCTCTCCGACCGGGACTACTTTCCTGTGGGAACGGCACCCGTGACACAAGATATAGGGCGCGACAGCCGGGGCCAGATTTAGCGTTTGGATAGCGAGTTGAACGTATATTTTTCGCATGGACGTTGTTTTCTATAGGCTAATGTTAAACCCAATGTTAAATTTCCCGATAAAATGACAGAAGTTAGACAAATATTGAGGGAGGATACAGCGCAGGTGCGAGTGTTGTTCGCCTGTCCAATCACAAAGCTCTCCGCTGACTCTTAAACATGAGCCAAGGCACCAAAACCAGCTGCATCTTAAATTATGAGCAACAGGATGACCTTTTGACTGTTTTTTCCCTGCCTTTTTCTGATGTAAGTTATGTTCCTTTTTACATAACTATTATTGTTATTATCATGGTTTTTATTCTATTTTTCTTTACCTTATTTATCTAAAGGACCAAAGAGGAACTTAATTGGCAATAAAGATAGAAACCATAACAGGCAGAATCACAATATTTGTATGATATGGGCTACTGCTACTTATTTCCTGTCCTGACCTCTGACCCCAAACTTTACTCTAGGCCTACCCATGCTAAACACAGTTCTTACACTAAGGTATTGTCCTATTTTTTATGTGAGCACTTAACACAAACTATAAATCTTTTAACACTCTTTTAAATAAATGTATTCGGAAATGTATTTAGATTATGAGATCTAATTTTTTTGTTTTTGTGAGGTCATTTGTTGAGTGCAGAAATACAAAAACACTCATACTTTTGATTTGGTGCCTTTAGTTTCTTTTCCAGGATACATTATCATCAACATTATGCAACATTTAATAAGAAATGTTGTTTATTTGTCAAGCTAATACATTTCTTCAGATGCAAACGTAGAATATGTCAGGACTTTTTTCTTTATTTAATTTATATGCATTCGTTGTTTTTCCTTCTTCATTATTTATTTTATATTTCTGTTGATTTTGACATTTCCCCCCTCCTTTTTATGGTTGCACTATGCTCTCTTCATTTTGAAGCTGACAAATGATCTCCTCTGCTTCTTTTTTCACATGTTAGTCTTCATGTCACACCATTGGACAGGCAGGGCGGTATAATTTTAGGTTGTTTCTTGAGCTCAGTAGGGGTTGGTTTGTGTCTGCATTCCTGCAGCATGATATGACAGTCCAAATGCATTTACTTCGAGTTTGATATATAGTAATGGAGTTTCAAAATGAGAGAAAATGTGCAGCTAAGCTGAAAATGACATGCAGTCAAGGATATGAGAGCTGAAGAGACAAAAGCAACAGTGGATGCTTGCAGAGAGGCAAACTCAATATCAGCCTGCAAACATATTATACAGATGCATGCATTACACTCAGTCAGGTACATTACCATATGACATACTACACAAATAGACATGAAACCCATCTTATGGCTCATTCTCATTCATGTCATGATATGTTATGGTAGGCCTATATGTAGCTTTCTGTATATATAGTTGAGCAAAGCTGGGCTCCATGTAGCATGGCAGGAACACACTGGGAACATGCTGTACCATGCCATAAAAATAGATCCACCCAGTGCCATGTTCAACATTTATGTGCACTCTCCTCAATGGTGTTTAATACAATCAAAATGGGCTATGTCAGCTTTGCTCAGTAATAGGGATACTACATTTTTGTGCTCTCTTTGTGTGTATGTGGGTAATTTTCAGAGGCACATTACTTTTACATTTCTCAAGTTTTAGTTAGTTTAGTTTTAGTCCAATAATTGAAAGAAAATCATATTTTTCTAGGATATTTGTTACTATGTGTAAATTGTATGGGAAGGCTCGGGTTTACGCATCGACTGAAAAAGTTGGAGCCTTCCTTTGCTGACTAGGTAGCCAATTGACCTGAACTCACAAATGTTTTAACATGTAAAAAACATCCTTAACTGACCAGAATTATGTAGTGAGTCCTGAGTTATAAAACAACTAAAACATAAGGTAAAAAATAAAGATATTGTCTGTAAATGTTAATGGCAAAGAAAGCAGTTAAACAAGGTAAATCTAAATGAATTGTGCAGTATTCCATCTGGATGTGTCATTTATGACTCCTAAATATTCTTGTGACAGTGATCCTTGAAGAGGAGGAAATCTGACTCCAAATTTAATTCCACCCACCTCCCATCCATGTAAGGATAAATGTATAACCTAAGTGTGAGAAAGCTGGCTTGAAGCCAGTGGAGCCGTGGGTTATAGAGAGATGCCTGCAGTACTGACCTCCAGTTTAAAACAATTAATTATTCTTTTAAAATGACATCCAACGAAATGGCCACAGTTCACCCGTGTTTCAACTGCAACACCCTGGTAGTAATTGTGTTGATTTGGCATCAAAATGTATGAATTGTCTCTTATGTTTTACATTGAAGTGCAACAGGTATATAATCAAACAAAATTAAAATATTTTTTCTTCTTATTTCATATAATTTTAATACAATGTAAAAAAAAAAATCTACATTTTCAGTCAATTTCAGGGAAAGGTTTTGAGTCTGTAGTGTATTTACACAACATGCATACTAAATCTGCTTCACTTTTGAGTGTACTAGAGATGGACACTATTCTGCCACTAGTCTATCACTCACAGCTGCAAACATTAATCCATCTCTCTCTCTCTCTCTCTCTCTTTCTCTCTCTCAGCAACAGCTCTCTCTTGTGGACAACTGGTTGAAGTGTCATGAGCTTTTCTCCACTGAAAATCGGTTTAAATAAAGGATTTTACAACTTCTATTTATTTCAGTTTACTTCCTGACAATTCTCGATGTTGACTGTTTGGTGTCTACAACAGAGGAAGAAATTTCAGTTGCTTTGTATTTGATTGCTTTATATTCTTACTGTTCATGCTCAGTCGTGAAAATGACAGTATACAGTACAGGGGTTCCTCCTAATGTGCCCACCCACTTTAAATAAACACAGCCACATAACAATCTCCCACTCAGGTCTAAGTGGATTACTCTGAGAAAAGACTTGCACACAGATGTATGTAGTGCTAGAAGTGTCTAATCTGGCCAGACTGCAGAGCAGCAGGCGACTGCTAACAAGGGTAACTGCCGATTAAGGTCAGACTGCAGCACAGCAGGCAGACAGGAAGACTAATAAATGCCAAACATCACCCGTATCACCATCCTTCACCTCCAGGGATCTTTGCTCTCATCAAAGTCTTAAAACTGATTCGTGAACCTGACTTTGCAAGCGTCTGGATGACAGTATGATACATGGATTTAGTTTTTTTTTTTCCCCCTCTTTCACTAAGGAATATATACACTGTGGAAGGAAGGCACTCATATTACATAAATAGGACAGAGCTTCTTTAAGTGTGCATAAAACCCTGGAGCTACAGGTCTCATCCTCAGCCTCTCCTCTGTCTGGACCACATTCAGCTGATCAGGCTGTCAGTATCTGAAGCCAATCATGAGCCGCTGAAGTCCGAGACTGAACATGTGGGACTTCGAGCCAGTCGAGTCAACAAACAGGAATATTCCATGTTTTGGTTCTTTCAGGGCCACATGTGGACTCAAGATTTCTACTTTTTGTTGATGCTTTTTTATATCATTACATTGCTTGTTCAATTGTAATATGTGGAAACTCCAAGTTTTTCTCTGGAAGCAAAGGTAATGGACACTGACAACATTAATACATTATTACCAAACATTTTCAATAATATGCCTGAAGATGCTGAGATAAGGGGAGGCAAATAAAAATAATATTGGTAATGAAAATGTAGTTTAAATTGTGTAGAAAATACCCACAGTCATATGTTCATATACTTATATATTGTTCAGGTAGCTGAACTAATTCAACTCAATTTTTTTTTTCCAGCTTTGTGTTTGTGTCAGTCACAGAGAACACACTGATGATTACTGCTGAAGAGGTGCCAAAGAACTGAACACATGGTCAGTCTATAAGTCCCAAACCTCTCTCTCCTATTCATATTATATTCTTAATTACACAGTCTGGACATGTTTTCAGGGTAGTCATTTGTTTGCATTGACAGCAAATAAATTCAACATTTTTTTTAGAACTGAAATCCATAGCCAATTAATTGATTAGTTGTTCGGAACTCATCTGCAACAATTTTGATAATGGATCAATGGTTTAAGTCTTCTAAGCAAAATGCCAGAAATGCACTGGTTATGGCCGCCATTCTGGTTCTAAATCTGAATATTTGCTGATTCTACAACATTAAATTCAATATCTTTAGGTTTGGGCTTTTGGTCTGACAAAACAAGACATATGAATAAGTCACCTTGGACTCTGGGTAACTGGGTAACTATTTTATATACATTTTATATTTTTTTAACCAAATAAATGATTGATTAATCAAGAACATAATTAGCAGCTGAATTGATATTGAAAGTAATCATTAGTTGAAGTCCTGTTTTGTTTAGCAACCACTACATGGACATGGAAAGCAGATATCACTGTTCCACTACATATATATTCTTATATGTATTATATGCCCTATACTGAAATATTCATTGTCTACAGTAGATGTATTATATGCTCTAAATGACCTGTAAATGTGAAATCAGTGACAGTGTAAGCAGCATGATTAGTCGACTATGTTTGAGTAGACTGAAGGAACAAATCAGCTGTGTAAATAAGAGGATCTTTTAACTGACAGCTTTTCCTGTTAACCCGACAGGAGACTGAGTGCCAGCAGTGGACAGAGAGCCCGACTGATGAGGACAGTGACACAGAAGAGATCCTGTGGGGAATCCATGTAAGCATTACTTTGTAGTGGTTTGCACAATTTCCGTTATCATTAAACACTCGGGTAAAGAAAGCTACAGACACAAATTGTTGCCTATGAAGTTTTGTTAAAAAGTATAAGTTATCATTTGTTCATTGTTCACGAGTAAAGTTTGAAATTAATATGAACACTTAATAAATGGTTTATAACACCATGATGTAGATTTAAGCAGATTTATGGACATTTTAATCTAATTTAATTTAAGTGTTTATTAATGAATTTGCCAACAACTATAATTTGGCCTTTGAAGTATCCATAACAGGTGTATAAACAGGTAGTAAATGATTGATTACACTCTATAACATATTTATTATATATGATTGCACAAACAAACGCTTGAAACTGTTTATAAATGTGCTCAAAACTCATGAAGACACGCTGAGTTTCAGAAATAGTAGTTTGAAAAAAGATTCTCCACTTCTTAGATTTCTTCAGGGGCTTTCAGCAAATTAAGTTTTTGAGAGTTAACAAGTTTTTTATGGTTGAATAAATAAATACATACATAGTTATATAACTTAATAAACACAGTCCTTATCATATAAAATATGTCATTTAATCATTCATTATGCTTCACAGGAGGAGTTATGCAAACACAGTTGACAAATACATTAATAAACACACAAAAATGTCCTTATGTGTGACTACAGTGTAGTGTGTTATAATAAATTATAAATAATTTATGAATTGTTTATTTATTGCTTATAAATACTAAATATAAAATATAGATCGATAAGATAAAGTGTTACCCACATTTTATATCTTAAGAAACTTCTTGTCATGATGGAAATAGCATTCTTCTCAGCCATTGTTGTAAAAATCTGTGAGTGGTTTAATCCCTCAGCCCCCTGCGGTGCTGAACTGTTTGGACCATAAGGTAAGTTTGTTAGTGTTTGTCTCAGCAGGAGAGCTGTGCCACTGACCTGTATCACCACCCCCAGCTGGATACAGACATAGAGGCAGTCAGGACTTTGTATTCAGACTCTGCAGTCTCTATCAGGTCAGAACATCTTTTCTTTTTTCGTGACCCTAAAAGGAAAGGATCTCTGCAGCTTTTATATACCAAATGTTCCCTTCCTCTTCTTTTGCTATAGGGAGTACACGTCAATTGATGATGTGGATGTTGACTTAAACATAAATGCCAAGCTTTTGGATGTAAGTAAAATTTATAATACACTCAATTCAAGTACAATGCTTTGACATGTTTGCTGTCATGGTATCTTGGTCTGTTTAATATGATCACACTGTTTGGTGTCCGCAGGAGGAAGTAGCCAAGGCCTGGGGGATTAATCCATCAGAGCCCATCGTTATCCGTCTGCACTTCTCTCTGTCTCAGTATCTGGACGGTCCTGGTGAGCATCAACAACACTGCTACAAACCAAATTTACTATACATTTAAATTTACTGTAAATTATCTGATTAGGTGATGTTCTCACCACAGCACCATCAGTTGAAGTCTTTCAACCATCCAACACAGATCATTTCAGCCTTGGGAAACAACTAGAGAAGTGAGTGTTCATACTGTACATTTTATGGCAGTGATAATTAGATTTCTTAGTGCATGTTGCAATAGGTTCTCTAATCATTAGTCAAGGTGTCACTTCAAACTTTTTAGTTCCAACATGGATTAAGATTTTTAGCCCTTTCTACAGTATGTTATTCATAGCAAACCTACGCACAAAGATTTAATTAACACTTAATTTCTGTTCTCCAGTCTCCTCACAGTCTTCTTATCTCGGGAGTGGAAACATCTGACCAATGAGAACATCGTAGTCCAACAGAAGAGCAGACAAACCTGGTTCCGGCCAAAAGGAACCATCAAGAAATTTCGTGCAAGACTTAACATCTGGCCCCCACGATCAAAGTATGTGACAATTTAATTAATTCAGCAGTTATATTGCAATTCACTTTGTTCTTGATTCTCTATTCACTGCTTTCTCACTCACGTAAGCAGGTCCAATGAGCTCCAGGAACCTACTGTGAGAGAAAGGATCATTTTACCAGCAATTAAACTGAACCGTTTCACAAATCATACAACTTCCTACACCATCAAGAATCCCACAGGAGAACTCTTCACCTACACTCCCAGTGGCAAAGTGAGAACTATTTTACGGTCGCTGCTTGTTTGTGACAATCTTTCCAGGTTTTTGTCTCCCCTATTGATTAATATATTTTGTCAGTGATTGATAATTGTGTTTGTGTCCCTTCTCACACAGAGGGTGGGGGTATCAGCAGTCAAGTCATCTGCACAGCTCAATACCAAACAGCTAATAGAGCTGCTTTTCTCCTCCCAGGCCATCAGGCACTGTAAGACCCCCCCAACTCTGCAGCACGGCTTCCTGGTACAGGTAAAGCATAGGCAAACAAGTGCTTTTATATTTGGTCAAAAGGGGGTCAAGTGTAACTGCACTCAGTCTCATAATCCTGCTCGTGCTGACGGCTAGTGGTGACCACATGTACTTTCTAAATCCTGTGCAGCAGTGATCTTTATGTTCTTTTATAGTACAGTGATAGTACTTGTGTTGGTGCTGCATTGTAGAAAGAGTATTTGAAACAGAAGCACCTGAAATCTGAAGTATGGAAATGGAAACTAATAATAATAGTACAGAAATAAAACAACCATTCTCCACCAAAATGTAGTTTGTGTTTGACAATGATTTACAAAGGCTGTAAAAATATCAATCAAATCAAATTTTTTAGTTGATATAAGGTAGACATTAAGATGGAATGCAAGCAAAATTGAAAATGTTTTTCATTGTGTACACAGATAATGAGGTATGCTGAGCAGAGAATCCCCACGCTGAATGAATACTGTGTGGTCTGTGATGAGCGACATGTGTTTCAGAACAGCCCGATGTTAAAGGTACGCTCCTATTAGCTGGTGGTTTAGTGGCGAATCTTCTGAAGCAAAATTGAAAGTACAGTTACTGTTAATATATTGTCACTATGCTTTGTGTGTGTTTCTAGCCAGCAGTTTGCACCAGGGAGCTATGTGTGTTTTCCTTTTATACGCTGGGGGTTATGTCTGGAGCTACAGAAGAGGTTGCCACCGGTGCAGAGGTTGGTAACACACATACACATTTTTAAGGTTGTCCGGATGATCATAATCTAAGATTACTGTATTGCAATAATGTCTGTTCTACAGGTAGTTGACCTGCTGGTGGTCATGTGCAGAGCTGCCCTTCAGTCTTCACGCAAGAGCATCATATTTAACCCGTACCCTTCTGTTGTTGATCCATGCAACCCCAAAACCCTGGCCTTTAGTCCAAAGGTATATACTGACTTGATTCGTTATGGGCTAATCAGTATGTTAATCTTTTTTTTTTTTTTTCTGAACCAATCATGTCTTGTTTTGTTTTGGCAGAGAAGGAGCTACGATAGGCTGCAAAAAGCTCTGGACAGTGTCTTGTTAATCAGGAGGATGGCACAGGTGACTGATCTTAAAATAAATCCCATGCTCATGACACCATTTTCAGGATTCACATCTGGTTCTCCTCGTCTGAGAATAATCTGAAAGCTGGTGAATGTTTCCTTGACATTTCCATTAATATTAGATGGATGAAACTGTATTTTATCATATCCAGGGCCCTTACTCTGAAATAAAGAAGCAGATGGACAAGATAGACCCTCTCGCTTATCCCTTACTACAATGGTGAGTGATGCAATCGAAACTAGCATTTCACTTATATTTTTTATTCTATTTCATAATCTTGATGTGTCATCAAATCAGAATGTTCCTTAGATTCATACCCAGGTGTGTGTTTGTATGTTTGACAACAGGATTTTAGCAAGCAACAGATCACACATTGTCAAGCTTCCGCTGAACAGGGTATGATAGAGTAGTTCACAGTTAGAATCTGATGTCTTAACACAGTAGTTGCAAGTTTTACAGCAGTAGTAGCTCATAATTGTCAGACAAATATTAGATGATATTCTGTGTTTTGTACTTTATATACATTTTAATCTGTTGTTGCTCTCTTGTCTATTTTTTTTTATCTCTTGGTGCGCAATAGCAACTTAAGTTCATGCACACACCCCATCAGTTCCTGTTGATCAGCAGTCCTCCGTCCAAAGAGGCCCGTTTTCAAACTGCCAGGAAACTTTATGGCAGCACCTTTGCTTTCCAGTGAGTAAAATCCACAAATGTGCCACTAATATAAAAACTTCATATCAACGCTACGCACAGAATATGATCCCTGGTTCATACACTTAGACTCTATTTTCTCTTCTTTCAGTGGCTCCCACATCGAAAACTGGCACTCTATTTTGAGAAATGGGCTGATTGATGCCTCTTATACAAAATTACAGGTAGAGTGTAAAAATAATAAACGGTTTTGTATTCTTTTAAGCTAAGTTAATATAGGTCTTTAAATCACAGTGGAGATTTCAACAGAGTTTTGGCCTGCTTTCTATTCAAGCTTCATGGAGCTGCATATGGGAAAGGCATCTATCTGAGTCCTATCTCAAGCATATCATTTGGATATTCTGGTATGAATACACACTATAATTTCTTTTTCATAATACACTGCATACACAATTACCTATTCATACAAAGATTACTATTAATTATTGATTCTAGCGGGTTTTTGACATTTCCTTCCTCCTTATTCAGAAATGGGAAAAGGGTACCACCAAATGCCCACCAAAGAAGAACTAATAAAGAAATACAACCAAATAAACCAAATCAAACAGGTAAGTTATCATTCACATTTGTCTAAAATGTGCCTGGATGCACTCTATACAAGGACATCTTCTCTTGTTTTTTGTATCTCATGCTGTGTTCTCTGCTGGTTTTAGGAACGGCCAGGGGAAGCTAGGTTTCTACAAAACAGGAACCTAAACTGCATTGCTCTCTGTGAAGGTAACTTTTTAAATACATAAGTGCTACAAAGGGCATTCATTTGTTTGATCTTGAGACATTGTTTTATAAAGGTTGTCGGTATGTCTTGACAGTCATAACCTCAAAGGACCTTAAAAAACATGGGAACATTTGGGTGTGTCCGACATCCGACCATGTGTGCACACGATTCCTTTTTGTGTGAGTATAACATGAAACAGCAGAGATGTTACTGACTGGAAAATGTTTCTGCCTCCCAGTGATAAGAAATTTCCAGACAATATTTCACATTTCTACAAAGTTCTGCTTTTTTTCCCTCTCAGGTATGAGAATGGCCACGTGGGAGATGTCCACATCAACACTCAGGAAGACAGGATCCACAGGGAAATTTTACAAGTAATTGCTTCAAAGCCGTGCTGAGAAAACAACACACAACACACACACATATATCCACACATTTCTTTATGATTAGAGTGCAGATTTTATACAAAAACCCTGACTGAGAATAGTTTCTCTGTGGCTAAACATATTAAGTTTGACTTTTATTAGTTGGACAAGTGAACATAAACAAGGAGCTGCCTGATATTACATTTATTAACTTTTGTTTGAATGAAAAACACTAACTGAAAAGAAGGAAAATACTACCACAGACCTGAAGAAGGCATCTTTTCTTTCTGTTATCAACTGGAATAATATTAGATGGATTAAACTAGTATGTTGCACCTGTAAAAGCTTGTTTGCCTTATATCTAAATTTACAGTTTTGTGTAATTTAAATCTGTGTCTACCACCAGTGTCATAACTCTGTACTGTATATTTTGTAAATTTTTATAACCACACATTTTTTAAATAAAAGTTTACAATATTTGCTAATTTGTTCAACAGGTCAGATGTCTTTCTTTTACTTGTTAATGCAGATTGCCGACAGCTCGAAGGTCCACTTTTTTGTTATTTATGTAATACATGTGTTTACCACAAGATGGAAGTGTAACCAATAAAAACTACTCTGAAGGTTTTTTCATAGCCAACACAGAGGGAATGAAACCTTATCATTTTATGTTACAGCAGTTATAATTCTAAATGTCTGTAAATTGAGACTATTACAGGTGTTTAAATTAGATTAATTATACACATCCAAATTACAGTGTTGACATGAGTTTGTGTTATATTCTACTTATATTCAAACAATATGAGACAACTGTATAACACACCAGATGTGTCTCAGGGGTCACACACAAAAAAATCATGTGCTCTTGTGCGCTATCCTGAAACAAGCCCACACAAAGAAGAAACTGAGAGTTTTTGTGGCACATGCATGAACTCCAGTGACACACAGTCATTATCCAAATGTTACCAATATTCTCATGATGGGAAATATATTCACTGATTGACAGTTAATGTGCATTTAATTGACCTTTGACGCCAGTGATTTATTCCCCTGGGAACCAATTGTAATTTGTTTTGAACTATATTGACACCACTGAGAATCACACATCTTTATGCTCATTGTTCGAGTCAGTGAATATCATTGGGTGCATACCATCCTGTGAGGCAGAAATGCACCATTATAACAGTATACTGGTTCCATATGAGCCCCACAGCTGCCTCCTGACCTCCTCCCTTGGCTTGGCTCCTTTAAAGAAAGCATCTAGGAAAACACCTCTGTTTGCATCTAGATACAAATCTTTTAAAAGTTCTGGTTTTATGCAAGTTTGGTGTAAAAAAGAAGCAGCTCCGAGGTATGATTGTCCTCATGTATGTCATGGCACAAAGGATGTAGCAAACATTTTCTGGGTCAGCCCAGCAGGCGATGGACTGAAGGGAGGAGAACTGTGAAGTTGCTGTAATAGCCCAAAGGAAGACATTTCTAAAGGAACATATGGCTCTCTGGTGATAGTGCAGAGGGGAAGTTGTCTTGAAAACCATGATAGACTGAATGTTGCAATAAACATTATATTATTTCGAAATAACTTAACCCCAGTGAGATTGTAGTTTGGTGCAATATCTGCAAAAAGGCATATTAAGAATGTCAACATTCAAAACCAATTCAGTTCAAACAAAGGATTGTTTCAACTGCATGCCTTGTTAAATCTCATTAACTCTTGTTTATTCATCCATATAATTCAAGCAACCACATGGACAAATACAATCTCTAAGCCCTCAAGGGTTTAACAAAAGCTTCCCTCCAAAACCAACAAACTACAATGTGATAGACATTATTAAATGTTGCATGTTCCTTTAAGAGCACTATGTCCCACTCTACATGTCTCTCTCAGAGCCTCATATGTGTTTGTTGGCATCAGCTGTCCTCAGTGCTGAATAGAGCAAGGACATCTTTTCCTTCACATCAATGGGATTAGAGGAAGAAATACCGTCTTCATACTGCTGGCTGTCGTCTCAGCGCTCAGAAGACAAAATGGAAATGCAGTATGAACACAGGACAGACAGAAGATCAAGATAAGTCACAAGTTTGGATTACAAAGCTGATCAGTTTTGAGTTTCTTATATTAAATGAAGAAACATGTTTTCAATCTCACGGGAGGTGTGAAAATAATCCGGGGCTGCATGGTCAGGAACAGCATCCTGCACTGCTGTTTGGCTGCTTTTTAAGCAATGACTGAACCCAGGGGTCAGAGGAAGAGTTCAAATGCTGCAAGCAGCACTGCAATGGAATTGCAGTCTGCTTCATTCAACCCTGATGTCCCATCTTCATCTTTCTCCCCAAAACTTGGCCAGAGCAGCTTCAGGAGAGTCAGACGCACAGAGGACAGCAGTCCATATCCGATCCCCGGCCTGGCAGCAGACGTCCTGCACATGCGGGTGAAGGAAGGAAGTAAGATCCGCAATTTACTGCGGTTTGCGACAGCTCGCATGGAAGGGGAAGGAAAAGACAGCAATGGAACATCACTGAGACAGGTGGTCTTCACTGGCTCAGGTAGAGGAGTCACCAAGACCATCACCTGTGTGGAGATTCTGAAACGTAAAGTAGGAGGGCTCCACCAGGTGTCAAAACTCTACTACAAGACAGTAAATGAGGTCTGGGAGAGTCCACAACAGGGAGCACCAGGTATAACCATGCAGAGGACAGTCCCTGCTATTTGTATCCTGCTCTCTAAAGACCCTCTGGACTCCCAGGAGCCTGGATACCAACCCCCCCAAACCCTGGCTGTTCCCATAGAAGATGCAGAGAGACAAAGTGCTCTGCTCAGGCCAGCTTGCAGTCCCTCCTCACAGCACACAGCCAAGAGAGTCTGTCTGGATGACTGGAGTGCATGTTCTCCATCAACACCTACAATCTGACTGCATCATGTAAAATATCAGAAAATTTACATATATGGTTACTTTATCACGTCTTTTGTGTATGTGTAATGCATGTGTTTAAATGATAACAGCATTATTAAAAGTCACATTAAGTTATATGTTAGTAACATTAGAGCTTAATCTAATGCAAAAGTACTTAAAGTTAGTCACAGTCATTGTAAATATAAACATTCAGGTTTGCATCAATAGTCTTTATTCTTTTTTTTACTTTTGAAAGGATTTATTTATTGATGGTTTGATTTGCATAATGATGCTGTCCCTTTTAATAGATGTAACATCACTGAAATAAATTAATCAATTTGGAAATGCATTTTCTTCAACTTTGATGTTTGAGGATGTATTGGAGAGTGTACACGCATCTTTTATTTGAATAAAAGTAGAAATACCCTTATAGAATAGAAGAAGTTGAATCCTCTAAACCTATTTTATGCACATTACCACCTGTGTTCCAAAACCATTAATCATTAACCATTAATTTCCTTCCAATTTAGTTGGTATTTGTGGGTTATAAGCAAACTTTTTTTCTGTGTCATAGAGAAATGCGGCACAGTGACATGGAAAAATAATAGTATCCAACACCACAAGCTTTGGGACTATTGAACTCCCATTTTCTCATTCTCATCCTGACAGAATATAGTCTACAGGCAACCCTTAGATAAAAAATCTGATATTGCTTTAAGGACTAATGTATGTGGTAGGCTACTTATCATGGGGTCATAGGCGAGGGAAGGCAAGGCTCTGTTTGTTCAGCACATGTGTATACACAGGGTAATTCAAAGTACTGTGTTATGACATTAACATGTTGTCAGGTCTTACAGGAGCTGTATTTTAAAGTTCTGCCTGGAGTTTTTTTTTTTTTTATGGCATCCGACTAAAACATATGCCATGACTACTGGACTTGTCTGTGAGAATAGTGATGTATGAACATGTTAATCTATTTCTCCATCGGGGGGAAAATCATACAAATATAAAGTATATTTTCTAAGTCAAAGTCAGAACCAGTAGGTCAACAATACAGAAAAAAAAAAAAAAAAACTATCAATGAGCTGCACATGTTTGCGCATGCGCAGTACGGGATCGCGTACGTGACGGGCTAAGTCAGTTAGCAGCAGCTTCCTCCTGCCAAAACTCACCGGTTCGTGTAGCTGGCTGTCCCGCATCATGTTCAGAGCCGCCGTCCGACTCTCCGTCTCCGGTGTCCGGAGTTTAACCCGCACGCAACCGGGGTGCCAAGGTATCTGTCCATTTTATAGTTTGTTTTTTTTTTTTTTTTCGTGAAATTGTCGCGGCGAACTTCCAACGGAAAGCAAGTGTGGATGCTAGGCGAGCTAGCCGAGCCGGTGAGACTATCGCCGGTGAAAACACGCCGCGATACCAAACGTGTTCGTTTTTCAGTCCGGTTATGTGGACTTTCTTCCGACGCTGCCACTGCCCACACGAGCCGGGTGTGTGGTGCTGTGGACGGGCCCCGGTGCTCGGCCCGGTGCCGTCCGTGTCCTTGCCGTGACCCGGTTGTTAAGGCTGAATCTGGGGCCTTGTGCTGCTGCTAACACTAACACGATCACTGGGCTGGTGGAGTAAAGCTGAGTTCAGTCGCTGGTCTTCTTGGAATCAAGGTTTGGGTTTGGTGCAGACAGTAACAATCCGGAAATACGGAAATTATCCACCAAAAACCACATTATCTTTATCTACCAGGGAAGTTTTAAATGAAGTCGTTGTGGATTGCATTATGATTACAGTTGTTAACTAAATGAACATTTTCTGGTTTCCGACTTCCTCTTAGATATCTCATAAGAGCCATAGTATAAATATAGATGTCCTATTTGTTTGCCAGTGTGTGCAGCCTGGTGGTGCAGTAGGTAGGTCACGTCAGGACGCTGGCAGTGATCCAGCTGCATTGCGTTACTAGACAGCATTTGTCCTTCCTCCGCTTCAGTCGGTGTGAATATCCCAGACTGCCCCTCCACATTACCTGACACTAGATGCCACCACAAGGGCTTCATTTTTTTTTATTGGTGGTAGGTTGTCCAACTAAGAGTTGTTTTCATCTTGCAGCTGTTTTGGCCTCAAGGTGTTACTCACATGGGAAGCAAGAGACTGACGAGGAGTTTGATGCCCGCTGGGTCACTTATTTCAACAAGCCAGACATTGACGCATGGGAGCTGAGAAAAGGTATGTTTATGGCTGAAAGTGAAACTGAATCACTAAAGTTATGTATGTCCAGCAGTTATTGCAGGGTTTAGCATAAGGAAGTGTTTTTCACTAGTTAAGTAAGTCGAAGCTAATATTTGGTGATAGTAAGGAACAGTAAAATCTGACCTGAGATTTGTTGGAAATCAGTGAGGATAGTGATATAATATTAAATTCACAGAATTGGTGCTAGATTGTGTTAGTATAGTCACATTACTATAAAACATTCACAGTATGCTGTACTGCACTAAGATCATTAAAATGTAAACAAAGTAAACACTAAAGTGTGGCCCCCTGTACATTCAATACTAGGGCCAGGTATCATCATAAGGTTTTTATTACTATTGCTGATTTGTTACCTGAGTTTCAAAACAATACGTTTTTCAACTCCTTATTTTAAGGACTGTAGACATGTTTTTCTAAAACAGCCTTTTTTCATCTAACAAAATAATCTAAACTTCTCAAAAGTTAAATGTTAGAGAAGTAGCGGTACAAGACCTGAATAAAATACACTCTAAAATTGGTTAAATTATGATTCAGATCAGAAACTGTGATAAAGAATAAGTAAAGAAGCATACCAATCTGAGCAAGCACTCAATGGCAGCTTTTGGTACTTGACAGTTTTGGTTGATGTCAAAATCTTTTGCGGTTTTATTTTATTTCTGATTTGTTAAGGCCACGCTCAGACACAAAATAGCACTGTGTGAAAGAACGTTGCCCCCTAATTCGAAAGATAAAATTACTGACACTGATCATTTTTACACAATAATAAAATCCTCGTATTATAATCAGCTGTGCAATGTTTTGTTATTTACTCTGGACTGAACACCCACTAAAACAAAAAAAGCACAACAAAAGAGATGTTATCAGTTGCAGGAAAGAAAAGGAAATGGGGAGAGGCTCATTATCAGGTGAGAAATGATAACACCAGAAATTTACGGAAATGGCTCAGTAGGCGGTCCTAGAGGTTGAACATTACACTGAAACATAAGCAGGTTGTCAGGAAGTAGTGCTGCAAATATCGTTGGTTTGCAATGTGCTTTACTTAAGGTAGGGGCTATCCCATATTTTCTATTGTCAACAAGTCCCATGAAAAGACCAAAACCACACAAAAATACTTTCCTGTGTGTTAAATGTATTAAAGACACAAACGTTTTAAAAACAGGTAACAAATATTGAGTTTGATTGTTACGACATGGTCATGCAGTTTTTAACAAACATCACTCAAGTAGTACAATTATTGGGGACTATTTTCAGTCATGGATTAATACACATTTACACACGTGCACGAGTGAGTATTTCTGACTCCACAATTGTGTTTGTGGCATCAACTCAAAATAAACTACAGTGCTTAAGATGTCACCCAGTAATGTTGTGACTAATTTATGGAGGTCTATGGTACAAAGGGCTAAGATATAGCACACAGAAAATACTTTTTATTCAGATCAAATCATTATTGGGTTTGGGTTTTTGTGGGATTTATTCACTTATAAAGACTATAGAATGTCACCAACCTTATCCTTTGAAATGAAATGAAAGAAATATGGTTTATAGTAAAAGTGTTGATCTCTGTCTCTGTTCTCCAGTTAAAAAATGTAATTCCTTCTTCCAGGGATGAACACATTGATTGGGTACGATCTGGTACCTGAGCCAAAGATTCTTGAGGCAGCACTGAGAGCCTGTCGGAGATTAAACGACTTGGCCAGCGCTATCCGAATTTTGGAAGCTGTGAAGGTGAGCGAAAAAGGCAGCTTCTCAGTTTGGTAATAATTCGGGGAATATTGCCAACCACCATCATTGAATTTGGTAAATGAATGATTAATGTATTTTACCATTTGTTATTTCCTCAGGACAAAGCTGGCCCTCATAAAGACATCTATCCTTACTTGATCCAAGAGCTGCGGCCAACATTGGACGAGCTCGGCATCTCTACACCCGAAGAGCTCGGCATTGACAAAGTGTAGACCAGTAGGTATTAAAATTCTCTAAAATTGGTCATGTGTTTTTCCCTTACCAAGTTTGTCATAAGATGGCAATCTAACAGAATTTCTTTTTGTTTCAGATCTAACGACGGTGGATATCCCCAGGACACAGAACCTCTGTACTTATGTTTGCCTCATATAATACGTGTGATATTTAATTTGGCCTTTATTAAGTTCTTTTGCTTGTAAAATATTGATGAACCTAATAAAGGAAGTGTATCTTTATCGAGTGTCACAAGTATTTCGGGATATTTTGAGCAGTTTGAGTACTTACTGAATTAATTTCAAGTTGCTTTAATAGGAAGCAAAGCCTCAATTTACAGTGCATGTAGTCCGAGTATCAGGACATTCTTGTGAGAGTCACATTTTGCCACCAGGGAGCAGCATTTTCACGTGAATGTAAAAATCATTTTACTGTATTCAATCTATTCTGTTTTCATTTCAGGGAAAATTTACGTGCTGGTCAAATAAACATGTTCAAATGGCAAATGGTGTAATGTTATTATCAACACACAACTTGAATATTGCCTTAAGGGATACTAAATATTTAAATGATATATATATATCTTAAATTAAGAGTGGGAGAGCAAACAGTTCTTGGTCCATGGACTTTTTTGGATTTAAAAAATAATGAATTTTATATATGGATTTTATTATACTCTTTGGCTTAAAGTAACCTGAGTTTAGTTAATTATTTCAGAGCTCTGTTTTCACAACAGCCCTGGCCATTATTTTCTGCTATTCAAGTTAAAATGGTATGAACAAGTTAAAGTTTAAAAGGTGAGTAGTAGACCCAGTGTCCTTTTTTTAGTATTTTTTGACATGCTTAAGAAAGAAGACAACAAATGGTGAGCGAGACATCTTGCTGGAGTGAGACGATTCAAACATTTTCAATAATTACTTGACAAAACAAGCAACGTGTTTTTGTCCAATTTTGACAGCACTGATACTGTGTGAGATTTATTAATCAGTACCATACAAGTAAACGAGTGGTTTACTTAAATTTGAGTACTGCTTATATTTAATAATTAATCCATTATTAAAAGTCACCATCCTCTATTGCTTCTGAGTCACTTTGACAAGGGTTGACTGAATCTGTGTGAGAGGGACACAGTTCACAGGAGTTTAGATATTTGACAGGAACGAGTGTATGTTTTGTATGCCAAGTGCCCCTTTCAAGTCCATGAGTGTTAGAATAAATTATGTGATATATTTTTCATATTTAAACAATGTTTCTGCCCATAACACTGTTTCAGGAAAAGACACCTTGAGCTTAATGAATGCTAATTCTTGACTTTGATTTTTGTTTTTTATCCTGTAATCAATCAGATCATGTCACAGGATCTGCCTTGAGCTTTTTATAGAGGGTTGGCAGCCTCTCTAACCAGCGATGCCCATGAAAGCAAGAATCCATCATTGTCATACCTGTTATTGGGCTGTTCAAAATAGAAGCACATTAGATGTTTGTTGAGGTGCCAAATTGCAGTTAAAATTGGTTGAGTAGTCATCCAAAAGTCAAAGCAGCCTTTTTTATAATCTTGTTTGAAACCAGTTAGTAAAGTGATAAAGTTAATCTGACTGAAACACATGCTTGTATCGGTCAATGCCAACATGATTATATAAAGATGGACCATGTGGGGAAATATTCACAAAATTAATCATTTTAATTTAAACAGGTGACCCCTGTCAGCCTCTCCACATTTTCACTCTTACAAACTTTCTGCTGAATCTACTTCAGCCTGCTCCAAAGAAATTAGAAGGCCAATGACTTCAGGGCCAGGATGAATTTCCATGCAGGTTTCTGCTGTGAAATGAAACCAGTTCAACAGTGGAGAGAAAAGCAAGTATCCCCTGTGTGTGTGTGTGTGTGTGTGTGTGTGTGTGTGTGTAGGTACCGGTCAGACCCACTTGCAATGTGAACTAAGCAGCTCCTGACTGAAATATGTGTTGTTATATTTTTAGTAGAGGTCGTGTTACCTTAAGTGCGTAGGATAATGGCAGTGGGTGGGATTTCCCTTGAAAGTGGGTGGGAGATGCAGGCACCAAAAGCCACTTTACGAGCTTTACGCACGGGGCGGGCCCCTCATTCATCCAAGTTGGGGGGGGGGGGGCGGTGTAGGCCACTCAGCCAGAGACAATCAGAGATGTTTGAGTTTCCGTGCGCAGTGGCCACGGAGGTAAAGCGCACAGCAGTTTACCCCTCCTCCAGCTCCGGGCACCTCGGCCTCCACACTCACGGGGCTTCCTAGATCACACTTGATCGGGAGAGTCTTTTCTGTTTAAAAACAAAGAGAAAAAAAAAAAACAAAAAGAAAAGGAAAAACTGGTCATGCGATGTGATTTATTTCCGCTAGGAAAAAACTAGGAAAGACCTGTTGGCGATGATGGATTACTCGAAGGCGCAAATGGTGAGTGTCGACGACTGCTCGGTAGCGCTGCCACTCGTGTTTGGTACAGTAACAAAGCAAATGACGAGTAATGTTTTCAGGAGCGTTTCCCCTTCAACGATGACGTTTTTGTTGCTGATTAGGTAAAGTGGTTTACATTGCTGCAAACGTAGGCCCTTTTATTCGCATGTATCTGCACTGTGAAATAAAGTAGATTTTTCCATTTATAAAACTAACCTGTAACGTTCCTACATGTTTAAGTAGCTGTTAAACAAAGTGAGGACACTGAATCCTCGTCGTTGTGAGAAAACCTTTTGTATCCTTCTTTTATAATTTATTCTCAACGGAGTTACTGTATTTTCTGTTAATAATTGCCTCCAGCCATCAAGCTTTGTTTCACTTGAATCCACCATTAATGTGCTTTTTGAGGCCGAGAGCCTCTCACTGCAAACGATTCACCCATAATTGTTCGAATACAAAAATAAATAGCCTGTGTATCACTTTATCCAGACAATATAACTAGTATTTAAACAACAAGTTTTATGTAACCCTTTTTGTATTTGTTGAATGCAGTTTTCCAGTGTATAGCTTTGGATGATTTGAATGCAGCCAATGAAAAGCAAAGACATCTAATCAAACTGGGAGCAGTCAAGTTAAATCTGAAATGTCCTCAATGAAGTTCTTGATTTGTATTTTTGTTCACAGTCAAGCTTATCTGAGGAGGGCAGTTCAGCTGGGTTTCCACAGTTAAACCCCACTGGGGTGAAGCTGGAGGCGGTAATGGAGCAGCTGCAGAGACAACAAGGGGCCAAACTGGAGATGAACCTACAAGAGAAACATCTTCTTCAGGCCCAGCTCCTGTTTGCTCAGCACGCTGCTGCAGCCAGAGCCTCTGGTTCCAGACAAGAGTCTGCTTTATTTGGCAGAGCAGATGGACAGACTTACCAAGCGGCTCAACAAGCTTTGAACAGCCATTTCAGCAGAATAGATCCAGATGAGGAAGATGAAGACTCGGACGAGGAGGAACTGGAAACGGTGGAGCCTGAAGAGAACGATGAGGAGGAGGAGGAGGAGGAGGAAGAAGAAGAGGACACTGGGCCTCATCAGCAGGCGAAGAAGCCTCGACTCCAGCAGGTTGCAGGCCTCCCCTTCCATCCTTATTCCACACCTCAGTCGTCTGCTGTGAAGCAAATGTCCGAATCTCCACCTATAGCCATAAAACAGGAGCACGAGGAGAAGGACCTGTTGTCTCCTGAAGGCCAACGAGCCTTCACGTCACCCAACGGCTTCGCTGACTGGGGCTATGATGAGCCATTTAAACAAGTAAGTTATCTTTTGATTTGACTGCTGTATTGTTAACCATATATTTTATACTGAATCATAAATGACAGACCTATGTCCACTCTTGTATATATTATAATTATTAGAACTCCATCTTGAAGTAGCCATAGAAGAAATGAACCTTTGTTACTTTCCCTTTTAGTTGGTGTGTGTTCTAACTCTCATTATTAATTGCAAGTCAAGCTCACTGCTGCCTGGTCTGCCTCCTGTTTTCCCACATGTGGAGGAATGGAGCGTGTCCCTTTTGGCAAGTTGCCCAAACTTGATAGTGTTTAATTACTGGCCAGGTCAGAGATCTCTCCTTCTGCTGTACTCCGTCTCATGTCTCACACTTTTGAAAGGCCGTTCTCGCCACCTGCAGAGCTAACTGGCCTTGGCTTGGCTGTGGTCCAATCAGTTTAAATGAGAGCAGAGGATTAATGTCATGGCCTTAAGCATGTATTTATGCACTAGGTTAACTACTGTAAGGAACTGCTGGGTATGGGGTGGACTTTTCTCTCGTTGTATCAGCAAGATCTCCTTTTAACATGAAAAAGGCGGTGTTAAATGTGAGATCCAAAGCAAGTATTTACAAGAATGTTTTCCAACAGATGTGTTTGACTACTTACAGGAAACAGAGGGTCCCCTCATAGATTTTTTTTTTTCCCCTTTTATGGAGACCAGTCTGATTGGTTCTTCTGTGGGGGTTCCCTTAAAAAGGCCCCACTTCAATACAATACATTATGATTAATGAGGCCTGTGTGCAGAGGGACAGCTGGGTTAGTGCCTCACAGCATACCAGCAGGCAACAACCCATAAAGTTTACGTAGAGTAGTTTAAGTTGAGCAGAATGGGCTTTTGGTAATCAGCCATTTTGCAAACCTGTTGTTCATTATTTAGAGATATTTCATATGTTCCTGTACTTTTCTTTGCCCTCTATTGCCTGGGTTTTGTGGAGGAAAAGATCCATGATTGTTCAAAATGTTATGTGTTCATTAGCTTCTTCTTAAACCTTGACAGGCTCAGAAAACTCACTGCTGACATAGCTGTAGCTCAGTTGATAGCTTTGCATAATTTATCTGTCGCCAGGCAACACTAAACGGCAGCTTAATTCAGCTGCAAGTAATCAATACATTATATGGCTACTGCAGGGAGAAAGCATTTCCTTTTTTCAGACCAGCACACAACACCCAGAGCAATGAGGAATCCTTCTTCTGTCTTTGTTTCTTTTGTTAAAAGGACTTAATTGCATGTGTGTGCAATGGTTTGGATTCTGTTTTTCAGTTGCCTCAAGGACAGGAAACATCTCAGAGCCTTGGTGTATCATTAAAACAAATGTGTGTTTGCTGTGACCCATTTGTGTCAAGATTTGTGAACATTTTTGTATGTGGTCCGATTAACCTTCGATGCCATTTAAATAGTGTACAAGTAGGAGATTTTGCTCTCACTTAACATATAAGTAATATGTTAAGATCAAAAACAGTTAGAGGTTTCTTTGTTATTGCTAACTGGTTTGTGGGGAACATTATTGAGCTTAGTGAGCTGTAGTAAAATGGTATGCAGCTTATAACCAGAAGTTAAAAATGCTTTTCACTTTACCCTAAATGTAGATGTGTTGTTGTTGTTGTTGTTGTTGTTTGTTTTAATTAATGTTTGAGTGAATTTGAAAACAGGATTCCTTTTCAGTAGTTTGCAATGAAGCAGTCCTATGTGGCATGCATGTAAATAAGTTCACTTTGAATTTGGGTCTTTTTCAAGTTAATTGGCAGCTGGTTGAAATGGTTGTAAATTATTTACTCTTGTTACCCTCTTTTCGCCGTACAATTTTGTCCCTCTCCAGTACGTCTTTAGCTTTTCTTTTATTCATTTCATTAGTCAAACATCTTCTGGACATGCTATACGATCCAGGTCATGCTGGACAGCCATTGTTCACTCCCTGTGTGCGGTCTCACTGTACGCCCTTAAATGTAACCGGGGCGGGGACAGATGCTCCCTGTTTTCTCTCAGTCCCAGCTCACAGCACAGCATGCAGCCAGATAAATGATCTTGACTTGTTCGGGTGATTAAAGGCCCAATAATTTGATTTGGATTAAAAATGTGCCCCCCCTCTGTGGTTACATTGAACTTTAGAGAGGGATACGTTTTCACTGTTTCTCTGCTGAATGGCTGAATGATTTTAATGAAGCTCATTATAAGAGGTAGTTTCCGGTTAATGTTAATGGTGTTAGTATTTTAATGGGACACTTTAAATTAAGTCATTTCTTTTTTTGACTCAAACAGATATACATTTACAGAGCTTCTTTGTGTCTTCTATGTATAGTAATATGGATTAACCTGATTATTTGTAATTTAAATCTATAAAATCATCTAAGAGCCTAATAAAAACTAGCCTTTTTCTGCAAAACAAAAGAAACCTTTTCCTGACCTACATCCTGAATACTATCAGGATTCCCAGGGCTGGATGTGTGAAAACTCTGTGAGCAATTAACTGAGAGCTCTTTGTTAATATATCCACAGTAGGTCTCACTTGCTCATCAATAAGTGGGGGAGGGTTTTATTTCCATCTGATGGTGAAAAGACTGAGATGTTTATCTACCTTCACATCAATAAGCTTTCTGGTGGGGGAGTAGAAGTCCTTTATTTGAAATTCTAAGCTGAAGCCATTAGATGTGTCAACAGCCCTGCCACCACAGGGGCAGAGTTTTGTGTTTAATGTGGATACACGCAGTTATACTGTTTAACCAGTTTAACAAAACAGAGGAATAGAAATTCATTTTCCAGAGGGGTCCATTACAACAGTGATTCCCAACCAGGAGTACTAACTTTGGCAGTTAGGGGTATGTTAAAATCCAGGAGTAGCTGAAGTAATAAAAAAAAAAAAATAGACGCTACAATTTGATTTTAAAAACATATCCTCATTAAGTCAAAAGTATCACCTGTGTTGCCATTTAGAGTGCGTAAAAGCTCGCAGCAGAGAAGCAGAGAAGTCAAAGTTGTTATCTAAAAGTATAAATGGTTAAAATAGTTTGATAAAGTAACAGATAAATGGATGAAATTGATAAACTAAAAGTAATGGATAAATAGTTAAAATGTGGTATAGGTTGAAGTAGATAGGTGTAAGTAAAAGTAATGGATAAATGGTTGAAATGTCCATCTTCTGCCACTACAAGAGATCGTAGTACACATGCATACTTGACCAAACTAACTTTAAAGTTAAATTGTATACAAGATTACTTTAACAATATCCACTGTTATGCAGTCATAGTGTTAAATAACATCCAGTTCAGAGGGTTGTGTAGGTAAATCTGAAAACAAAGGTTGGGAACCAATGCGCTACAATATCATGCAGCTGTTTGTGTGTCACCATTTGCAGTTTAAATTGTGTTTTTACTGTAAACACAAGGAGAGAGCTGGAAGCCAGCAGATCATTGGTTCCCATGAATTTTAAGGGTGAAATGTTATGGTTATTAGCCCCAGGTCGGATCACGTTGCCATGCCAAACATTTAGTGAATGGGATAATGTGTTTTTAAGTACAAAATGATACATTAAAATGCAAGTATAAAGTAAAATTGTTATGAGGGAAGAAAAGACAAACAGTCCATTATTTTGATAAACCACAAGCATGGTAACTGAAGCATTTGATCCTTTCAAATACAAAAACCTGTTTTGTAGCTTAAAAAACTGTGTGACATTTCATTACCTGCAACTAGATCAACAATAGACCCAAAATAAATGAATTTTAATGCCAGTGTTGAATAGAGATAAGTGGGATTATAGAAATAAAGAAACATCATCTACTTGCAATAACCGACCATACTTAAGACAAGCATCATCACGCAGCTCTCGGTGAGCGTTAGCAGGACAATAACCTCTCAGCAGGCTTTTCCACACAGTTGCACACACATTGCCCTCCTCTCACATTTTTAACCTTTAACTGTCATGTTAAGGGGGAGGTGATGAGGGAATAACATGTCATATTAAACTACCTAATGAGCCTTTCAGTAATGTCCCCTTTACTGTGCCCAGCTTTAAACAGACACTCCCTTTGAAAAGTATGCATTAATGTATACACAGCGCAGCAGTGCAGGCAGCCAGATGCTTACAGTGACCAGCTGTTTAATGTCTGACTGTCCTGCAGTAAACAGGGGTTTCAGTGCTGGGGAGAAAGCAGGTTTGGACACAGGAGAATGGGAAGCACAAAGTCCAGAGTCCTTAAAGAAAAGTTACCAAAAAAAAAAGAAGTTTTAAATGGGAATGGTATCTCACTGAGGATGCAACATCCCAGTTTTTGTTTGATTTTAATCATATTTTTTAATAATCCGTGTATATATTGCATGCCTGGTGGTCAGTATAAAAAGTAACACCATCTCTACTACAGTACCATATGTACATACATTTTTAGTCTGAAATAAGCTATTGCAAAATAACTTCTAAACATCACAGTGTTTTTGTCTCACTCTCCTCATTAAATTCATCATATGAAGCAGGCCTGGGACAATCTGGAGGACAAACTGGACAAAAGCTCACTGATGTTTCTCTCTGTGGGTATATTTACAGAGAGGAAGTGCCATCTGGGCTGAGGAGAACGATGGAGGAAAAGTAAAAGGAGAACCATCCAGGGACTTTGCCAAGGTCAGTAGATCTGGTAGATGTGTGTAAACAAGAAAAGACCTGAAATAAAATAACACAGAGTAACAGTTGACTAGCTTGTTGCTGATGTTTTGTTTTCCAATTTACAGCTTTATGAACTAGATAATGACCCACAACGGAAGGAGTTTCTTGATGATCTCTTTGTCTTTATGCAGAAACGAGGTAAGATTCTGTGTTTTACAAATCTTTGTTTTGTTTTTGTGAGTAGCTAAGGGGGCTCTTTTTAATGTTTCTTCTTTGTGGATTCTTTTCAGCATCAAATGCGTGTTAAACCCCACAATCATAAACTGCTGGTCAACGATGAGGACTGATTGATCTTTTTGTTTTGTGTAGAATAAAAATAATTTTACCATAATTGTCTCATAAATTGACCATATACATCATTATACAGTAACTGAATTCACTTTAAAGACGTGATTTATGATTTTAAATACCTCCAGGAGTTCAGACAATCAAATAAAACAACAAATTGTTGCCAAAATATGTTCAGTATTATAATATTAGAAAAATAAATTTATATCCATAAATGCAATTTGTCACTCAGTTTTATATGGAATTTAAAGTGGCTACATTACAACACTACGTGGTTAATTTTCAAATCTTAAAAGAATAAAAAAAAAAATGAATTGGCTAAAAACTCTAAATTCCTTTAGGACGCTTTTACAGTATACTCTTCTTTTAGCCGTGTTCAGTACTGTATGTTAAAGACAGTAATGTAGATTAATTCGGTCCAATGAAAACTAATCCCAGTCAAACAAAAATAGATGCAGCGGGACAATGTTTACTCATGTATGTAATGGTTGTGGCCATGGCACGCGTGTGTGTCTCTGTGGCATGTGTTCATCCTAAGAACAAAGTAATCTTATTCCTGCAACTTCTTTTTAGCCTCCCTCATTAACTGGCTTTACTCAAAAACGGGACTGGAAGGGTTAGCTGTCAACCCTGTGATTGGCAGGCACTGCTGGCTTTAAAATCCCCCTCCCCCCTGCGCTCAAATCAATGTAGCAACAGAGCTGTGGAATTATCCCCACCCCCATCCATCTGAAATGAGCTTCATTAGAGAAGTCTATCCACACAGATTATACATGCTAAGCCATATTACCTAACATAAAGCTCAGGCCCTCAGGTGGTGAAGTCAGAATATATGTTCTTGACCTCCTCCTCCTCCTCATGCCTGTCTTTATTAGTGCTTTTACAAGACCACTCTTGTTTTTATGGCAACTTTTCAGGAGTAGAATTCAAAGAAATTGAATAAATGTTGTCCTATTTATTCATTCAGGAACGCCTGTGAACCGCATTCCCATCATGGCAAAGCAGGTGCTGGACCTGTATAGACTTTATAAGCTTGTGACAGAGAAGGGAGGCCTGGTGGAGGTTATTAACAAGAAGATCTGGAGGGAGATCACCAAAGGTCTTAACCTCCCCACATCCATCACCAGTGCAGCCTTCACTCTCCGTACCCAGTAGGTGTCTCTTTTGTTTGTGACAGAGAAGCTCAAAAAGTTTGAAGTATGAAGAAGCTGATTATGTAACTGTCTGTAATACTGTCTGACTGGGTCTAGCGTTTTCAACTGATGTATAACGATCATAAGCATAATAATGATGAATAAATGAAATATATATATTAAATATATTGCACATATCACATTAATATTAATGAATATTCTATTATCACATATATATAAATATATATTTATATATATATATATTTATTTATTTATTTATATATATATATATAAATAAAAGAGGTTGACTACATTTTGAAAAACTATTCCATAGTTATTACAGCAGTTACTTATTACAACATTAAATTATTACATTACGTTATTAATGTAATTATTACATTATTATTTGCCATCAGGTTTGCTATAAGGTTTTTCACATCTTGAAAGCAGCTATGTAACATAGTAAATCATGAAAAATTACCATTTCATGAATGAATATATTTAGGTGTTTCTGCATTATTCAACCAAAGTACTGCAAGAATGATAAAATCATTTAAAATCATTACTATAAAGAAAAACCCACCAGTTTGTTCACTTACTTTTAGTTTGTTTGTTTTCATGTCTACATGTAATAGTATTCAAGAAATGTCTCAAGTTTGAGCCTCTCTGTAAACTTAAACATGGACATTTCTACAATAGTTAGCCACATGCTTGAGTAAGTAAGACATAAACATTTCTTAACTCTGTGAAATGTTGAATTGACACTCTTTCAAGTTTTGATAGTTTTTTTTTTTTAATTATGAAGTCCTGCTAGTTTGTAAATTGAGTTGAAAAGGGAACCCATTAAATGGATGCATTAAATGATCTTTTACAACCAGATGATCTTTATTTTAAAATAGTGCTCACTTGCACCGTATCTGACTCATATGAAACATTTCCTTGTAGGTATATGAAGTATCTGTACCCGTTTGAGTGTGAGAAGAAGGGCCTGAGTTCTCCAGGTGAGCTGCAGACCGCCATCGACGGTAATCGCAGAGAAGGTCGACGTACGAGCTACACCAACAGCCTGTACCGCTACTCTCCCTCCCCGAGCTCTGCTCCACACACCCTCCTCTCTTCACCCACGCTGCAAACCCCCCCGACTGCTCGCAACGGCCTGAATATATCCGCTAGCCCAAATCTAAAGAGAAACACAGGTATGACATAGTGTGTGCTGTGTTACATTTGTAATAATCCCAGATTTGATATCTATTTAACGCGCATTTTAACTATTTAACTCATCACCTCATCATATTGAGTCATAATTAAATCACTACACTGCCTCCATTTACTGTGGCTGCCTTGCGGTGGACCTGGGGGATGTAAGATACTTCTAGACCTCCTACTGGTTCGAACCTTCCCTCACATTTAGCAGCTTGATAATGAGACACATGTTTTAATTCGGGTTACATTTACAAATTTACATTTTCCTTTGCGCTGTTATTCTGATTTCATGACATGTTTAGAATCATTTTCACTTTAATTTTTTCCAATCAGATGAGATGTCAACCCCTGTAATGCCCAGCCGACTGTCCATGGCTCTTGCACTGGGGCAGCAGCAGCAGCAGCAGCAGCAGCAGCAGCAGCAGTTGGCACAAGCTGCAACATTAGAGCATCTGAGAGAGAGGCTGGAGCGAAGTGCGGGAGGAGCAGCCGGCGGTCCAGAGAAGAAAATGATGCAGCTGGCGGAGGACCAGCAACGCCTCATGCAGCAGGCCCTCCAACAAAACCTCCTGGCCTTTGCTTCTCACTTCAACCCCATGAACCTCAAACTTAACAATGGACATGGTGAGTTGTCTTTGCTGTTTGTTATGATATAGGCCTCATCATTACTTAATATGATTTGAGGAAAGTTAATCGGAGTATTCTCTTTTTCTCCCACAGAAAGCAAACAAGATTTGTCTCTGAGTATCTCCACTAACGGTGCAGCCAGTATCAGTGTATCTGTGGAGGTCAATGGTACTATTTACTCAGGTGAGTTATTAAGAATATTTTACTTTAAAATTCCAAAAGAAGAAAACAAGCAGTCAGGAAATGTATCCACATTTTATTACATTTATATTTTGTTTGTCTTATTCATTTTTCTGTTATACTCAATTTTATATGTGAAACTGTTCTTTGCTATACCCAGCACCTCATATAATAAGCACAAATAATCTCTAATAAGATCAAGAATAATAAGAATAGTTTTACGAAAATACACTTTCTTACAAAGAGTTTGATGAGAATTTCATATCTGTGCGTTAAGTATGCAGCTAAAGTCAGCAGGCATTTGTTTAGTTTAGCATAAAGACAAAGATCTGCCTACCATCACTTTTAAAACTAATTCATTAATGCATTATATTTTGGGGTTTTTTTTCCATACAAAAATCTAAGCTTGAAAACAACAGTTTTTTGGTTTTATGGGGATTATGTGCCAAACTATTTGTTGGCCAGGAGTAGTGACTTCCTTCCACAAGTTGTTGTTTTTACACTTCAGTTTTGTATAGGTTAAACACACAAGATATAATGTGTCAATCAGAGAGCTTTAGAGGTGCTGGTAGGTGGATTTGTTACCTTTTGGACAGTCTAGTTTTTTCCCTCAGCTTCCCTCGGCTCTAGCTTTATATGTAGTGTACAAATATGAAAGTGGAAACAATCTTGTCTAATTTACAACATGAAAGCGAATAAGCGCCTTTTCTAAAATGTCAAACTTTTCCTTGAATACCAATGTAATTTACTGTATTTTACACTACTACAGTGTGTGCTTTTTAATGTATATTGTTTTTAATTTGAATGTCCTCTCTCATCCTTGCAGGAATGCTGTTTGCCCAGAAGTCAGCTGCTCCCGTGGCGTCACAGACTGTAACACTAGCAGGAACTAGTGGTTTCAGTGCCCTGTCCTCCTCACACAGTCCCTCCTCTTCATCTTCCACCTCCTCAAAGGGACCAAACTAAGGCTCGCTTTAAATCTGTTCTGAGCAATACACGATACACCTCTCTTGTCAGACAAGAATTCGAGGTGAAAACAGCTGCAACACATAAAGCAGTTCAGTTTTTTTTCCTAGCATTTGTTTCCATTAGTTTGACAGTGTAATATGCTTTAAATGAGCCTTGTCAGGAGGACATAGATGTTTGACCTCAAAGGCATCAGATCACAGTTTTACCCTAGTGCCTGTTAGAAGCGTTTTTAAATGTAGTGGCATTCGTGTTTGAAGGGCTTTACAGGGTTTGTTCAGAGGTGCTCTAAAGACTGCATGAGAACCAAGTCTAAGTCTTTTTGGGTGTCAACTACATTAATAGCTTATTATCAATCAGTTCAGTATTTGCCTTTTTCCATAGTAGAACGGTGTGGTTGCCAAAGTGCAGCAGATAAAGACCAAAAGGCCTTAGCTCAATGTCACAGCTCCTGTCTGTAACTATTTTGCCAAAGCCATTTTGTATCCCTCTTGGTAATCAATTGGTTTGAACTGAATGAAAGCTCATAGTTTCTACAGATTTCAAGGATTATGTACACAATCGTTTTCCTCAGAAACATCTTCCCTTGAGAATCAAATGGAATTTAAAAGAAATTGCAGGTTTGTTGTATTTTTTATGTTTGCATTGTGTGTTATCTTACTTTCTTATTTTTTATTTAATAATTTGGTTCAGCCTCAGAATTACAAAACATTTATTTCATGTCAGCTGTGAATCAAAGGCAAAATGTGAGAGACAAAGTTCATGTAGGATAGAAGTGATACAAATGTACCTCAATTGACTTCACATGTTGATTTCTCTGGAATTTCTTCTGGACTCAGGAATGTCCCATCAGTGGACTCATCACTGTTCTACAGTGTCTCATAATATATTGCTGTGTTGTTTTTGTATAAATGCAGAGAATGTATCTTTAATAACCTCAAGCTTTTCACAAGTGAACACTGAAACAGTGCTACCTCACTCTACTAGAGAAATATGCAATACTTAATGCGGCATGTGTTGATTTAGCCAACTGCTGAAATATACTGTATGTGGACAATCAAGTAGACATATCATTGCAAACAAATGTCACTGTGAACTTGACAACTGTAAAAAATCAACCTTGATGTTTAACTCTGTTTTGGTATTTGATTAACGTATTTTTCTTGGACATGTGGCCATGAGGAATAAAACAATCTTGTGTGCTGAAAAATGTTAGTAATTTTTTTTTTACACTAAGTCAGTGTTAGATTTGTGAACCCCTCAGTGTTTTTGCCTTAATGTAGATAGTCGAAAGATCATAATATCCTATTCTAATTATTCACTTGGCATGCATATGATAGTGTACATTTTAAAATTGGGTTGTTGTGTTTGGGCTTTAATGAATCTCTGATAAGTAAGTGACCATTCTGTACCATGTGTGTCAAAATAATCTCAGCACAAAGTCCACTTAAAAGCTGTTTTTGATCTTTCAACTGCATCTCACAGTCTTCATTAGCGACTGAATTGAGATTATTTTGTCACACATACAAATCCCATTCCAAATAGCAAGAATAAACTCCTTTATTTAGGACTTTCTAAAACTTAAGTTACAAAGTGCTTCAGTTACAAATGAATATTCATATCATATTCTTGATGTTTTAAGTACATTTTGCTAATAATACCTGTATACTTTTACGTTAGTGACATTTGCTGTACTGTTACATTGTAATTGAGTATTTTTATATTGCAGTATTTCTACTTTTACTTAAGTAAAGGATTTGAATACTTCCTCTATCACTGGAGAATACATACCAAAAAGAAAAGAAAACAGAAGTGAGTGGCCAGGTGGGGGTAGTATTTCTTCCTCTATACAAGACACACACACACCATTCAAAGTACATGGGTATTATTCATCCATGAACATGCACATTTATCAGTACTTGATCACCACTTTGACGTCTCTGTTCTTAATATCCCTAACCAGGAACCTGAACTGGTGAAAAATTAAGAAGTTAATTTTTAAAACAATTCCTGTCCTGGATTTTATTGTCAATTAAGATTTGTTCCTAATTGCAACATTTGTGACAAACAAAATTTGTACACTAGTTTTCACAATATGTATTTCCCATCACATTACATTTATCAAGTTCAAATTTACACATTGCATATATGGTAGAGGAAGTACAGAAAGACTGTATTGAGATTTAATTCCTGTGAACTCCTGTACTAATGGAGATAAAAGCTCATGGGTCAGATGATGAGGGTGGGGGATGGGTTTCAGGATTTACTGTGGGGAATTAGTTATTCTATAGTGACACTGCTGGATTGGTATCTAGAATAGAAGAAAGATGCTAAAGGCACAATTGAGAGGTATTATGAGATGGAAATCTCCGCCCACAGTCCCGCCTGCCAGAGAGGAATAATACCGGTCAAGTCACTCTGTAGATGAGGAGATCATCTGCAATATACTGTACGTAGCAAGTCAGGATAGCAGGATGATTTTTCAACTTTGAACAGGGAAAGACACCTGCGGCTGCTAAAGATTGCTTGACTATAACTTATGGAAGGAGGTCCATCTTATGTGAGAAATATTTTTTTTTGAAATCTAGGAATATCATGTAATGCGCAGGTTTTGTTTCTCATTTTGTTGCTCAAACCTGAAACTTGTGATTCTGATTTAATGGGATACAGATGTTTTTGTGCTTTTGTGACTTTGGCAGTCCAAAATAATGGCTTTGATTGATCCTCTGGAGCAGAATGACGTGGGGAGATATCTCCAGGACTGACGCTAGAATGTGTTTTCATAAGTCAAACAAATTACCTTCTTTACTGGGACCTCTGGGCTTCTACTTGTGGATGTTTTGAAATAGTTTCCCACAAACCTTTTGGCACCATGCCTTACCATGATGAGGAGTACCCAGGTCAGCCTCTGTGGCAGTCTGTGTTGCTCTTCTGCTGTAAGGGTATGATTGAGGGCATCATGGTCGTACTCTTCTTCTGGCTTCTGGTGCAGGTCCTTTTCACCAAACAACTAGAAGGTATGGTCTTACAGGATAGGTTCACATTTTGTCAAGTCAAAAACAATACTCACATGCCCATATTTAGATTATTAATAATTCCTCCAGTCTGTACTGGTCCAATTATGTGTTAAATGTACATACAGTCATGTAAATATTGTTTTAAGACAGACTTGAAATAATGTCCCGTAACATTATTTTAAGAATTGGGAAATTCAGGCAAATGGGGTAAAATAGTACATGTTGTGTGTTATGTAATACAGGGGTGTCATGAGGGTAAATTACAGCAGTTTCTAAACTACTGTCATCAGTTTGATCTTGTTATTCTCTCTTATATCTACAGTTCACCTCCAAATTCTTCTTTTGGTTGGACTGATAATCTTTTGTCTGTGTTTGGTCCTGGGATGTATTTTGTGCTGGAGGGATAGTCAGATCTGTCCAGTGAAAGACAAAGATCCTGTGACGTCAGCACCAGCTCCTGCTGAACCAGTGACCTTTGCCCAGAGACCACCTCCTTCAGTAGCGACGACAGCTTCCAGGCAGCAATATGAGGAGCTGGATGGAGATATACTGGAGTACCCCTCCACTTTCACCAGCCCCGCCTTTTCGGAGGGTGAATTTACCTCGCTGCATTCCTCTAATCCACCTCGAGCTCCCTCAGAACAGAAAGAGCAGCCAAAGTCTTATTTTTCCCTACGACGCTTCAGCACACCACCACTAACATCTCCCCTTTATAAACCCATAGATCCCAGTCAAACTTCCCTGCCTTCATTTCATAAACTGGGACGGTTCTCCAAAACGTGTAAGGCTCTGCAGAGGCGCTGCACAGTGACCGGAGGTAGTATCTCTTATAGTGAACACAGCAGGCTCACCAGCCCCACTGCTGTGTCCTCTTCTATGCCTGAGGAACAAATCCCGCTGGCTCCACTGAGCTATGGCTCCAGCGCCTGCTGCCAACTGCCAATATCACCAAAACCCTGCCTCCATTTCA
Source organism: Lateolabrax maculatus (assembly GCA_031216445.1). Classification (NCBI taxonomy): domain Eukaryota; kingdom Metazoa; phylum Chordata; class Actinopteri; order Acropomatiformes; family Lateolabracidae; genus Lateolabrax; species Lateolabrax maculatus. Next base: position 19,210,881 of record CM062214.1, read on the forward strand.
CTATGGCCTTCTCTCTAGAGCAGCAAACATTTGCAGTCACTGTCCTCAGCCTCACTGGGATGCCCTGCAGACTAGAGGACTTGTCTGTGCTGGGCAGCCTGCCGCCTCTGTACCCCTTTCCCATACAAGCCTCTGCCCAGAGCAGCCTCAGCAGCCCTGAGACCCACAACCTGGTGCTGCTTTTGAAGGTGAGCTCTGTGAAGGAGCTCCAAAGATGCGTACTGAGAATAGTTGTATACAGACGGGAACCTCCCAGCCTGAGGGGCACCACGCTGGGGGAACTGGAGGCCGAATGTGGAGGAAGAGACTGGGGAGCAGAGCATCCATTTCACTTCACAAAAGAGCTTAAGTCACACAAGTGGAAGCTAAAACAGGTAGTGGTTTATTGAATTAATATCTGTGAGCAGGTGTTAACTTAATTGTCAAGATACATAAAGATATGGCCAGATTAGGAGGCCCCTAGGGCTTAAATCTGTTGCTGGGCCCTTTTGATCCAACTTTTGAGCAATTTTAGCACTTAAACTTAAACAACAGACTGTGGTTTTCAAGGTCAAGAATGAACATTCAACCTCTACATTCAAGCAGTGCAAATAACATAATGACACACAGTGAGCCTGGGGGTTTTGGGGCCCTTGTGGGTCTGGGGTCCTGAGGCAGATAGTAACTTGCTGTGCCAGCCTTGCATAGAGGTTACTAGATGAAATTATCTGATGAAACATGCAAAAGTGGGAAGGAATTGAGCCAAAAACCTGTATTTTGTTTAATATTGTTTTGTTTGATTTTTTTTTTTCTTGCTGGTCAGTGCAATTGAAACATTGTATTTAATTCATGTGATATTTGTGCACTACAAAGCAAAAACCTTGCGCTGTATTTGCTGCTGATTGAGGTTTCTCTCTCTGCTCTTTGACCTTTTGCCCTTTGACTGCAGAGTCTGATATCACAGAATGCACTGATGTGTAAGGCGCTTAGCTGTCCTCCACAGATCTTCATTTTGCTTCATTATCAGACTCTGAACCACCGCATCAAAGCCACAGTCCTCAGAGCAGATAACCTAGACAACCTCGTTCTCACATTGGCACCAGCAGGTAAAACCAACGTCATTTGAATTTGACAAAATGTGTATTTCATTTAGAGATCCCACAAGGACATCATGCATAGAGGCATTATGTAAGCATGCGTGGGCAGAACTAACTTTTGTCTTACAGGGGCAGAGGTAAAGTAATTCCCTATGTTTGCTTTTAATGTTTAGGGGATTAAATGATGTTGTACAGGACCCGAATGCAGCAGGAGATCATCCCTTTTTTAATGACATTGTGGTTTAATCCTTCACTATTCACAATCCTCAGGAAAATGTTCCAATCTCCTCTGGATCTCTGATCTGAAAGATCTAATCTTTGTTTGCATTGGCCTGTCTAGGCATTATTTTTTTTATTGCAGACAAGCACATCCTGTATACAGAGCCTTAGATATTATGATATCTGTTTCATGTACAGTATGTCACATAAATCTGGTTTGGATTATCTAATATCAGATTCTGAAAGTGTTTACAGTAGACGACAGAGATTGAACAGAACTACATTACTATGGAGGGAAAAAATATTTATTTCATGCAATCTAGCTCCATGTATTACTTGACCATACCTTACACTGTATTTACAGGGGAAAAGGTGGTGTGAGGACAGTAAAAAGTCTTTGGTTTCATTTTATTTTCAAATTTGTATCTAGTTTTTGTAACTGGATGGTATGTATAAATGTTCTTGAGTGATTTGATTTTGATAAGTGTGTTTTAGAGCTAAATAATGAATACAGAATTATAACTGTGGGTTATCAGCAGGAACTAACATAGCAAGAGAAGAAAGATTTAACCCTGAGAACTAACAAAACCTTATTTTTGGCTTTGTGGTTACTGTACTCAAGTCAGGACTACATTTAACTACATATACTGCTTCCAATTTTGTTTAATTGTAAACAGTGGAAAAGTCTGTGCTTTCCAGTCTCCATTTGAATTGTAGTTATCATGTTTAATGTTTATACTACAGTAGAGTTTTTTTCTCACACTTTATAACATTTGTTTACAGAATACCAGGTGATGATCAACCTGCATCATGAGGGAGTTGTGATCAGCAGCAGAAAAACTCAAGGAGGGTCTTGTACTGTGTGGAATACTTCTTTTGTGTTTGACCTGCCTCCAGGAGACATCAGACAATTGCCCCTCATGCTCGAGTTCATAATCATGCAGGTAAAGATTGCTATATGAGCTCAACCCATCACAGAATAAAATACATGTCATGAATAGCTGCATTTATTTATATTGTAACTACCATGCAAATTCCATATGCTCCTTTCTTATGTGACAGAGTCAGGTCCTTTCAGAAGATAAAGTTCTTGGTCGAGTCTTAATCGGGGCAGAGGCTGCAGATGCAGGACATGCTCACTGGAGGGACATGTGCAGCCTGCAGGTGGAGCAGTCACGCTGGCACACTGTACAACCAGAGCCTCAGTAAAGCACTGACACACGTGCTGAAAAAACTATTTAGTGATCAGTGGACCTGGCATACTGTATGAACTCAGTGGGCATTTAAAATAAGCTATTAGAGGTCATCTTTACCATGAAGTTACAGCTAATGTTTCACTTTGTATATCAAATAATGTTTTCACTGATACAGCAATTCAAATGGACAGATATATCGGCACTCAGCAATAATGGCCTTATTTTAATGAATCAACCTTCTCCTATGAGAAAAATTACTTTTGGAACAATACTGTCTAAGTTTGTGGGTTATAACATAACATTTTTTGAGAATTTACCAGTTTTACATCCATTTGGCCTCTCTCCCAGGAAAAATAGGAAAAAAACGAAGGTAAATGAACTGAGTAATACGGTCCCTGTGACTAAAATATGACTTTGTCATTTATTTAATGTGTGAGTAACATGTCCTTTATATACTCTCATGTACATCTGTAATTTCACAGTTCTTTTGATATAAATTTAAAATTTCTTGTTGGCTGTAGGATTTTCTGAATGTAAAAGTGATGTGAAGAACCATATCATGTCATATTAATAAAACACACTTTTGCCTGAGGTGGCTTTGGGACTTTTATTACCCCTATTTTTTAAGATATAAATGTTCAAATTGTTGCTTTTGTATTTTACTGATCACCCCTCAGTGATTTTCTATTAGATTGACATACAAAAATATCACAATCCTTTTACTTCAAAGCATCAACCAATTATCACCCTAGCAGAATCATGTCTTTAAACTGTTGAAGTAAATTAGTCCAAACATTTCATTTGAGTAAAAAAAAACACACAGTAAAGCTCTAAGGCACAAAGTTGGCTGGTGCAGCACCCTGTGATGACTGGTCTATGTATAGACCTATAGCATGTCTTGCCCAATGCAACTCATTTGTCTTCTTCATCTTCATCAGGGCTACAGATATCTACAAGTTCAGCCATGAATATCCCATCAGGATAGAGGGAAGGCCTCTTCTGCTGCAGGTCAATCTCACCTGAACAGTGAGACAGGTTCGGGACTTTAACATCAATAGACTTGTCTGATTTCTCTTTTGCGGTAGGGGGACAGTCCTGGATTGGCTGCTCGCACCTTAGTGTGGCTAGATCAGGAAAAGGGAGGAAAAAGGAGGGAAATAATTACACTAGGATTACATTTCAAAATGCTACAAGTCAAGTTTGAGTTCTTACACATGCAGAAGATCGAAAACCAAGGACAGAAGAAGAAAAATAAATTGAGATCAGGGACTTATCCACAAAACAGTGATGACAAAAGTAGGTTGATATTTTATTAAACAATGTGCCCACTATTATCTAATCCAGTTAGGAATTTGTGGATATGTCCCAGTCTGAGATAAAGATATGATGGTCTTCTTCGAAAAGGCTCCAACCTATAAAACACGGCACAGATCACAGCACTCATCTACACTAATGATTATTACACTGATTCATGCACAACTTCACCTTCCAGCAGATTCTCATTTTTTGCCTTCAGATTGCTGATTTCTGCACACATAGTTGACATCTGGCAGAGGAGAAAATGGTTTCAAATCTCTCATTTCATCTTTATGTTAGGAGCTATGGGCCTTCTTCGCAGATATTTTCAGTATTTTTTCATTGAATGCTTCTTAAAGTATATTTTACCAATTTCTCCTTTTTAAAATAGTAGCAAAAATTTAAGAACACTGATCTTTTGTCATACACTGTAGTTTTTATAATATGGAAGACTTTTTAATGACTTTAAGACAGACTTTATCATATTTCTGGGTGTTAGTGTTAATGATACTACAGGTTCTCTGTTGTCATTCAATGGAAGCCACTGACCATACTGTAAGTATTTCCTATCCTCTTATGGTTTAGTCAGATATGTTCCAGCCAAGTAGTTCACTCCTCAGACTGAAATCCGATTATTTACAGAGTAGAAAGAGTCATATGTGAGATTATAGCTGAACTACATTTCACATTATATAGGTTATGCAGGGGCCTGACACTCCTCCCCGTGTGCTGTATGCTCTTTGATTAAAGAAGCTAGGATTAGTGCTGTTGGCACATAAGTGTGTACGTAATGAATTAATGTGCCGGTATTTCTGTTGATTTTATCATATAATCTGTTTGCCACGATTATACCATTAACAATATTAATTTGCATCAGTTGCAGATGCTGATAGATAATTTATGAAACATCCTAGCATTCAGACAGAGGCAAATATAAATATTTTTTTGAGTGGTGTGGTGGCTAGAGGTTTCATGCTGATATTTTAGTCATTTAGCTGCTGCTCTTGACAGTGAGGTGTAGGGTTTTGAGGATCATATGGACAAACTGGCCACATGCATGGATATAGTGCCTTTTTAGGCTGACTGTTTATGGATTTTGGACTTTGTAACCATTCTACTCAGTATAATTTAAGCCTTTACAACCTGTTGGCTTTGGTTGTGGAGGTTTCCCTCAGCATGAGCCTCCTCTGCTGGCTCTCCCTCCTCCCCTCCTGGCCAGTCACTGCTCTCCTCGTCCTCTTCAAACACTGGCATCAAACCTGAGCCTTTCTGCCAGCCCCTCCTGTCCACTGCATTCTGACAATTCAAATACAAGATGTGTTCTTTCTGCACATATTCATGTTAGTGCGTTCCATTTAATCAGTGTTTGTTGGTCAGTATTCTCACATTTTTTCAGTGTTGATTTGCTGAGGCTACTTACCCTTACAACTTTAGGTGTTTGGGACCAGTCTTGTAGTGAAGAGGCTCCAGTCTGAGCTGCTGCTGATCTGTTGTCAACCTTTCCCACCTCATTTCCTTCTCGCTCCTTAAACAGGCTCTTTAACTACAAATATGGTAAGAGACAGTACATTCCTCTTATAAGGCTTGTTATCATTTACAACAGGTATAAAACACAAGGAGTCCTACAAGGCTACATTCAGGCACAGCAGTGCTTTCAGCAAAATACTAACGTCAGCATATTAACATGTTCACAATGACAACGCTAACATGAGGATGTAATGTATAAATGTTTATCACTCTTTTGGTTTAGATACAATTTGCTTATTAGCAGCAGTAGAAGAAGCACTCAGTACTTTTACTTAAGTAAAAGTATTTACTGCTGGGTAGCTTGTGAATATCCCCCTTGGGATCAACTAAGTCTTATCTTATCAAATCTTAACTTATAATAATACATCATCATTTATCTGTTGGTTATATTTTGTATAATTATTCTGAATCTGCAAAGTAACCACTACAAAGTTGTCAAATAAATGTAGTGGAGTAAAAAGTACAAAATTTGCTTTTGAATAGAGTAGAAGTATAAAGTAGCAGCAAATACTCAAGTTAAGTACCTCAAAATGTAGAACTTGCATATATGTACTTAGTTACTTTGTACGACTGCTATTAGCACATCACACAATTTATAGCTGAGGAAAATGGGAATGTCATTAGTTTTGTAGGGATTTGATGACCAAATTTATCAAATAAATCGGACAGTTTTATCCAAATTGTGACATGATGATGGCGCTATATCCATCCAATAGTTGTTGAGACATTTCACTCAAAACCACAAATGTCAACCTTGTGTTGGCACACAAGAAAAAGTCAGAAGATCACCCAAAATCATGAGGATTGATCCTGTGGGAGAGAAAATTCCACGGCCAATCCAACCAATAGTTATTGAGATATTTTAGTCTGAACCCAAGTGGTGGATCTGTAGACCAACATTACCTTCCCTAGAGCCAAGCAGCTGGATAAAAAAGGTAAACTGAAATCATGTTGGCATCATACAATATACCTGCTCAGTGACCATCCTCCTCTGCTGGTCTGTCTCCAGATTCACTGGACAGACAGTTTTATCCTTCTTGTCTTCAACAGATGGTTTCTCATCGTTAACCTGTAGACAAGGAGTCGGTCATTTATTATGTTCATCACAACCATAGGGGGCCGTCTTTAGAGAGTTGTATTATGAACTTCACCGGGTAAAGCTGCCTCAGTGTTTGAAGCTTCTGGACTGCCGGTGTTTTCTCCTGCTGCAGCTGGTTCGCCCTCCTCCGGCTCTCTGAAAACATGTGGAGGAAGAAGTTTTAGACCTGAGACAGTGAGGAAAATCAACACCTGTAGCTTTTTCAAAAGCAGGCTCATACCTTCTAGCTGTGCCCTCAGTGAGTCAGTTGTAGAGACATTTGCTTGGCCTCCATCTTCTGGACCATCTTCAGAGGCCTTTTTTTTTTATGAGAAACAGAGATGATAAAGAAAGAAGAGATGTGCAAGTTAATTCCCCAGTCAACACGTGAGGTTTCACAGGTGGTTAAACACAGATCCATGTATTTGAGACTGCACGATTAGGTGTAGTGACTGCACCTTGAGCTCCAGAGCAGAAATCTTGAGCTGAGCCTCATTTATTTCCTTCTCTCTCAGCCGTTTTACACTATCCAAAGCTTCTTCCCTATCACAGTAAGGATGAAACTTGTTATATATTCACTTCCAAGTCTTTAAAACAATTAGCCATTCACCAATCTTTCAAAGAAAGCTTACCTTTCCTTCAGTTCCTTCTCTCCTTCAGCCATTTTTTGCCTCAGCTTTTGAACCTCACTGTTTTGTATATACACCTATTAATTGTTAAAAGTTAAAGGTTAAAATTCTATACACTAAATATTTACTCCACATACACATACAAATACATAATGGTATGACATATTTAATCACTTTTTTGGGAAATTCAGTTCAGTGAGGAAGGAACATCTTGTTACCTGAGGGGATTTGTTGTGGCTGGTCTGGGAGTCTGATGGTGGCACCCATAACAAAGAGGATTCTGATAAGCTGATAAACAGATAGAGTACGTGATAAAGAGACAGATCACAGAATCTCATTCTGAGCATTTGCTGATACATTTTGAAAATGAAAATCTCATCAAAATCCGCTCACTCTGTCACTGTCCCTTTGTCCTGAGTCTGCACAGCTTCACATCCTGCAAGTACAAGGTAACCGCAGTTTAACGCCCCCTTGCGTTTGAAAAATAAAATGACACTTATTCTCTGGAGGTGGACGCTTGCTGTACTTGTTGTACAGAGTAATCTTGTATAATATTTGCAGGCGCCACAGACTGCTTCGAAGTACATTCACCTCTACCTTTATCTTTATATCTGTGAAGCAGCGACTGACTACTGCTTCTTTCCAGCTCCAGCTCTTGTTTGCATGCGTCCAGCTCGACCCTTAGCAGTGAGTCAGATTCCTTCTGTTAAAAAGCATATAGTTAAATGACCCATAAATATTTACTACATTTTTAACAGTTATATCATCAACACTGAGAACAAATGCTCAAGCACTAGCTTTTCCTGGATATGCTACCTTGGCTCTGGTCAGCACTGTCTCCATAAAAGCTTTGTGCTGCAGCAGATTCTCAATTTCTTCTCTATAGGTAGAAAAATATGTATCATCAAAACAATATGGGTGTGATTTAGACAGCAATTAATTAGTGGACTTACAATATTGACTCACCTATCTTTCTGTCCCTCTTTCTTGAGTTTTTCAATCTCACTTGCCCGATGTACAGCTTGGAGCTGAAATTACATTTTTAATTATCAGATTTAGATGCATATGAATGTACTACTGTGGTATACAATTATTTTTAAGGTTGTGGTAAAGGAATGGACTTACTTCGTTTCTGGAGTGTTCTTTTTTTAGTTCCTCTAGTTCCTCCTGTGTGGCTTGCAGGGTCAAAGCCACCTTTTGCCATTTCTCTGTCCAGTGTGAGACCACAGCTTCTAGTTCCTTGGCCCTCCGGACTCTCACTGCATTTTGTTTCTGATACTCTTCCTCCTGCAACTGTAGCTTCTCCTCCTTCTCAAGGACCTCAGCCTCCAAACACAGGCACTGATCCTGCAGTTTCAGTTTTTCTAGTTTCAAACCTTCCACAGATTCCCTGAAAAAATAGTTTGAGGGTTTCAGTAAAGACAGGAAGAGGTTAATTACACTAGATTGTGTGATTGATAATGAAAAGTTATTTTTCAAAGACTGAAGATTAGTGTTAGATCACCATCTAACCTGAGCTGGCAGCACTGTTCTTTTATATCCATTAGCTCATCATGTCGACCTTCATTAATCTTACTCAGCAGTTCCTCTTTTTCTCTGATCAGCTGAGAGCATGTTGCCTCCAGATCTGTGATCTGTTTGGAGTTGATGACCCTCTCGTCTGTTTTCTCCTCTAGCTGAGACTGGGATGTTTTCAGTTTCTGCTTAATCATTTCAATCTCAAGTGTGAGCTTTTCATTAACCTGGTGTAAAGACACAAGAGGGATCTTGAATAAAAAATTCAGACAAAGTGAAACTTAACAAAAAGATAAAGCTTTCAACCTCTCTGAGAGCCTTTGATTCCTCCTTCATCAGAGCAGTTTCCTGATCCTGTTTGTTGTTGTGTGACTCAGTGTCAGCCTGAATGACGAGGACCTCACAACCCTCGCAACTCTGGGCCCTATGCTGCAGATCTGCTTTCTCCTAAACAAGACACATGCAAAAAATGCCATAATTCTAAAACATAATATTTTGATTTCAGATGACTCACACATCAGTTAAAGATTATATATGAAACCTGGATCAGATGATCTTTGTCAGACAGATCCCTCATCAGTTTGGCCTTCAGTTCTTTTATACTATCCTCCAGCTTTAGCACTTGAGCCGACAAGATGGCTTTTTCCTGAGAAGAATTAAAGATGATTTTCGAGATGTATTATAAATTCCTATTATAAAATTCTGTAACGTAGGATAAGGTAATATTAAATCAGAGACAGGAAAACTGACCAGGCATGCTTGGCTGATCTTGTTGTTAGCTTCACTCAACTGTTCTTGCACTTCAGAGTGATTCTGTCTGGTGTGGCTAAGCCTCTGGTTCATCTCATCTATTTGACTCAACAGCGTCCTCTGTGTCTAGGTACATAGAAACAAAATGCACATAGCCTAAAAGTGTAAATATGGAAGGAAAAGAAAGTGGCTAGACAACTGCAATGTAACTTTGTGATTTCATATAAAGAGAATCAACACTACATTTTGAGATACCCCTTATATGTAACTGACCTCTTTAAAAGTCTGGAGTTTCTGGTGTGCCTGGTTTCGTTCTTCTTCTTGTGTCTTTGCTCTTGCCTCAGCATCTCTCAGAGCCTCTTTCAGTTTGCACAGCTCTGTATGCCTCTCCTGGATTAAAGCCACATGTAAAAGCAATGTTTGGCAAACAGTAATACAGGAAAGTACATTATTTAGAACACAAATCTATTTTCATTATACGTAAAGCTTACACACCTGTCTGTTAAAGTCTTCTTGACTCATTGGTAATGTTCTGCTGAGTGAGTCAGGAGTTATTTCGGTTGGTTGATCATTGCTTCCACTGTCCAAAGTAGACCTAATTCGCAACAAGTCCTTCTCCAGTTGTAGGATCCTTGTGAGTGAATTTAACATGAGGAATTTCAATCTTTTCTAAAGTCACTCAAACTTTCCTTTCCATGTCTTTTGCTGCACTTACCTTTCATGAAGCTCTCCACATTGTCGGCTCTTTTCAAATTGGGATAATTTAGCTCCCTCCTTCTCCTGCTGAAGAGCACTCATCGCTTCTGACAGCTGCTGTGAAACACATCAGTGCAAGATAATAGGTGTGCAACTGAAACTCATACCAAACACCTATTTATATATAAAAAACAGTGGCAAGGAAAGAGAAAAATGCAAAAAGGTTGATCATAGACATTTGCTTATTTTGTTTACCTTATGTTTCATGTCCAGCAGTTGTGCAGTAGTGATGTTGTAGCTCAGCTGTGTATTTCTGGTCCTTAGCCGGTCCAGCTGAGTGTCTAGACGCTCATGAGCACCCTGCCATTGCCCCACTTCTGCTTGTCTAGTGCTACTTTGACCTCGAGCAGCCCTTAATTCAGCCCCCGGAGATGGAGGAAAGGATCGTGTAGCAACCTCAGGCGCAAGATGGGACAATGATTGCCACTTCCTTAGACCTGGGTCACTCTGTCTGAAGCCACTGGTGCTCCCAGATGTGCTGGAATACATACAATATATCAGCCAGAATGCATTATTCCATCCAGACATGAAAATGAATATCATTTTGTCTCTGTGCTTAAAAACTGTATAGATTTCCCCCTCACCTTGTGCTGACTTGGGACAGAAATCCTGTCCCAGAGACAGTTGCCATACCACACCATGCTGAAGTCTAAGGAAGAAAAACACACATTTTTAAACAACTACATTTTAAACAACCTGTTCTATCACAAAGAAGTGTATACGTTGGTCTTACCTGGGCTGTAAAGCGAGATTTGGTGTCCCACATGTCGAGGTCTGTGAGAGAAAAGGGACTTGAACTTCTGCATGAGGGTCTGAACATTTTGGAGTGTCTTCCTAGATCCACGCTATCACCTTTGTATGGGAGAGTCTACAATCCCGATCTCCCCACATGTCTGCCCAAGCAATAGAGGGATAGATTTTCACACAAAGGTGGCAGCTCGAGGTACGTGGCTATTCTTAGATCATGTGTCTTGATATTTCCACTGCTTGCTTGATGGTCAACAACTAGTTTCAACACTACATGCTTATTACAGTGTGTTTTTATTCTATACAGAATAATTTACTCTTATTATGAATTTGTTAATTACTCTCTTTTCCATATCTAAATACAAGTATGTCTGATCAAATGTCTAAAAATGGGATTATAAAGAAAAGAAACTTAATTTAATAGCGAGAGTCTGCACTACAAAATGACACTTTCTCTTACAATACCTTGCTGCAGAAACTCTCTCCTGTCCACTGACAATGATCATTTGATCTGCCTGTAAGCCTCACACAGCTTTGATTGCAAGCTTTTCAGTGTACAGCCCTTGAACTGAGTATCCATGGTAATGTACACAGGAGGCAGTGGGGTGGGTGCGTCATGTGCCAACACTTCTGGGATAGTCTCCACATGATCTCACTCAGTCTGCTGACTGACTGTTTATTGACATGAGTTGTTAGGAACATCTCCCAAATAATGATCATAATACACATAGCTTACCTCTGATTTACTGTTTAGGACAGTGGATGTGTCAGGATTAATTATGATTTCCTTTAGACACACACACAAAATGCTTTGTAATTATTTAGTTACATAAGTAGCTTATTTTAGCTCCAGGGATAAGCAAGCATGTGTTAAATTGTCGGATCATGGCTATATAAGAATGCTAATAATCTACAGCTCAGTGTGAAATATTGCATACTACTGACTAAATCCAAGGTTGCACATCCCAAATAATGTTCAAATTGTCATTAGCGTTACTTGTGACTCAGCATTTAAAATTGAACAAAATATAACCTAACAAAAACTATTGATAACCACCAGCAATCGCAGTATGTCAGATCTCAGTCGATTTACAATGAAAATACACATTTTCACGGTTAAGCTCTTATTTTGAAAACTGTCTTTTAACGGAAGCCGGAAGCAGTCATCCCGAAGCTAACAGCGGCTATTGACCGAAGCTAAAAGCTAGCAGTTTAAGAGAGCAACATTTTCACTTTTAGCGACGAACTTGACATTTCATTCATTTGTGGTCTTGAAAAGAGTGTGCTTCGCATTCATTCAGGAAAGGTACAACACTTTAACCCCGGGCCTTTAATAAAATACAGCGTCTTGAAATTGACGCTGGATAGTAACTTCGCCAGATGAGAGGCCGAAGCTAAGGCTAGTCTGTTAGCATCAGAGTATTTCTGACGTCTTGCTTTCAGAAAGTTAACTTATTCACTTAGCAGAGAGTTCGTGGTTACTACAGCGTGTTTTTCTGACAAGTAACGCTACATTAAGACTTCTGTTCTTTATCTTTTGTGTAGTCATGGCTGCGGATTGGTTGGGTAGTTTGGTGTCAATTAACTGTGGGCCAACGCTGGGAGTGTATCAAGGAGAGGTGGTGTCTGTGGACCAGTCGAGCCAAACCATCTCCTTAAGACAACCTTTCCATAATGGAGTCAAGTGCCCTGTGCCCGAGGTCACATTCAGGTAAAGCTCTGACACACATTGTTTACTCCATGTCGGTTTTTCACAGATTGGGCTGATTGACAGATACTGTTTCTTCCTGTTACTAAATATAGTATTTTACCCTTTTTTCTGCAGTGCCATTGACATAAAGGAACTAAAGATTTTAGAAATCAGAAATGGCAATGCCAGGAACAGCTCCTCTGCATCTACAAAAGTAAGCAGTGCTCCAGTTGCAGTCCCAAAGGTTGACCCCAGGTCTGTGGAGAAACTAAACTCTCCTCAGCACTGCTCCAAAAGCTATGGAGAACGTCATCTGGATGTCCCGGGCCAGCCAAAAGGATTCCGTCGCAGACACAACTCCTGTGAGTGCAATGTAGCACAACTCAGTCAGAAAACTTTTTTTCTGATTGTTGCTATGTTGAGATTTACTATGTATTTTTCCCATCAGGGTCATCTAGTAGTCGAGGGGCAAACCAGGCGACACCAAAAAAGAACGGGGTGAAAAATGGTCAGATGAAGCACAGAGACGATGAGTGTTTTGGCGATGGCATGGATGAGGGGCTGGATACAGACTTTGATTTTGAAGGAAACTTGGCTCTTTTTGACAAAGCAGCAGTTTTCTCAGAAATCGACACATCAGAGCGCCGTAATGGTGCAAGGTCACGTGGGACACCGCAAGAGCAGACGCCCTCGAGGTACCGTCATGATGAAAACATCATAGAGGCCAAACCTATTGTGTACAGACAGATTACTGTACCTCAGCCCGGGGCCAAAGAGTACTGCACTGGTAAGTGTTTCACATTGGAGTAAAACAAATGGTAGTGAGGGCAAATGATCTGAAGTAGACTGTTATATACTTGTGTCTTTCTTTCCATACAGACTCTGGGCTTGTAGTACCCAGTATATCCTATGAACTACACAAGCGTCTGTTGTCAGTCTCTGAGCGTTATGGTCTCTCACTGGAGCGAAGACTTGAGATGACCGGAGTGTGTGCCAGTCAGATGGCACTTACATTGCTGGGTGGGCCCAACAGGTAAATGTGTAGTTATGGTTTGTAAGCACAGATGAAAACAGCCTCAGCTAAATGACAGTTAAGTCCTACTAACTTGGATTTTTTTTGCCTGCTGACCTAGTATCCTACAGAAAAGATCTGGCAAAAATAACCTTCTCTCGCCAGTATAGTGTTAATTTTTCATAGAAATAAGTTACTGCCCCGTTTAGTGGTTTTGTGTTTTTAGCAAAGTAAATTATCAGCTGTAACAAAAAGTGTCCAATATTGAACAAATAAGCCATCATTAAATAATCAGAAAGGAGGGTGATTAAATAATATGTAACAATACTGCGCAAAGTTATATAAAATATACTGGATTATTTTAAAATTACCCATTTTATCTTTATATATTCACATGATTTTGTATTTGTTAATGTCTTACTCATTTAAAAAAAAAAATGTGTTGATACTGAAGGTCTCCATACTAGTGATCCTTGTTATTTTAAATATTATTTTTACTGACATTAAGTGCTCAGAGAGCACAAAATTCCAGAAGGCAACTTATTTTCTTTCCATGTTTCTTCCAGATTCACTCCGAAAAATTTACACCAGCGTCCCACAGTGGCTCTGCTGTGTGGCCCTCACGTTCAGGGAGCTCAGGGCATCAGCTGTGGTCGTCACCTGGCCAATCATGAAGTGGAGGTCATCCTGTTTCTACCCAATTTTGTCAAGATGCTCGACTCAGTCACGAGTGAGCTCACACTCTTCAACAAGACTTGTGGTAAACAGGTGTCAACTATCAAAGGTGGGCACATTTTTTCTATTTTTGTTTTCTTTGCTTTAGATGGTCAGGTCAAGTAATATATCTTGACATTTTTCTGTTCTTTTTTCTCTGACTCCACAGACCTTCCAGACACCCCAGTGGATCTAATCATTAACTGCCTGGACTGCCACGAGAACACATTCCTGATGGATCAGCCTTGGTACCAAGCGGCCGCAGACTGGGCTAACCAGAACCGAGCGCCAGTGCTCAGCCTAGACCCTCCTGGTAGTGGACAAGGGCAGGCGGTCGAAGCCAAGTGGTCCCTCTCTCTTTGCCTCCCACTTCCCCTGGCTGAGGGGGCTGGCAGGGTTTACCTGTGTGACATAGGTATCCCTCGCCAAGTGTTCCAGGAAGTAGGAATCAAGTACCATTCTCCTTTTGGGTGCAAATTCGTCATCCCCTTGCACTCTGCATAATGGGACTAAAGTCCATCAACATGACAGATTGAATCTTTCACCCTCCACGACCATTTGGGTTTTGGCGCCTTACTGTATATTCCAGAGCTTCAGCTGTTCATCCATTAAGTTTCCAACCCATCAACATGTGAATGGGACTTTTCCCTCATACTGAAAGACCACTGTTTGGTACATTAGTTCTACAAGGACTAAGTGCATATGGTTGGGATAGGAAAGAGTTTTATTGAAAAAGTAATTGTGTTGACCATAAGATGCTTCAGCAGTTATGTAGATACCATTGCATTTACATCATATTAAAAGATATTTGGAAGATTAAAAAATATAGCTAAATTGTCTAAATAATACCAGTGTTAAGCTGAATAGGACAATCCCTGAATTAAAATTGAAATTTGTTAATTGTCACTGTAACCTACCCTCATTCCAAAGGCCGTCTGGTGAATAAACAGAACCACCATATTATACATGCAAATGTAATGTTATTACATACATTTTGGATGAGACAACAAATCCAATTTATGTTGGTGTTTTAAGCCTCCCATACGCCTCAGCACTCAGTTTCTGTTGTCTAATGTTTAATTAGGATAGAAATTCTATCCAAGCAAATGTGGAATATTTATGTGAGTAATACTGTGTTTTGAAACTAAACCATTGTTAAATGGGGCAGCTACTGGAGAGAATCCAGATATCAGCGGTTTTGTTTTTCCACGGCAAATTTGGTTCTGATGATAAGATAACACAGCATGCAAAACCTTTAGCAATCTTTTAGTGAAGAAAAAAAAGGTTTGCTAATTATGTTTTGATACAATAGAGAGCATCATGATAAGGTTTCAACACAACAGGTTTCTTTTCTTTTTTTTTTTTTTTTTTAAAGTTTCTTTAAAAATGAACCATGTTCCTGTGGTTAACTGTCCATACATAAGACAATTTGGCATCTACTACAGCAGTTGCTATAAGAAATTGAAACTTTGATTACTTTGCTTCAGTGAAAAACTACTTAAGTGTGGCAGCGTAGGTATTTGTTATTGTAACTTGGTTTTGACCATATCAATAAAACGTGTAGAGCTAAACGTTAAAAAAAAATATTGCATAAACAATGATATTAGATAGTTTTTGCCAAAACAACTACCGTCTTTGTCTAAACCCATGGAGCAAGCAACACAACATGCTGTTAAGGAAAGCTTTTTTCCAAGGGCAGATTTTTTTTGTTTGGATTGTTACGAATGTCAGTGAGATTTTGAATGTTTTCTGACTGCTGGAACAGAACCTGGAAGTTTCACTTCAGCTCTTTAGTGTATCAGGTAGAGGACCATACCAGAGTGTTTCCAAGTTTGCTTCCTTGACTACAAATCATGTATATTTAACATTTGTGCTGACCTTTTTTTAATGCAGACTATAAAGTTTTTATTTTTCTATATTTTTCTAATGGTTTCCAATTATTACTGCACAGTATAAAAATCAATTAGCAGACTCACTATTTGTAATCCATCACAGCAAACATCAAGTCAGCTGTAGTTTACATTGAGTGTGTTCAATGTTACATTATTGTGTGGTAATGTAGTTTAATTGGCGATTTCAAAAGTGTGCACTGCATTACACTGATAAAAACTGATGCACAGTTGACATTGTCTGTGATGGACTAAAGTTTCAAGAGTGTCCTAGTAGATTTTTATGTTTATTCGAAATGAGTAGATGCCTGGAGGAAAAAGACTAAGTTTATAAAACACAGTAGCATGGTTTGCGGATGGTTAGATGTAAAATGTAAGTGATTTGTAATAAATGGGCTAAAAACCACTGGTATGGTCCTTTCAGTTTCAAACCCCGTGATTGAATTTTGACGGTGCAGGTTTGAATGTCCACAGTTTTTTCATCAAAGTTGTGTTGGTTTACAAAGTATAAATACTCTGTATATGTGGAATTCATGCATTTTTGGGTGAGTTGACTAAAGTTAAAATGCACAAGATGCAACGTCCTGCACTGAGTGTCCTCTTTGAACCAATTCGATTGGGTCTATGTGAAATGTTTCAGTTTTCTTTTTATGACATTCCCTCCTCATTTGATGGAGTAGACCTGTTTATGTACTCGACCATTATTGGTATTTACCGTGACACTAAAGCATAGACTGTGAAATATAATCAAGAAGAAAAGCTGCTTGTTTTGTGCTGCTTTTTGAGGCCTACACAGAGGAGAGGTAAAGGCATCTCTACTGCCAGATCTTTACATGTTTCAATGAAAGTCAAACCCTTTTGCTTGTTCTTTAATAAGATGACATTAATTAGAAATGTGTCCAGATCAGAGGCAGCTGTATTAAGTTCACCAATCTTTTCTAAACATGCATGTTGTGCCAATCAACATGTGTTGTATCCATGAGGTCAGTGTAGTCTAAAAAAAAGGTGGAAGTGAAGCAAATCATCATCTGTGACATGCCTCATGGTCCAAGCACAAGCATTAAAAAAATACTCACATTATATTTGTTGTTTTGCTTTGTGCACGTTAGCCTGCACAGGGCTCACAAGCTGATTTAGTGAAAAATACTTCCATGCACAAAGGTTTTGTCCTTTCTCCAACATTCCTCCAGCCTGATGTGTTATGCCTCATCTGTTGAGACAAGTCTGGCTTGGAAACACCAGCCAGCGTTACTGAATGTGAGTTTGGCTCCTCTGTGGCCGCCAGGGGGCCATGAAACCACACGTTTGGTGGCATTTCCTTATTCTGCTGTAATGGCAGCCTTTTCTGTTTGTACCTAATACCATTTCCTGAAAGAGTAGTGTTGTATTCTCTACGAAATGTGAACGGTCAGAAACCATGTGGTGATCTGGCTTCTGATCGGAAAACCTGTTTGAAAGTGTAATTGTTTGTGTTTTATGTTTCAATTTCTCAGATCTGCACGGGATGTTTAGTCCATGCGAGATCAGTTTGCAGTTCAGACAAATCGCATTAAAAGACAGTTGGAGGTTTTGTCTAGACAGATCTGTTTCCTTCTGGGAGCGAAGTTCACATTGTGCAAATACACTGTGCAGTCCTCTTGTGCCATGTCTGCAGAAAAAAAAAAAAATAAATAAAATAAAAAAACTCCACCATTTCTTTTTCTTTGTGCACTTTTTGTAAACATTGATGATCAAATTCCTTCACCAGCTTCACTCAAATAGATCCAGTGATCCATTTTTAGCCAGACTAGTTTACCATTAACGCGCATGTGCACTGCAAAATTAAGGTGGGGCAAAAAAAACTTGAATGTTTCTGACGGGGAAAAAAAAAAAAAAAAAAAAGAGTGGGGCAGCCTGAAGCAGACGCAAGTCGGTCCCGGTCGCATGTTGTTTCACTGCCGCGACTTTTATCCAGCTGAGTTTCTCCTGACTCACTTGACTTTTTTCTCTGCGGAAGGACCGTCGGGACAGCGGCGTGGCACCGGTGGAGGAGCACATCTTTCTTCACACAGGGCTACTTTCCCAAATGATGACAGGAGACGCGCCGAGAACAGACTTGTCTGCTTCTGTTGAGGTACTTTTGGACTGCTGAAGTTTTGGGTCACCTGAGGCAGATTTCACTTCCTCGTCGGGACTTTCTGCGTTCTGCGCCTCGACATCAGCTGTCGGGTTGTTTATTCCGTGAATGGGAAATGTTGTCTGCTGCTATGAAAACGGACGTCTTGCAGTAGCCAAGCCACCTGTTATTGTCTTAAATCGCTCGGGTTTGCCTGCGAACAGGTAGGCGAAGGTTTCTTTTGTTTTGAAATGCAGCCGTGGCTTATACAGAGGCCACGGTGGAGCTGCTGTGTTGTGGTGTAACTTTTTCTTCTAAAGGAAATCTACCTGTAGGCCTGTCAGCTGGTGCACTGCACTGTCATGTATGTGACTGACAGCTCTGATCAAGTTAAAGTCGCCTATAGAAAACAGTGAGCTCTGGAGGCAGGCCTTTATCGGTATACTTGCTATTAAATCAGCTCAAAGTGCTTTACTGTAAAACAGAAATGGATTGTGTGATTTCATGTCAGACGTGGCCTTAATTAACATCCTCCTCCTTCAGACCTGTGCCACTTCCTCCGGCTCCTGGGGTGCAGTAGTTGCATCATGCAGCTCTGCACAATTGTATTTACTGTGACAACACGGTGATGGGATTGATAGTGATCATGGTATCCTCTCCTGACTGGATATGGAGAGGAGCATGCATCACAGCTGTCACAGAGCCTGGGATCTTTTGACAGTTTTTTTTTTTTTAAAAAAAGCTTGCAGAGGGTTATTATTGAATGGTAATGCCTCTCAGTTTTTTTTTCATTTAGCCATTCATGTCATGTCATTCTCAGGAAACAATCAATCAAAAAAAAAATTGGAAAAGCCACCAATGCATTTAAAAGCATGTGCCAAACAGAAAGCCAAAGTTCACTGAGAGCAGTGTTTGTCAGAGAGAGCCACTGAAGACTTATTGGGTCTGTTTCAGGGTGATGACCCCTCGGCCTGAGACAGGTCAGCAACTTTCTGAAAAAGACTGAAGCCAGTCTGGTGCTGGCACCGCCTCGGAGCCTGTTCTTCTATTAGAGTGTGACAAAACTGTAAAGAAGGATTAAGCTGGTGAAACAAGATGAAGAGAGCTCATGAAACCACAGCAAAGCAAAGCTGCTACCCTGTAATGTGTCATGCATGGCTGCTTCAGCAGAGCAGCTTTGCACTGCATGGTGTGCATAGCACCGCAGCAAGGAAGTGTCCGGCCACTGCTCAGGCATGGCAGCTTTGCCTTGCATAGTGTTTTTTGGTACGTTTACTTTGTCAAATCATCAGTTACCCAAAGTGTCATTAAGTGTTAAAACCTTTATTGTGTTGGTTTGAACTTTGGATAGGAGTAAAATGCAAAGTTTGATGTAATGTCTGGATGCCAAGTTAAGGGGGATTTCCCCCTGACTAACAATCATTGATTTTCTCTTCCTGTTACCCTGAAAACAATCTTGATTTTCAGTGTAAATTTTGTGTTTGTTTATGATAAACTGGATGGTTCTTAGCTGTATACGTCATGCTTTGTATTACAGAGCTTCACAGGCAAAACTGACAGTCATTAAAGTAATACAATGACAGCTTGTACTGCAGGGCCTACCACTGGACTCGCACTTCCTGTCTTATATCTTACAGACAGTTATTTCAGTGAGCAGTGCTGCGGCACCAGAGTCCAGCTGTTGTCCCCGGAGGCAGAGGTGATTTCCTCCTCTGAGGTTCCTCTAGAACATCTGCAGGCTGCCGGACCCAGCTGGGTGAACTGTTGGCATGCACTCTTTCTCTTTCTGTTCTTTTCTCATTTCTCACCACTCTCTGTGTTGGTTTGTATGCCTGCCAGATAAAAGCTCAGTGGATACGGACAGGAATCATTATTGGCACTTGGCCCTGCCACCCTGCTGCTGTAATGGTGATGATAACAGGGAAGCAGCATCAAAGCAACTGCAGAGCATCCTGAGGCTGGACGGTCAGGATGAGGGGCGGATTACCCGATCCCCTGCTGCATATAGAGGAGGGATGCAGGAGCACACAACTAATAACCGAGACGTGATGCTCACTGTTATGTTCTTACTACAGGATATCCAGTGGTGGAAGAAACAGTCAGATCCCTTTACTTAAGTAAAAGTACCAATACATTAATGTAAGAATACTTAATCACAAGTAAAAGTCCTGCATACAAAATTCTACTTATGTAAAAGCACAGAAGCATTATCAGCAAAATACACTTAAGGTATCAAAAGTAAAAGCATTTGTTACATAGATAAATAGTCACTGTGGCTGATATAATATAACATATTACATTATTAGATTATAATACTGATGCATCAATGTATAAGCAATATTTTACTGTTGTAACTGGTCTAGGTGGAGCTAGTTTTAACTACAATATATACTATTAGGTAGTTTCATCCAGTGGTTCCCAACCTAGGGGTCGGACCCCTTTCAAAAGGTCACAAGATAAATCTGAGGGGTTGTGAGATGATTAAATCAGTATGAAAGAAGAAAAAACTAAAAATTAGTAGCATAAAATGGGAATACTTAGGTAAAGTACAAGTATTTTAAAATTTCAAAATTTCAAAGTACAGTACTTCAGTAAATGTACTTTGTTACTTTCCACCACTGAGGATATCTATTTGAAGGTTGCCTTGTTATTATTTAAAGCAATTTTTCAAAGACATGAGCATGAGTGGCTTTTGTAGCAAAGCATGATCAGCATTTTCTCCTAGACGAGGGAGTGGCAGATCTACGTAAAGGCCCAAGAAGATATTTCTGCATTCCTGTCCTGTCTTGCTTTGTGCAGTCAGGCTACCCATGATTTGTACAGTTAGACTATGACTGACTTGCATAAGACTAAGATTCAAATGTTGATCAACGAGTTTGGTCTGAACAAAAGGATTGTTATGGTCGCCAAGAATATGTAAAATAGGACTGTAGCTTTGAAGAGATATGACACCTCTATTCATTAGTTACTTGTAAAGTAAAGTTAAGTGAAGTTGGAGTACGTTTGTGCTCCCTCCTGATTCGGGTTCAGTCTGTCACTGAGTTTGCTGGTTTCCTGTTGCTTTCAGGTGCTTATGTCATGCATCGTTTCTCTTGTAGCAGACAGCATTTCTCGGTCGGATGTCCTAATTCCCTGCACAAGTTGATTCATATCTCCAGATCTGCAGGATTGAAGCATTGCTGTCCTTAAAGCTACTCACTGGACAGAGTGATGATGATGATGGACTTCTCAATGAGACAGGGGGTCAGTAGAAAGTCGACCGACTCACAATGACAGCCTTGTGCACTTCCTGAAAAGAGCAAGCTGTGGTTCCCTGTAGAGCTCTCTGGAAATGGCAATGTGACACAATGACAGACTGAGTTCTGCCCCATTCAGTCAGCTGCTGGTGGCCTGCTGCTGAGATGTATTCACTGTCCCAGAAGAGACAAATTAAAATGTGCTGTTGTGTGTCAGCCTGGGCCCCGTTTTGATCCGTTCCTAACTTGATGAGATCACTTTGCTCCTAACCGAGGACTTTGTCCAGACAAATTCTGATAGCTTTGCTCAGCATCATGAACGTGACTTCATGCTTCAAGTTGGAACTTATATCGAGATTTTAGTTAGAAGATTGCATTTCTCACCTACATTACAAGGGTTTTTAGCCACGCTCGCACCATTGCTTTAGGGATGACGATGTCAGTCGACCCACCACTTTGGTCCAGACTGAAATATATCAACAACTATTGTGTCGATTGCTTTGAGATTTTGTACAGACATTCATGGTCCCCTGAGGGTGAATCCTACTGACTTTGGTGATCCCCTGACCATTGCATCACCAGCAGTTTGACATTTGTGATTAAATGTCTCGACAACTGTTGGATTTATTACAGTGCAGTTTGGTTCAGACATTCATGGTCAATCAATGATGGAGTAAGTGTTAAAATGTTGATTAAGTTTAGGTACATCATTATTAGCAAGAAGATATACTTATATGATTAAACAAAAGTTCTCACTGTGCAGCTGAAATGGAATCTGTTGTTCCATTATTATATATTATACTAAATTATTTATATTAAATTATTATAATTGATACCAAAAAGGACTTATGTATTGTATTTAAGTGCAGTACTCGAATAAATTCACTTACTTTCCACCACTGCTTTTTATCTACAGTAGAACAGTGGTTTCCAACTCACAAATAACTCATAGAGGGGTTGCAAGATACATCTGAGGGGCCACAAGATGATAAATGGGACTGGAAAGAACCTTTTCTCTTACAAATATTTTTTTCTTGTGAAATATTGGACACCTGGGTCAGTGATGGGGTCACCTGGAGGAAGTTTTTAGTTGGTTTTGGTTGGCAAAGTGTTATGTAGGAACGATGGGTTGGAATGAGCAGAGGCAAAATGGGGTCGTCGTTGATGGGTGTGGGAAATGTGATGGTTAGTTTCGTCCCTCGATACAAAAAGACAGCTGCAGTACTCCATAGGGGACGACATCCGCCACATCCTCATCATACTGAGTGATGACTGTCCTCTCTGGGACACACAAGAGTTTTTAGTCTCACACTTGGTGTCTCCGAAGAGGTTACTTATTCAAATGTGTGACATAGAAGACATGCCAGATTAACGCAAGGTTATCAATGGAAGAAACATGCTTTTAAAAGGAAGTGTTTGGAGAGTGATGTCAGTGAGAGTATTTGTAAATTGAGTATATGAGTATGTTTAATGTTTTTAAGAACTCCACCCTAATATTGGGGTATTAAATCTGAACTCTCATACAGGAAGTTGACTGCACACTAATGGACATGTCAGAGGATGTGACCTCATGTAAAGTGACAGATCTATCAGAGCCAGCATTTTCCCCCAGCTCTGACCATTGAGCCCTGCCACTTCTCCATGGGAACTGATACAGGAAGAGAGGAAGTGGGGTTTGGGGGAGAGCGAGGGGGGACGTTGAGCATGACTTCATCCATAAGTCATCATTTTACTAAAACGGCTCTGCTCTGATTTGTTGTGCATGGAAAGACTGCCCGGTGTGACTCAGGCCTAAGGTTAGTGTTGCAGTGGCTGCTTTACTGACGTAAAGAAACGCTGGGCTGGATGAGCCCCTGGGGCCTGGTCAGATCTCACCACAAGTTTGCATTCCAGCTGGAGAACCAGTGTGTGTCCATTTTTGGTCAAAATGAATGAACCGGGTTAGCATATGGAATACAAAATAGATTTAAGTTAATGCATTTTATTCATCAACTAAAGTTTTTAACTTGTGTTATTGGTCCATCAACACACTGACACCTTGTCTTTATGTACATGCTATCATCCTGCGTCATGGAAACATTCTGCCCCAGTTGTGAAAGGGTGATAAAAAAAGAATACTTGTTAGTTCTGCTTTCTGTACCAGCAAGTTATTTTTACTGACACTTTCTGATCTGACGCTACTCTACAGTGTTCTGATAATAGCTGACTTGTTTGCTATGAATTAAGGTGCAACCTGCAGACACAACCCACAAATTCACTGTCTTCCTGAGAATGTGCTTGTGGTTAAGTGACTATCTCTGAAGCAGGGGCGTCTTACTGACTGAACTCTGTTTCTCTTCATAGGTACTGTATGTGTGTGTATGTGTTTACCAGCTCTAATGATAGCAGCTAGAAAACATCACCTGAGAGAGGATTGAAACGCCTCACCATGACAGAGGTCCAGGTAAGACAGGCCTCTAATGTACAAACAGTGGTGCATGTGAAGAGACGTGTCTAATGAGTAATTTGATAAAAATGAGTGATCTGCCCATGTTCCCGTAGACTCCATGGCCACAGGGCACAGAGTGTGTGGCCAGGTACAACTTCAAAGGCACATCAGAACAGGACTTGCCCTTTAACAAAGGAGATGTATTGACTATTATTGTCGTCACAAAGGTAATGTTTTATATGCTAAATTTCTGGCCTTACTTATGTTCCTATAAAGATTGCAAGAGTTTTGCTTTTCATGCAATATGTGAATTTGACAATGGCACTTATTGTCTGTAGGTATGAAAACACATGGAATGACTTCATGGTTATTTTCCCTACTCCTCATTAATATTTATTTATTTTCACATTTTCTGTCCTATTGTGTTTCAGGATCCAAACTGGTACAAAGCTAAAAATTCTGCAGGTCGTGAGGGAACAATTCCAGCCAACTATGTTCAGAAAAGGGAAGGTGTGAAATCTGGAGGCAAGCTGAGTCTAATGCCGTGAGTACACAGATTATCATGGTTTATTAAGTTCTGATGCACAATGTACTCTTTCACTTTTGAAACAAACAGGATTAGGTTTATGCATCTGCTGTCTATATCTCAGAGGTTGCCACCACACCAGTTTTGTGTCAGCAGCGATGGCTAAAATAGCTCGACTTTGCCCTCTTCCTATGGCTATGTGGTTGCTGTAGGCAGATGGCGTATTTGTCGTGGGAGCGACGCTGTAGTTATGTCAATGGAGACCACAGTTGGGTCGGGCTGTGTTGTAATTGCAGTGCATTTGTGTGTGTTTCCAACTGAGCTTGGCTTGAACTTCCTGTTGTTTCTTTTCTATCTCAGACTGAAGTAATCTCAAAAATGTCCCCGTTTGTCCACATGATGAGTTTCCGTGTGCCTGAATGTACACGTGTATGAATGACAGGTTTATTTATAGAGCCCTCCATCACGAAATTATGTCCTGAATGACTGCATGAAGAAAAACCTACCTAGATCAACAACCAGGGACAAAACACACTAAAAAAAGGTGATATGAAGCCTAATATGACAAAATATAGCCATTAGGAAGACATAACAGCCCTACTTGAGCTAAACTTAGCTAAGGTTACACTAATCTGCCCAGCATTCACCCTCAATCATCAGTTAGTATGTGTATGTATGCTTATAAACCTATAATAATGAGATCTTATTTATACATACAGAATAGTGTGAATGAGTATCCATTCTCTTGTAAAATGACACCGTGTTTACAGTCACACTGAAAAATAATGTTAAGCGAACAGTCATATGTCATATGAAATGCAGTTCTCATTATTGTAAATATCACCAGTAATGAATGTGAAAGATTTGAATAGTAGAAAAAGGATCTAGGGGCCTCTGTGTAAAGGCAGCATTATGTCTATAAAATGTAACATCCCAGTAATACAGAACTGAGAGGAAAACTGCTTCAACAATCCTCTTCCTACAACTCAGAGAGAAGCTGCTTCTGCTTCTGTGAAAAAGTATCTTTGTCTCAGCTTTCACACAGGGTTTTCTGTTTGATATTTAAATTTTATTTTTAATGGAGCTGCATGCAAATGAAATTACTGTACATTCTGTGACCTTCTCAATAATAAAACTGGTCACAGTAGATATGCAAACTACTGTAATCTATACCTAATCTACACAACAGTATTTGTTTTATTTGCACTAAGGGCCCATTTAAGGTAATAGTAACATTATGAAGTGCATTAAACAGGATAAGATGAAGAAAGTCAGCAGAAAGGATCCAATTAGATTTCAGTCTCATTTGGTTTCTAAAATGTATACATTATCATCATTTTAGGGATTGTTGTGCTACATTTCAAAACGTTCACGTGGTAAGATAAGCGTTGGTGACAGGGTTGTAGCGGTCTCTCTTTTTGGGTGCAATGTTACCTCTCCGGTTCTTCCACTCACAGATGGTTTCATGGGAAGATAACGCGGGATCAGGCAGAGCGGTTGCTTTACCCTCCTGAAACAGGCCTGTTCTTGGTGCGAGAGAGCACCAACTTTCCCGGCGACTACACCCTGTGTGTGAGCTGCGATGGCAAGGTGGAGCACTACCGCATCATCTACAAGAACGGCAAGCTCACCATCGATGAAGAGGGGTTCTTCGAAAATCTCATGCAGCTGGTTGAGGTAAGTTTTGATTTATAAATAAAAACAAGTTGTGTCTAATGTTAGCTCTGGTGCTATATAGAGTTTTCATCTACTGTAGTTTGTTGTATTTTCCTGTTTTAGAGTCCCTGTGTCTTTGTGCTACCACATAGACCGCACACGGTTCCTGGAACAAGTAATGAACAGGAAGTATCAAAGAGGAAGGGTGAAGTGTGTGCTGAGGTTCACAGTGTTTACCTCAAAAACACACCAAGCTTTTACTCTGAAAATGACTTTTACTGTGTGCATATTTTGAACAGAAACATATCACATATTCTACAGAGTAAAGTAGGGCAAGTATGAGTAAGTTCAGTATGACCTATTTAAGGACAATCCATGTCAGTCGTCCATTATATCTTTGACTAATTTGACTATACAGCCCTCTATTGGTCATTCTGAAGCACTGCTCACTGAGTTTTATTGCAGGAAAAAAAACAGTAGCCACTTTAGACAGATCCTCAAAGAGACATGGAGTCCATATTTTCCTTCAGAACAAACTGGATTTTGTCCAGGTGGTTTTTTTCTTTCTAAAGGCTATAAGCAGTGTACAACCTTTGGGGGTGTAATGCTGATGATTTTATTTTCATTTTTTGTGATTTGCTTTGTTTTAAGCACTACACCAAAGATGCCGATGGCCTGTGCACCAGACTAATAAAGCCAAAGCTGGAGGAGGGGACGGTGGCCGCTCAGGATGAGTTTTCTAGGAGTAAGTCTCAGTTACATCAATGTAGCGTTTTTGTTTATGAGAAGCATTTATGGGGCTATGTTTCAGGTGCATGTTGTTTACTCTTTAAATTCCCAACAGGTGGCTGGTCAATGAGCAGGAAAGATCTCAAGCTGCAGCAGGTTATTGGAAAAGGAGAGTTTGGAGGCAAGTAGCTTGAGGTTCACATTTATAACTTTGGCGTAGTTTACACTGCATAGTACAAGTGAGCAATTTTGTTCAATTTCTTACATGTGACATATATCAGATGTTTTTTATGAACATGTAAACAGGGAATAAAAATGGAGAATGGCTGGTTTTACTATATAATATAAACAATCAGATTACAATGGAGCATTAATTTAGCATTTTTGTGTATAGAATTTATACAATGGTTTTGATAAAAGTCGAGTAATGTCCCAAATGGTTAAAGTGAAGGTTTTTGTTGTTGTTGTTGTATCAGGAAGAAGGGTGAATAATAGTTAATTAGATCAGTCAATAGATTGATAGATTAATCAATAGACACTGTTGAATGTGAGTTAACAGTACATTGACAGGACCATCTGTTGTTTAACTTCTTTCCAAATACAACAACCCTTCCATAACCATTACTGTGTTATTCCTGCTAACTGTCCTGCTTATTGTTTGTGATCATTCCAGATGTCATGGTGGGAGACTACAGAGGGACTAAAGTAGCTGTGAAGTGCATAAAACATGATGCTACAGCACAGGCCTTTATTGCAGAAGCTTCTGTCATGACGTAAGTACAATTACATATTTTGTCACGGGGAATAAACAAGTAACATGTAACCAAATACCATGTGTGCATGCTCCTCTCCTTCCTCAGGCAACTACGGCACGATAACCTGGTGCAGCTGCTTGGAGTGATTGTAGAGGAGAATGGGAGTCTGTATATAGTTACTGAGTACATGGCCAAGGTAGGTGGCGGACTGTCCGTCTGATCATTTGTCAACATCCAGAGTACTTTTATGAAAATGTCACCTTTGTTTCTTTCTTTCAGGGCTGTTTGGTTGACTACCTACGTTCCAGAGGCCGGACAGTACTTGGTGGAGATGCTCTCCTTAATTTTGCACTGTGCGTAGGACTGTAATTGTATACAATATCAAAGTTTATACTGTATTAAAGGTAGGCTGTGGATTTCTTTGACCACAAGTGAAGTTGTGAAGCAATGTTTTGATGAGCGGGTCCCTGAATTGTCGGTATTTTGTGCTCTACCAGCATGCACACAAGGAGAGGTGGCGTAGATCTGGCCACTGTCGAAGGCGGAAATGCAAATGTGTAGTGGGGTGAATATTGCAAAAGAATGAGCAGCATAGACTTACCAGATTTGAAAATTTGAGCATGCAACTAGCTAATGCCTTGTCCATTATCTTATTTTTTGTCGGTGACAGTTATGATCTGTAAAGGCAGCAATGCACCAGTAAAAGAGAATAGTTGGAGTTCGTTTGTCAGATCTAACAGGTAGCCACATTGTAGGCAAGAAACACTGAATGTAAACAAAACCATGTTTAATTTGGAGAAAACTCCATAATGTACCCTTTAGGATTGTTCATGTTTTGTTGGATCATCAGGAAATGTGTATTCCATGGTTTAGATCCCATGATAGTGAAAAAGAGAAATATCCTTCAGGTTTTGAACTTTCTTTTCTTTTTACAGAGACGTCTGTGAAGCCATGGCGTACCTGGAGGCCAATAACTTTGTCCACCGAGACCTAGCAGCCCGCAATGTTCTCGTGTCAGAAGACAACATGGCAAAAGTCAGTGACTTTGGTCTGACCAAGGAGGCCTCTTCCACTCAGGATACTGCTAAACTGCCTGTGAAGTGGACATCACCAGAGGCCCTCAGAGAGAAAGTACGCTGTTGTTTAGAAGGACTGCTAATCTGTTGAATAGCGTGCTTTGCCATGTGTACCTCCCACTAGTTGAAATAAACACTTGCATGTATGTTTTTCTCTTAATCCATAGAAATTTTCAACCAAATCAGACGTTTGGAGCTATGGTATTTTGCTTTGGGAGATTTACTCTTTTGGCCGAGTGCCTTACCCGAGAATTGTAAGTATCAATATCTTTTTGGAAAGAGGCATGCAGAAAAAATTAGGGGGGAATTGGGGCTTTGATTGAGTGTATGGGTAATATTTTTGGTTTAGTATTGTGACTTTCATAGAACAAAACAATGTACAATATTTACACCATCTAAAAAAGTTTGAAGTAATGTACATACCTGAAATTAAATAACAGGTTAATGTAATACTCAAGAAGATTTCCATTTGATTCTTTTTGGTGGCACCCATGGCGATAAGCAATAATTGCAGGTGTGTTTTTGGAAAACGTGTCACTAACTGTGTGCTGCTTATGATTCCCGGGAATGTCGCATCAGATACCTAGTTCATAATACTGCAAAAGCAAGGGCTTTCATCAGTGAACCATAGGCTTAATCACCATTGTGTTACCTCATTTGGTGATATACTTAAAATACATTTATTTAAATGAAAATCTTAGAAATGATTACTTTAAAAAAATAAGAGACTAGGAACTAAGTTCCACTTCAATTACATTTTTTAATAGAAAAAGTACCGTATATACTGTGCTCTATGACTGCATCTTTGACCTGTCAGATTTCTTGCTTCAATTTGTCCTTTGCCTGTTACGGAATTCAGGGATTACACTAGTTTTTCAAAATAAGTTGTTTCCTGGTGACAATCTTTCTACCAACATCTTTTCCGTTCTGTAGCCATTAAAAGACGTTGTGCCTCGAGTGGAGAAGGGATACAAAATGGATTGTCCAGATGGCTGTCCTGAAGTGGTGTATAACATCATGAAACAGTGCTGGAACCTGGATCCTGCTGCTCGACCAAGCTTTCAGATGTTGAAGGAGTGGCAACAACATATCAGCCAAGGCATGGGAAAAAGACAATGAGAGATCTGACAGAACAGACACAAACAATGTGACTTTCCTTCTTCATTTTGATCACTTGGACCGTAACTTGGGAGAGAAAAATGTGTTTCACACTGTATTATTCGGTTCACAACAAAGTTTTTTTTCACATTGTCCGTAAACTGTCTGAGTTCATGTTCCCGAGCGTCACCCCTCAGCTCAAGTTGTAAAACTCCAGTAACTCTTAATTTCTGGCCCAGTCGCTCTAGTGAGTCTTTCTGCGCTCAGTTATCAAGAGTGAATGATTAACTGTCATATCGTCTTTCCTTAGAACAGTGCTGCCTCAGAGCCACAGTGCCTTGACCTGTTTTGTTTTTTTAATATACATTTTATGTCCTTGGTCCTACATTGATATACTTGGTCATATTGGTGGCATTCATTTTATGAACATGTAGACAGTAAGATGATTTGACTAAAACCATGGTATCCTTTTTAAAAGATAAAAGATGCATAAAAAGTAGGAATACAATTTCTATACATTATTACTCGCTGTGTTATTTTTTTGACAGTCTCCAGGTACACTGTTTTGCATAAATGTTGAAAATTATTTTGTTAAAAGGACTAAGTTAAAATTAACTATAATTATGCAGCCTTATTTTTTCATTGTTACATACATTTTAAATATGTTATGCCTACTGTTGGATCCTTCTATAAGTCAAAAAGGAAGCACAAGTTTGGAGAAATGTCACCTTTACTACTGATATAATAACATCATTCAGCTCAGTCATGTAGGCATCATTCCCATGTACAGAATTTTCAATCAAACATCAAAGTTTATTTTAGGAATCTTTGGATTTAACTAAATTATCTGGATTTTGTATGTTATGAGAAAAAAGGAGAATGTTAATAAGTGTACTGTTGCCATTTTCAACAATAAAAAAATAATTTTTTAACATCTTTTTTTCATCGAAGTTGTCGAAGTATTTGCTGTTTAATGTTACAGTAGTGCATAGTAGTTTAAACTCAATCAGTGCGTAAAATTGTACTGTAATATTACTCAAATACTGTACAATTGGTGCCAGGTCAATTTTGAGATATTTGTTATTCTGCTGATAAATATTTTAAGACAATCATATCATCAAACATATCATCTTATAAAGTATGATATATTATTATCAGCATGCAAAGTACTTGAAAAATCATCATTTCCACTAATATTTTCATATCATCAGGAATTAGTGACAGTCATTTATTGCTGGTCCCTGAATCAGTGCGAGTCTCCCGAGGTGAGCTGACCGTCCTCCTGCTACCAACACCGGGGGAAACTGAGTGAGAAGACGCCGCTGGGTCCGGAGGAAACGTCTGTCTAATATGCAATTTCACAAAAGAAAGAATTACTTGTACCGGGATCGCAGCGCTTTGACAGCGGAGGAGGCGGAACCTTGAACCAGGGGGCGGGCTACTTCTTGGGTGCACTCGGTGGTGTTACAGGGAAATGTGCACTGAAAACACAGGCAGCTTGTCAGCGCTGTGTGACAGACAGAGAGCGGCTCAGGGCTCGCACACTCGACCCGTCTTTGTTTAAACTCTGTGATGGACAATGAAGCCGGTGTGTTTTATCGGGAGCTGCCGAAAGTGGTAAGTCAGAAATGTCTCGAAAAAAAAAAAAAAAGGAAGAAAAGTGACTTTAAAGAGAGTGAATGTCGCTAAGATTTGTGATAACGTCAGCGTTTTGACTCGTCGCCAGGAGCTTCATGCTCACCTCAACGGCTCGGTCAGCTCCCAGACCATCGAGAAACTCATCGGCCGAAAACCGCATCTCAACATCGAGCACAGCATGACTGCTATCGGCAAAGGCCAGCGGAGGACACTGGATGAGTGCGTACAACTTCAGCTGTGGTTTAAAGTTTGATGTGAGAGCCAGCGCGACTGATTGAAATCACACTGCGTCTGACTGATGGTTCACTCGTCGCTGTTTCACTCACGTAATTTTAATCAATTCCGTAACTTAAGTGATGTAGAAACAAAGGAGTTGACATGCGAGTAGATGCTGTTTCTGTTTGTTCAGTGGGAGCTGTGTTCAGGCAGACAACAGGGGAAACTGACAATGAGAGAGGGGGGGGGTCTTTGTTACACGGGTCAGCATTAAAACAACATGGCGCGCATGTCCGCAGGTGTTTTCAGGTCTTCAAGGTCATCCATCAGCTGGTGGACACGGAGGAGGATATCCTCATGGTGAGGACTGGCTGTTTGTTCAAGATAAATATGGAATTAGCTTTTGCTTATTTATTTTTAATCTTTTTTTTTTTTTTTTTGTCCAGGATATCAGTAACAGGTTTTTCTGTTTCTCCCCCCAGGTGGCTACAGATGTTATCAAGGAGTTTGCGGCTGATGGTGTCAAATATTTAGAGCTGAGAAGTACACCAAGGGAGGAGAAAAAAACAGGTATGGATGTCAATATTTTGATGGCAGCATTTACCTTTAGGGTTGTTTTTTAACAAATTATTATCCCTTTCATAGGATTGACAAAAAAGAGTTATGTTGAAACTGTCATCAAAGCCATACAACAGTGTAAAAGCGAGGGAGTGGACATTGATGTCAGGTACGCGTAGCCCGTATTATTTCAGTGTGCAAGAAATGTATCTCGGGTGTGATAAAACCACAAAAATAATGCATAATGTTTTACTATGATGATCCAGGAACTGGCATGGTTATAAATGTGCTGCATTTGTCCTGAAGGTTTCTGGTGGCAATCGACCGCAGGAATGGGACTGAAGTTGCCATGGAGACGGTTAAGCTGGCTGAGGAGTTCATGCTGTCCTCTGATGGTTTGGTGGTGGGACTCGACCTCAGCGGAGATCCAACGGTCAGGCAGCGAGTCTGGGGCTTAGAAAAGTAGAAAACTTTAAGTGCAGTTGTTTGTTTACTGTCCAGTCTGTGTAATACTGCCGCTGTAGCCGGCCGTGGAACGCCCCGCAACGGCAGCCGCCACCTTGGTTATTTACAAAGATGCTTCAACGGCGCTCCTCTCTGTCAGTCACCCAATTAAACTTGCCTCATACAACATGAGCTCGCACATTCGTCTGTTTCCCAAGCTAGAAGGTTACATAATGAAAGTAAAAAAACATCAAAAGTATGGCAAACTTTAATTTAGTCACCTTCTGGTAATAACTTTCCCCAGTATGATGAAGCTCAGTTACTTTTTTTGTGCCAACTGTTATTGCAAATGACTCTGACCTTGTTGTTAATAGTTTCTGCCTTTTACAGTCAGTGGGAGTAACAGGGTCTCTCTTGTGTTGCTGTTGGATACTTCCTATTAATTAATGTAGTTTTTATTTTAAGGTTGGACATGGCAAAGACCTAATTCCTGCTCTACAGAGGGCCAAGAACTGTGGACTGAAGTTGTCGCTGCACCTCTCAGAAGTATGACCACAACATTTTTAATGTCATTTGTTATTTGTAAGTGCTCTGACGTCACAACAAAAACTGTTGCAGGTACCATCACAGCTGGAGGAGTCAGACTTGCTGTTGAATCTTCCTCCGGACAGGATCGGTCACGGCACCTTCTTGCATCCTGAAGTGGGTGGATCTCAAAGTCTTGTTGACAAAGTGGTGAAAAACAACATACCTCTGGGTAAGAGATGAAATTATTAATTTTCTGTGGTGTGCACGCTGAAGTGACTTGGTTTAGATTTCTCAACTTTCTTCTTTTTGTAGAGCTTTGCCTGACATCAAACGTCAAAGGACAAACGGTACCATGTTACTCCAAACATCATTTCAAATACTGGTACGAGTTGGGACATCCAAGTGTTATTTGTGTAAGTTTCCTTTCTTTGCACCTCACAGGCAGTGAAACCTGTTTTTCATGGGGCTTTGTTGACTTAACATTTTTATATACCAATATGATTGTTTAAGTACTGATGCCAAAATGATACATTATTTAGTATCTGGCTTTGATTATTCTTGATTTAATTTGTAAAATATTAAATACTTAACAAGATTAAGAAAGTAACCAAGCAGTTGGTGTCAACTTTTGGTACTTTTTGGTACAATTTTGGCACAATTTTGGCTGGACTAAAAAGTATCACGGTTCAATAATCAGTCCTAACGCTGATTTTTGGTTTGCTTTGTTAAAGGGGTATTCCAGCGATTTAGTACTGTGGTTGGAGGGCTTGGAGGTGACACCTTTTTTCTTTTTTTTTAAAAAAAGAGATTGATTCAGCAGAAGCTGAAATATCCTGATCTTTAATCCTTAGTACGAGTCAAGCTTCAAAATCACTGGATCCTACAACTCCCATAATGCAAATCAGTAGCTTCTGTCATCACCTCCTCAAGCCCAGCAACCGTTTTCACAAATTGAGTAGTACTCCTCATGACAAGTAAACTATAATCGATGGAATACCCCCTTTTAAATGTTTTTTAAAAAAAAAAAAAAAAAAAAAACAGGATGAGACACTTAATGTTGAGTAAATCAAAGTTCACCATGAATGATTTTTATTCCTTGTCACATTACAGACTGATGATAAGGGAGTCTTCTGTACAGACTTGTCTCAGGAATATCAGCTGGCAGCTTCCACGTTTGGTCTCAGTCGTGAAGCCGTTTGGAAGCTCTCCCAGCAGGCCATAGACTGTATCTTCGCACCAGACACAGTGAAACAACAGCTCAAACAGAAGTGGATTGATATACAGCCTCAGGTGTTCAAGTGAACAGTTCAATGGAACCTAAAGCCAACCATATACCTCACATTTCAGTTTTAAAAAAACTTTCCATTTACTTTGTTAATCACGTCTTTGTAGAAATCATGACATCAACTGAAAGGGAAAATGTTTTGAAATACTCAAAAGTAAATGATACCTATTTATGAAGTCTAAGTGTGTTGTTTTCTGCTGATACAGTTCCTGTGCAGTGTTGCACTCAACATAAATCAAAGCAACAAACTTGTTACATAATACATAATGTAGAAATGCAGGTGTATTTAAGGGAGCAGAATTAAAAAAAAAAACAAAACAACAAAAAAAAAACACCCATAATGAATATCCAGTCCTTTGGCTGCTCTTCAGTGTCTGCAAGTCCGTCCAAGATATCAAAAATTCTCCAACTTACAGATCATGTTGATGCTGCTTTGTGTCCACACACACACTGTCCTGTCAATGCAGCACTGTTTACTGTCACATCTTCTTTCCAAATTTCCCATGCTTGTCCTTGTTCTTCTTGAATTTGCCGTGTTGCATTTCCTTCTTTTTTAGTTTCCCTTGCTGGGGAGCCCCATTGCTTGCTAATGCGTTCCCCCCATCCAGCTTCCTCTTCTTGTCACTGTTGAGAGTAAGGACATCGTTACAAACATGTTTCTACAACAACTAAACACTATTGCCAAAGATCCTGGGTGTCACTGCACCTCTTGATGCTGACGATAGCTGTGCTCCCTGCTTTCTTCAACACCTGGTCCCATTCCTCATCATCTCCACGAATCCTGTACCTGTAAATACAAAATAGATCATCACACTTACAGTAAATATTGCCCCTTTAAATGTTTTAATTTAAAATGCTTCACCCTGCCCACACCCCAACCTCATACTCACTCTTCCATGTCCATTTCCTTCACTTTCTCTACATCCTGCTTGTGTTTCTCTTCAAACTCCTTAGCTGCTTCATTCTGTTAACAGATTCATTTTTCAACATTTTTTTCCTCAGACAGACTTTTTTTTAAAATTAGTGTGTTGATTATTGTTATTAGTTAATTAGGACGATAAAATGTCACCCATTACAGTTTCCCAGGGACCAAGGTGATAAACAGCTCATAATCCAAGAATATTTAATTTACATTGATATTGAATTTTTGCTTGATAATTCGCCTGAACAATAAATTGACCATCAAAATTGTCACATACCAGATCATCATTAAGGCTTCTGACAGTCGGCTCCATGGAAACATCTTTAGTGGCTGCCATCTCTGCCTCAATAGCTTTTTCTTGGATGCTGGTGAAGACCTTAGGATAGTAAAGGCAAAAACAATGAAATAAGTATTACGTATTATGGTGTATTGTTAATATCACGTTTTTCAGTGGATTATGACTTAGAGAATGGACTTACTTGCACAAATTTCCGGATCAGACGGTTGAAAAGCCCCATGAGCTGCGAGCTTGGGAGATCAATTTCCTTTTCTAGCTGGTCAACTGATTTGTGCTGTAACCCTATACCCAGAAGTAATGCCTAGAAAAGAACAGGGACAATCACCAAGTATTACAAAAAAAAGAAAAAACTGTATTCAAATTCACAAAAAAACAACTGAGACGATAACCAGTGGGGAAACTTACACACTGTGCAGCTGAGAGAGACAGGTCCCCGAGCTGCTTGAGGAAAAACATGCGTGCCACTGTTGGGATCAGGTCCATGATGAGGTGGTAGTCCACCATGCTCCTCGAATACAACTCCAGACGTTTGAGGTCGTAAGGGCTGAAATGGCCTTCCAGCTCGGAGCTACTGAGAGCTGTGAAGGTGAAAGACAAGTCAGATCAGGTCTGTAAGATGTAGAGCAAATCTGATCAGGTTAGATATTAGAGGAGTCTTACTGCTAGTCTCCTCCTTGGACTTCTTATTCTGCAGGATGCTGAGTGCCAGGCTCGGATGGAAGCTGCTGAACTGGTAGGAGAGGAGAGACAGGAAGCGTCGGCGGAAATCTGAGGAAAACAAAAAAAACAGACTTAGACTCAGTCAGACTACAATAAGTTTAAAACAAACAAGATCGCCAGAGGTAGACCAGGTTCACCTTTCCAGAACGCAGACAGCCACTGGCTGCTCTGCTCCGGGGCTTCATCTGTATTCAGCTCCTTCAGCATCACACAAGAGTGCTCCCCTGTCAGGTCATTCTAGATACAACCACAAACACATAGCAATAATTACAGCATGTGACAGCAGCGCAATGCACAGGAACATACATACTTACATAAACATGTACATACATAAAAAAAACTTTTATACTTACAGGGGTTTGTCTTAAGTAGACTGGAGTATAACCCGCTTTCTTCCAAAACCTGTTGGGTTGCAAAAGGAGTTTTTGACACTTCTAAATCAGCAAAAACATTACGCCCCCTTTCCCCCTCTCCAGATTCAAGGTAACTCACTTGAGCAGCTGTGCAGTAAGACCATAGGAAACTCCTAGATAGTCCAGTCTCTCTGCTCTCCTCTCGCTCAGCTTCAGCAGCAGAGGAGGGAGCTCCTTCCGTGGAGTGATCACCTCCTCCAGCAGACTGACAGCCTGGAAAACAACAACAGGGCTACTAATCTAATCTTGCATTTTTACTGTAGTTACTGAATTTCTTGTCTTTAAAATACAGCTGACTACATTAGTCTTTAATTGCATTACCTCACTGCTGACGGAGGTGATCTCATTGTGTTTTGAGTGTGTGCTCTCATCCATGGTGGGAAACTTGCCCTCATAGTACATCTGCAGCAGCTGGAGAGCTCTGGAGCCGTAGCCCATCTGGTGAACAGATTGAAAACCAGTTACATACAGAACATCCAGATTAATTAAAAACTGGATAAACACTGGAGGCCTTTTTCAAGTTCTTACCCCTTGGTAGTCTGGATTGACAGCTATTCGCACCACTCTGCCTCCGGAGAGGCTGCCAAACTCCGGGTCTTGGAACTGCAAAGAAAAGAGTGGAGGATTCATGTTTGCACTGCGGAAACATGAGCTGTAATGATTTTGTCAGAAGCCTTGTGACCAGTGTATACCTGTTCTGACACCGTCCAAGGAATGAGGTCACCAGAGGCCTTCTTTCCTCTGGACAGACTGTTTAGGATCGACTGCCGAGATATTTCTCCCTCCAGACACACCTAAGGGACCGAAAGGACAAATGTAGTAAGTCATGGAAATAAACTGGTCTGTAACAAAAGGCAGAACAATGAAAAAAATAAGACAATCAAAAAAAAGGAGGCTGGCGCTTGCCTCTGAATGCTTTTAGTGAATGAGGAATGGCTGATTTGGTGGAAGTTACAGTAGGCCATAGAAATGCATGGAGTGACCACCACTCTTGTGCCCATTAAATACAAGAGAATTTCAGGATGGGTCCCGAGTGTCTTACCTGCACCACAGCGAGGACCTCAGGCAGTGAGTTCTGTGTGGGAGGAACAGGTGGCAGGAGGCAGAAGAGGTGATGGGCCGGCGCATCGGACAACATCTGCAGGTCGTTTGGTGAATTCTGGATGCCAAGAAAACATCGAGTCAGCAAATAAACACAAAGATGACACAACACCGTGTGTGGGACGTTATGTTCTGTGAATACAAACTAATAATATCACCTTGTAGTGCGATGCCACATAGAGAGCCATCAACCTCTGCAGGAAAGCTTCAGATGCCTTGTGGTAACAGAACAGTGTGTCTCTGTTCACATAATATCTGGACAGTGTGGGCTAAGGACTAACGCAACTTGTTTTGAATTATACACACGTTATTGTCTGTAGTGTTACAAAAATGCAAAACATTACCTTTTTCCAGCTTTTCAAACATGAGAACTTGCCCCTTTTTCTTTGTCTTATTTGATAGTGAATGGAATATATTTAGACTAGTGCAGATTAGTCCTTTAAAGTACATCAAGGATACAGGTCACAAGTCTGTGGAAGTGGGCAGCCAGAAATGAGTCTGGGTATGTTCAGACAGTCCAGACAGAGAAGATCATTCAGCCACTTTTCTACAGCGTCCCCTGGAGCGTACCGAATTGACTCGTGCAGAGAAACCTCATGGAGAGAGCGAGCTGTGTACGGAGATGGAGTCAGTCAGATGAGAGAGCCACAATGCGCGCGCGCACACACACACACACACACACACACACAGACACACACAAACACACACACACACACTGTAAAACCCGGAGATATTTACCTGCTGCTAGCCTCGCTGTGTTGGCGGTCCTGTTCTCTGCTGACATGCTCTGCTGACTGTCTGCACTCTGCTGCCTCAACTGCTGAATCAGTTTGAGGGAAAGAGAGCGCCCAGTGCCTTCATACCTGCAGAGATGAAGGGAAACAGTGGTCAGAAATGCAAAGAAGTAGAGCTGAGATGATGAAGCGATTTATCAATAGACAGAATATGAACTATTTTAATGACTAATTATAACTCATGTTTAAATAAAAAATGCCACAAATTCACTGCTTGCAGCTTCTCTAGTGTGAATATGATATTCTTGTTCTATTATATTAAAATGATTTTGGGTTTTTGGACTACTGGTCGAACAAGACAAGTCATTGTAACAAGTCAATATGTAAACTTGGGTTCACCAATTTTTGACAATTTATATTAACAACTTATCCGGAATTATGATGAAACTAATCATTTTTTAGCAGCCCTAAAAGTAAAACGTATTATTATTGCTTCTACTTCACACACTTCCAGATTTTTTAAAATAGTTTCTCAAAATGTCCTAAGGCCTAATCCCAATTACTGACCCGTTGATGGTGGAGGCCATGAAAACCAGATAAGGCCCCAGCAGCTTTTTAACCAGAGGAAGAGGGATGGCTGCAGCCTCATCAATGACCAGCAGTTCAGCCTGGCCCAGCTTCACTGCATCACCTGGGTGGATGTACTGTTGGTCACATGAGCGAGAAGGTCAGATTTGTTCATTTTCTATTGTAAACAACAGGAAACGGTCTGGTTTCGTTTACCTGAATGGTCTGCCGATGCTCTTTGAAGATGTTCACCCGCACCACAGCTTTGTTGAACTCAGGATTCAAAGACTGGATGATTTCATAGTCTAGATGCTCCTACAAACGCAAAAGAGGGATATGAAGCGGTTTTTACTCACAGCTTGAACATACTATCGCTGATACAGAGAAGATTCCCAGGCAGAATACCTGATACTGCAGAGCATCAAAGCCTTTGAAGATGAATTCAAACATGGTATGGAGGTTGTCCGGGCTCGGGGAAGTTACAAAGATATTGGAGTAGCTGTAAAGAATGTAAAGCAATCATTAGCAAAAATGTCACACTATAATGGACAAAACTGATATGTTTGTATGCGGTTATAAAACTAATCTGTACCCAAAAGCCACAGCTCCAGCGACAGCCAGCCCCAGTGCTGCAGACTTGCCTCGACCACGGGCAGCAGTCATAGCCACAGTGCTCCTCAGAGTCTTCTCTGAGATCGCCTCAATGAACTTCAGCACTCCTTTAGCCTAGAGAACAATACAAACGTTGAAAATTACATTAATTAGCACTGATATAAAATAGGGCGTCTATTGATCTTTGCACTTGAAAGTGTTGGTTACTTGAAATCACAAAGCTCTATTAATCGTTTTGGTGTCTTCATCAAAGGTTAGACTTGATAAATGTGTAAGGTTTTGTTCCTCTTTAGTGAGAGGCCCTGACCTGGTCCATGGTCCTGCAGCGGTCCACCAGCACACCCACGGGCTGAGTGTCCTGAAGGGACTCCTTCAGATCCTTCAGCTCCTGTTCTCGTGGAGACAAACCTTCCTCCTAAAGGGGATAAGACAACTGGTCAGAAAACAGGGAGCATATGGCACGCATGCAAGCCAACTTTCTTCATGTACTGCTTTTCAAAACAGTAGTCAAAAAGAACTTTATAGAAGGGAGGAATAAAAAGAGAGACAGACAAGGCAATATAAACACAAGGACACAAAGTTTAGAAACCAGAAAATATTAAGTTAAGAAATCAAGAAAACCTACAGCAAATAAGTGAGTTTTAAGATTCTTTTAAAAAAGTGCACTGGTTTGGTTTCAGGGGGCTATTCCAAAGTCAATGAGGAACAAGAGCAATCAAATGTAATTTATTTAAAAAGGAGGCCGGAACATGTAATGGTTCATAGGATAAGAATACATTTTTAAAAATCAGTCCTAAAAGAGACTGATGAATTGTGCTTATATTGTTGTGGATCTCCACTGTGCATATAGATTAGGGGTGCAAGTAACGATTATCTATCTTATCAATAATCTTTTTTCGCATAGTTGTTTTAGTTTTTAAAATGCTAGAAAAGGAAAATCACAAATTCCTCAAGTCCAAGGGGACTTCTTCAAGTTGCTTGTTTTGTTCGACCAAAAGCTGATGATTTTTAATTAAAATTGAAATAAAACTTAGAAAAGCAGATAATCATCACATTGTAGACGTTGGAATCAATAAATGTTCTTTATTTTTGCATGGTAATTGACTTAAACAACTAATTGATTATCAAACTTATTATAAAACTTAATATTTCTACTCTAATATAGTTACCTGAGTCTTTGGAGGAACGGGCTTGATGTTTGCCATGTGGCTGGAGATTGGCAGGACGTTGAGTTGGTCATCAATGACAACACAGTTTTTGCAGGATGCAAGAGACAGAATGAACCTAGAAACAGTAAAAAAATAAATAAAAATAAAAATATATTCCATTGACTATAATTGCTCCAAATTCCATGAAAGCCGGAGGAGCCTTTACCTCTCATTGAACCTTCCCACTACATCCTGATGAGCCTCAGTCCGGTACCGAGAATGCACGTCCTGGATGAAAACAAGCCACAATGATCCCAAATCATCTAACTGGCAAACAGAGTCTGACATGTGGAGATGGAGCAGGTTATAGACTTACCATAGTCATAGTGTACAGCTGCTTGAGAGAGTTCATTGTCCTTAGCAGCAACACCACAATACCACCTCCCTCCACAGTCTCTATAGTTCTCGCTAAGAGATTGGGAGTGACAGCTTCGAAATCCTGCGTGACACAGAAAACAAAAGCTCAAACATATTGTCTACAGCGGCAGTTCCCAACCTTTTTTGGCGTGGGACCCAATACAGATAGGCGCGATCATAGGAGTTTCTCACCTGCAAGACGCACATGCCGAAGGTGTTTCCCAGGATCTTGTGTGTCTCGTTGTAGTAACAGTAGCGGATGTTGGTAGCGGCGATGAAGAGTTCAAACGGGTCGTCCTGATTCAGGTTCAGCGTGCCAGTCTTTATCTTCTTTTGCAGCTGCCTCATGCGCTTCTTCCGATTGCTGTTTCAGACATTTTTGAGAAAGTCAGATCCCCCTTCGTCTTTTTGACACAGTAAATAACAAATAACTGAGGGGAGTTGACACCCACCTGCTGAACCCGAGGTCTTTTTTGTAGCACCAGAGTACAGAGGGTCGTGCTCTGACTGCAGCTTTAGACAGCATGTGATGCAGAATGACAACCTGGATCAGAGACAGGTCTAATTGGTTTAATGTGACAATTACATGGACAAAATGCATCTTTAAAGAAGCCCATTGCTGAGACTTTGCCTGGGAGAAAGATTACCTGATCCCTCCCACGGTCTCCCACCACCACAAACATGGTCCGATGCTGCAGAGCGACTCCATTCTCTATCTGGACACGGATCCGGTTGTCCACCTTCTTGCGGACGGTTGCCATCGTCTTTCCTGCTACTGAGAGAAACTAAAAACTAAAAATCACAGACACAACTGCATTAACACACAGAGGCAAATATGAGTGATACAGCGAAGTTACACAAAGTGCTGTCAACTGAGTCAGGAGGGAAGCACTGACTGGGGTTAAAAACAACCAAAACAAATGAGTTAATGGAGATAAAGAATTTAAAATCTGCCACAACACGAAGGAGAAACAACACGAAACAACGTCTCAAATCACCTTCTGATGCCGGCGGGCTGCTTGTTGTTTAATCTTTATAAAAACTCAAACTACTCGAGGCCTCGGTTTACATGCCAGCCATCATGCTGTTGATACTCTCACGTGGAGACGTCCGCTCATGGAGGACCCCCGGTGTGACGTCAAAAGAGCGCGACTTTCTCCGACTAGAGGGGCAACGTGTGGCCCCGAGTTTGGTCTCCCAGGTGCAAGGCTCTGCAACCGAAACATCACTCGATAGAGTTAATCGGCCGCTATTTCGATACTTGGTTTATCATTTAAGTCAGTTCAAATGTGAATATTTCGCAGATTTTCCTAGTCCTCGATCTAAGATAGTAAGTCTGATATCTTTGGGTTTTAGACTGATTGGATAGTCAAAGAAAAGGTTAGAAAATTTGATAAACTAATCGTTAGTTGAAGAGTTATTCTTCTCCAAGCAAATAACATCAGTGGAGATCCTGCTGTGTTGCGTCATATATACTTCTGCGCTAAGGGGTTTGATGAATGGGATTTGGATCAAGCTTTAAAAGGTTAAGAACTGGTTTTAACAACAAAGGCAGGAAAAGTTACCTGTGAGCATCAGCTCAGGGAGGAAAAACCATGACGTCCCACATGTCTGTGGAAACATTTAGTTTAGTTTCGCTTTTTTCCGAAGCAGTTTGTCAGGAATTTGTTTGCACTACGAAAAGCACTCAGCATAACTGTTAAATTACACTTGAAAACGACACAAATGGTTATATATATATATATATATATATATATATATATATATATATATATATATATATATATATATATATATGGATGTGGTTAGTGGCCTTAACTCTGAGACACACACACACCACATTTAAAGTTGCTCTCCAGTAAACTGGCTTGTGAAACTGCACATCTACAACTAAAATAAAAAATGACAGCTGAACATGCAAACTATAAAAGCCGTGCTGAAAGGAAGGTATTAAATAAAACATTGAAAAATAAAAAAGGATAAAGAGAAAAACCAAAGCAACCGTGAATATAACACAATAATCACTAGAATAGAAAATAATTCACTGCAGCATTTGGTAGTCTACATATTTTGCACCCTTACTTTGTGACTGTCACATGCAACTGTACAGCAGAAAACTGAGACTGAAGCATGGGTATGCAACACAACTTTATTGAAACTCTTGAAGCAACATCAATTTACAAACAAGGAAACGGGAGGTCATTAAACATAAAATCCTTTTTTAGAACCAAAATGACAGAAAAGAACTGAGAAAGGGAATAATCTCCCAAGGATTGGACCAGCAGTGGCAGATGCATTTTTTTATACAAAAAATAACTTATGAAATCTTTCAAGTTTACAGGAATATTGTAACACATGGCTTGCGTAAATTGATGATATGATTTACAGCTTAGCTTGTGTTTTCAACTTTAAATGTTTTAATATTTCCAAATATCAAAGCAGGCATTACTTTGATTTAAGAGACAGGAAAAATACCACTGATGTAGAACAAATAAAAGAGAACATGAGTGAGCTGGGGCAAATGCATTCTTGAATTTTGAATTTTCAGTGTGGTGCAAGTTAATCAGTCACAGTCATTATGAAAGGCCTTTTCAGGATCGGATTGCCTGAGTGTTGCCTCTCGACACTCCTCTGGGTCCCTGACCAGCTCCGCGCTTGTAGTTCTGTTGGTAACCATCCTTGAACAACAGAGGGAGGGAAAAACATTTTAGAAACAGACAGAAAAAAATGACATAAACAAAGTCA
Source organism: Lateolabrax maculatus (assembly GCA_031216445.1). Lineage (NCBI taxonomy): Eukaryota > Metazoa > Chordata > Actinopteri > Acropomatiformes > Lateolabracidae > Lateolabrax > Lateolabrax maculatus. The sequence continues at coordinate 19,254,920 of CM062214.1, forward strand.
GGGTGAGGTCTGAATGATTCTTTAATACCCTCTGATAATTCCCATTTGAGTAATCCCGTGGTGTGTTGAACTGAGTCGGTCCATAACCAGAGTTTGGCGTGTTGGCAAAAGGAGGACGATAACCATCATAGCCACCTGAAAATAGGAAGACTTTAAACTTAAAATGCTTCTCTTAAGATTAACAATAAAGTTAGCTCTGACTCTGTTGCCCCTTTTCAGACATACACCTCATTACTTTATGTGATGGCAATTTTGCATGTCAACAAGCATGTCACTTTCACAACAGTAGGTCGAGCTGTCAACATTTCCATAAAAACTCAAGAATCAGAACGATGTCAAATTAAGGCAGCAACATGAGGTTAAATGCACTTCTTGTTGCTCTTTCTTTAGCACTGTAATATATTAATCACTTAATTATCAAATTTAATGCAGGACAATACCTTTTGTTTAATACACTGAAGTTGTAGACAGATTCTTAAGTGAAATTAGAAATGATTCTGAATAACGAAACTCAAGAGCCACTTTTTTCCATAAAAAGGTCCTATTACATCTGAATAAAGCCATAACTTGACTGACACCTGAATCTGAATGACAGAAAGCCTACTTTAACAGAAAGATGAAGCCAGCAATGTTACATATTCCCTGTCTGAAAAGGATTTGAGTGAAAATAATTCATTAAAGGCTGTAGGTTATAGCTTACCTCTGAATCCATTAGATGATCCTCTGTAGCCATTGATCATGCCCCTGGCATTGCGAGGTCCACCACGAGACATGCCTCTGCTGTTGTAGAAGGACTGAGGCTGCCTGCCAAAGCCTGGGCCTTGCTGGGCAGGCTGCTGATGGCCTCCTGACTGGTCTTGGGAATGGAAGGCACCAACTACTAAAAAACACAGGGTTGGGTGCCCAAAAACAGACGCAAGTCAATCTCCAGTCAAAAGCTGTTTTCTCATATGAACTCCGGCCAATGTCCGGTAAATTAGGGCGGGATATTGTCCGGAGTTGCCCTTTCACACATGTGCCAAACAACAGGAGATAGTCAATGTCATACGCATTCTCACCTACTGAAAATACTCTGTTTGGTTTAGGTGAGGGGTGGCGCCTGGGTAGAGCGTGCAGGCGGGACATGGCGCAAAGACTCTCAATCAGTCATTACACAGACTTTGTACAAGGGAGCTGGCAGGCTAAAGTCAGTTTAATAATTTAGTCCTATACAATTGATTCGGACATTTGTGTTCTCACATACAGCTCGTCTGGGTAATGTCTAGATAAGTTCAGGGTTGCAGTGCATGTGTGACAGGGACTAAAGTGAACACACTAATTAATTAAACTGAGTTTAACGGCAATGGAATTTCAAGAAGACAATCAATCCAGAACGTAGACAATGAAAAAATACTGAAAATCTACCCACCAGACTGCAGTTGTTCCGACTGCATCTCTGTCTGCTCCACGGGAAGCTGTGATTGGCTGCTGAAGGCTTGGTTGTAGCTGTTCTGATATTGGTTGGCCTGGTTCAAAGCCTCTGTTTCACTAGCTGGCGGGACTGGGGCATTGAGGTTGAACACCTGAGGGACGAACAAGGACCACATTGTGGTGAAGCCAAAACCAGAGGAAAGGTCACAGGCTCATTAGGAGTAAAGTCCATTACTCACTATATTCTGAATAAAGCTGCTTCACTACAACAAATACAACTACAATATGATGAAAGGGCACTTAACACAAAACTCCACTAGAAATTCTTAATGAAAGTCATCAATGCAATTCTATTTTAATTTCACTGGCAGCAACACACAAAGTCCTGCAAAGACCTTTTTTATCTACATTGCTGGTCAGATATTCCTGTCTTTGAGTTAACTTTACGTTAAATGGTTTAATACAGGTATTATTTGATAACATTGGTAATTCTGACTGAACAATAAGGGAGTAAGTGTCACCACAAGGGCCTTACTGTCTGCATCGACTGGAATGGTGCTGCGTTGACATTGATGCCACTGCTGTGAGGAGCTTTGGAAACTGGCTGGAAAACCTGCGTTTGAGAGGCAGGTGGGAGAGCTGTAGAGGGTTGAGGCTGCTCTGACGACAAGGACATGGAGGTCTGTTGAAGACGGGAAACAACTTACATAGACACATTTTCATGTATGGTGCGGGAAAGTTAATCAAGAGGAGAACATTTTCTTCATGTCATTTATATTCAAGTTCAGATTTATTAACTGAAATTCTTTTCATTTTCAACGGCTGATTCCAGTATGTTTATTTTCCATACTTAAATTTGACTAATTTTAGTCAACTTAATATAGGACTAGGGCTGGGTCTCCATATATAGGCTTATATAGTGCCTTGCTTTGCGAATATAAACATGTTTTAACCATTATTTAAATTTAAAACAAAATATAACAGACTGTGCAATGCATGTTAAACCTTTCCACAAATAAAATAATCTTAAGTTAGAAAAGCTTCCTGAATTAAAATCAGGAAAATCTGATCAAAGAAAACAAGCCTAAGAATCTGAACAAGAATTTGATACCAACTTTCAATACCTGACATTTGTAATACTGTGACAGATGCATTTCAGCTGGTACTCAGAACATGTTGATGTTCAAATACTTTGATAAAGCATTTAGACTTTCATTTTGGAATGTAAAATTTACGGAAAATATAATTGAATAGTTAACTCAAAAAAATATTTAAAAAAATCTAAATTATGTGAAAACTTACCTGGCAATAAACTCAATTCTGATTCTGATTATTAATGTTGGGGTGGGTGTGCACAAAGGAGACTTTGACTCGTGATGCTAGTATTTCTAAAAACCTGGAATCACTACGCTTTGCAAAGTGTTTGGACCATTAATCAAAGACATACATTTAACACATGAAAATTGAAACCTTTAAATTACAAAGGGACTCAGAGAACAGTGTGATTTACCTGGATGGGGTCGATGGATTCTGTTGGGGGTCGAGGATCTGGCGTGTGTGAGGTCTGATACATGGGGGGCGGAGTTGGAGAGACGATAGGAACCTAAAAAACATAGAAGAGCAAAAATGTAACACGTTCTCTTGTTTAACATTTCTTTAAGGTGGCTACACAATCAGTGTTGTCCGTTCAAGTTTGATTACTCACTTGTGCGGGCTCAGATTGGACAGGAACAGTGTTGGGTTGCGATAGCCGGGACTCTGGGTGAACTAAGAAGATTTGTGTATTGCACCTTAGTGAACCAGAACAGCCATTTCAAGTGTCTTTTTTAACATGACACATGACATCAGAACTGAGTTTCTCTTTGTAAAACGTACCTGGGGGACACACCATCTGTGGTAAATCCATGTTCTGAGCAGGTTTCATAGGCTGCGCTGAGACAATGGCCGGGTCAATGGGCTGTCCGTCAAACTCCAGCATAGAGTCCTGAGAACAGAGAAGTGATGAGCACCAGCACCATGCTTTACATCTACAGTAAACAGTTGTTCCTAGCACAAGGTCGTCACCTGCATGAAGTTATACGTTCCCTGCATCTGTGCCATTAAGTCCTGCACCACTTGCTTCCTGACCATGGGGTCAGTAGGTGGCACAGGAGACGTTAAGTTCAAGGGGTGGGTCTCCAGGGCAACAGGGGAAGTCGCAGGCTGCACAGGCTGCTGCGGCTGCTGCTGCTGCATGGCACTGACTGCCTGTGAGTGGAAGACAGACAAAACAGGTGAATAAGAAACAAAGGGAGGAATAACTGAAAACTGATTTAGCGCTTATTAGCTGCCACCTGTGGGTTTATATTCACATCATTGTTTTAACATAGAAACATGCCAGCTGATAAGTAAACATGTGATGTCAGCGTTCAAGTGTAGACGTATCTTCAATCCCATTGAACATGAACATCCTCTGCACAAAAACTTATATTCCTGACTACATCTATAGTTAGTTATAAAATCACTTGACCAAGACCAAGAATACAAGTCAAGCAAAACAAAAAAGCATCTCTTGAATTTTCGTTTTTCTATTCTATAAAATTATCTTAATTTATTTATTATATTAAGATATACTTCTACTGAAATACTTGAAACAGTAATAGGAATTTATGTCCCAGCCAGCTAAATCCAGACCTATCAAAATGGGACTTCCCTCTTAAAATGGTCGCCATATCGGCCAGATTGCTTTGTGGATGCAATAAAAGTTTGAATTAAAAAAGCTAGGCAAATAATCAGCAACATCAGTAAAACAACATCCATGCAGCATACCTCTGTTTCTGTGGTCCACTCATCCCCCTGCTCCTTCTCACTGCCGCTGTAAGTGCCATCTGGAATGAACTGTCTGTTTACAAACTGGAGGGAAATAAGCAATCATTAGCACAAAGCTAAAAAATAATATAGCCCCAAGTCCACACTGGAGAGGGATAATTTATCTCACCTCTGTTGTTTCGACCGCGATGGGCTCTATGAACTCCTCAATTATTTCAGTTTCTGGAAAGACAAAAACTATTTAGACAATGCAGTGCTGATTTCTTTATTGCTTGATTACATTAGCACCGTAAAAATAGCACGTTTTTGTGCAGCATGACTTCAGGGAATGGTCAGGACCTGGTTCAACAGTCTGCTCTTCTGCTTCTGACGACTCAGCTACTGCTGATGCTGCCACTGCCGCCGAGGCTGCTGCTGCCGCCGCCGCCGCCGAAGCTGCCGAAGCTGCTGCCGAAGCTGCTGCTGCTGCTGCTGCTGAGGCTGGCTCTTCCTCCTCTTCCTCCTCACACACTCCGTTTTGGTGAGATGGAACCCGGTCAAAGTACCCGCTCAGCAGAACCTGGTCCAAAGTCTCTTTCAGTGCCTTGTCTAGCAGAGGAAAAAACAGAGTAAGCAAGCATTGTAAGTTTTGGACTGCTTCTCAGACAGAACAAGCATTTTAAATGCCAATTTGAGCTCTGGGAAGTTGTGATGGACATTTTTCACAATTCATTCTACATTGACATTCTATATAATTTACTATTGAGATAATCAGAAGATTAATCAATAATGAACATAACCATAAGTTGCAGACATACAAAAACAGAAATAGCAGAGTTATCTTATAACCAATATATGGAGAGAAGCGAGCTGAATGAGGCCACATGACAATTTTAACAAGTTCAGCTAGCCAGACTGGGCACAGTGAGGCAATCAAAGCCAAATACAGTGCAAATTCAACATTGTGGCTGTGACAGACACCAACTTTAAATATCCACCTCAAAGCCCTTGAAAACGTAATTTTGAGTCTTCATATTTCTCTATAACATTCAGTATTTATAACTTTAATAAGCAACAATCAAAACTCAAGTTCAGAAAAAAACAAACATCATTATTTAGCACACAAAATTCATTTTATATTTTGGTCTGACAACATAAGCTAGGAACCCCACAACTGCTGACATATTCCCTTTCAAACGTTCAAATAAACTTTTAACATTTGCTGCATTACTGATATTTAAGACAACAGTTACGCAAATAAAGTTGTCTGACTGTGGGGTGAAAAGTTCAACTAACCTGTCAATTAATTTACAAATTGATTCAACTGACAAAGAACCAGATTAACCTTAACAAAAAACAAACATGAAACTTGTTCCCCTCTGATCATTCAAATTCAGTAAACTATCAGATGAAACATAATATAGTTTTGTTTGTTTACTGTAATAAAGCTTACAGGACCAGTGTGTAGGATTTATTTCCAGAAATGGAATATAACATTCATAAGCATGTTTTCATGTAAAAGAACCAGATAAAAACCATAAGAGCCAAATCAGCCTAATGAAACAGTCCCAGGATGAACTGAAAACAAATTCATGATTTAAAAAACCCAAGGCATGATAGGGGCTTAAATGTCCTAAACTGCTGATTGCCTACATTAGAAATATGAATGTAGAACAATCATGACTTGTAATTCACTACAAAAACATCATTACAGCCCTTAAGCTAGCTCAGGCATTTCCACTTTCAGCTCAGGCCAAGAAGTCTGCTGCTGCCTAAATAAATATCACCCTGAGTCACCAAGTGAGACCTCCTTTTTTGAGGTGAAAGGGTTGGCTGGTGTCACTACAGTGAACTGGGTCACCAGTATCCAAATGTGGCTCTAGAGATCTGACCAGTGGAACCACAGGCGACAGGGCCACTGGCACACTGCCCCGCTGCTGAGTCAGGATAAGCCCACAGCGTTCAGCCCCCAAGCAGAATGCAGCAGTGCAAGTCCTGAGGCCAGATTGCTGAGAATGCAGTACACCAATATCCCCAAGCCCTGATTATTCACATCAGAGCACTGCAAACAGGCTGCATTAACAAAATACAATGCATATGCTACATTAACATATTAAGACTGGTTAATGGCCTGCAGTACTTTCCGACAAGACGGTTTTGTTTAGAACATTTGCCATCTTTATCCATCGTGCCTTGGGATCGTTCAAAAGTATGCGAAAAATTACTTATGGCCAGCTTCAACACAATAAAAAGCTTGCTGATGACTGCTGTGTCACTAACCATCTGATAAAATATCCTGCCAACAATTTTCACCACCAGCTGGGCATATAAATAAAGCCAGTTTATCTTGACTAAATAAAACAAAAAAACAAGAACTTAATTTAGCTATAAATTACAGTAGGTGCTGCAGCTACTATTTATTGTCAATATGGATTAATCTGACAGTTAATTGATTGTCAATCTATAAAATGTAAATAGAAAAAAATTAGATCAGTTTTCCAGAGCCAAAGTTAATACCTTTGGACTGATTTTTTTTTTGTCTGTCAACCCAAAACCAAAAGATTTTTAGTTTACTATCATATAGGACCAGTAGAAACTAGTGGACAAAATGGCTGCCAATTAATTTTCAGTTGAATGACAGTTGAATTGTTGCAGCTGTAATTCACAGCTTGTGCTGAAAATAATCAGCCAAAGCAATCATTAACAACAATATTGAGCTCTAATGCTTGCAACCATTTGTAGGCTCCAGGTTAAACCTGACTTACATGTTGTTCCAACCACAGCCTTGTCTTTCCCTTCCAGCAGGTCCCAGAGGTGCACAGACGCTCCTTCATACTGGTCAGCCAACCTGCAAGTGTAGAGATAAGTTGTATGGATCCCCTCATTAAAAAGGAAAAAGAAGTAGAAATCTTTTGCATCTCAAAATCAGATATCAATGCCTAAGACCAACCTGATGTTTTGGTCACGGTCTGGCCCCATTAACTTGTAGAACTCATCAAAAGCTGCGAGGTCTGTGTCTGTCAGCAGCGGTGAGCCACCGACCCCCTGCTTCAGGTCCTGCCGCACAGTGTCTTCTCCCAGCCGGTCCAGGAGGAACTGCAGCTCCAGAACAGTCTTCAGCCTCCTCTGCTCTGCCTCCTCCCGCTGCAGCTGCTCCCGCCGTGCAGACTTCTTTACCACCTTCTGGATCTATTGATAACATATACACAAGCCACATGAAGTCTAGTTATTAAGAGTCAGGGTGGACACCATCCTGAGAGAACATTTTCAGAAAACCAGAGTCATTCCTACATCTTGCCCCAGTGTGATGAACGTCTTCTGCAGCTCTCGTGCAAATTCCAAGTTATTCATGACTTCCTGGTATTTAGAGAGGGCCTCCTAAAAAGACAACGGAAAAAGACATTTCACACAGTTCTAGGTTGATTATTTGTGCTTATGTGCAAACTGATGAAGGATTCAGTGTACCCACCAGCTGGTCCTGATTGAGACGCTCCCCGCTATTCTTCCTGACTTGATAATCATCCAGTTTGCTCTATAACAGAACATCCAAAATTCAGTTTTTCATTATAACATTAAGTGGAGACATTTTTTATGTCTGCACTTTAGTTTTTCAGCAATGGATTGCTTCTGAGTGGAACACGTGTCATGCGTCATGCTTTTCACAACAGGAATGTAGCTACACGTTATCAGGAACGATCTGGACAAAAATGGCTGTCAACAGTACTCACCTTTTTCTTCTCCATGTTGCGTGCCTTCTTGTCGATGACACACAGCACTTGCTTCAAGACTTCGGACTGTCCACCGAGGCCAAAATTGCCCATTGACCCTGGAGCGGATCCCACATCTGGGCTGGCAGACTGCACTGTTCCATTTGCATTCATCACTGAGGGCATCTAGAAATCAAAATCTGAAAAGTTAACTTGTGGTGGTAATAAAGAGATGCCTTCATCAATACAAAAACAATATATATGGATTATTTGAAAATGTCATCAGCATGAGGTGAAACCTCTCAAAACTACTGTTAGACTGATGACTATTGAGGACAATGTCATGGGATTAGGGCTGCACCTAACGATTATTTTCATTAACGATAATCTGCCATTTTTTTCCTCAGTTAAATGAATCATTTGGCCTATAAACGGTCAGAAAGTAGTAGAAATGCAACGATCAGATTCTCTGGACTGGTATTATTGCATATACAGTTTCTCTGTCATTACATTCATTCAGCCTGGCAAGCCCCTGACTCAGCTTTTAGTGCCACAGCAATCTCTGGCCTTGTGTTTCCTTACATAAAAAATGATTCCAATGAATTTAACACAGCGAAGTATAGATATTTTAAATTTTGGAAAAAGACAGCACTAGTATTGGACTGGGAATTGGTATCAGCAGATTCCCTGAGTTGATGTATTGGGAGAGATATGGTTGGATTGGTGCATCTCTACAAAATAGTGAAAAAATGTCCATCACAATTTCTAAATGCATTCAAATTGCTTGTTCAACAGTCCAAAGTCTGAAGGTATCAGTTTACAAACATGGAAACCACCAAAGATTCACTTTGGAGAAGCTAGAATCTGTAAGAAAGGAACCTTTTGGCATTTAGCTTAAAACAATGAAAGAAATGGTTATAATTATTTATAAAAACTTTTACTGATCAATTGTCTGTCATGGTTTAACTAATAATCGATTATCTAACTTTCAGATAACGGTCAGATTGCATGATTCAGTTAATTTGGACTAGGTAAATACAGATAGATGTCATCGGAATCAGATGTCACAGACAGATTAACAATGTACTGTTAAAAGTAGTAAATATAAAATGAGAAAATAAAAGAAAGGAGGTATAAGCGGTTAAGCTGGAGTTTAATATCACAAGGAAAACAGTAGGTAGCTACTACAGGTGGTGCATTATCAACGTAATCTAACTGTTTAACGACACATAAACATGATGATTTATAGCTTCGTAACAAAATAAGTGCAGCAGTCAGCCTTTATCCCTAAACCCTAAAAAAAAAAGAAACATTTAATCACAGCAACTGGCTAACTTTAGTCCACACTGTGTGTGAACTGGAGGGAGGAAGCTCCTGAGCCCCGCATTTCTCCTCATCTAAATATTTCCAACTCTTAACTCCGGCTGCAAATATTGTGTCCTCGCCTCGCAGCCCCGTGGGCCGGAGTTCCCGCGGCCGGCGGCGCGGACAGCTCGCCGGTGTTATCTCTGAGGTTTGGTAAAATGGCCCTGGCTGCACCGCTGTTAGCACACACCACCGACTTAGCACGTCTGGTAGCTACGGCGACGCGTGCTAAGCCAGCCGCCGGCCGGGAGCCTCGTTACCTTGGCAGCGCGCCTCCCGGTTCACCCACCTTGATGGTATGTATCCACAGGGGAGCTTGCAAGCGAAATGTACGAAACGGACAAGTTGTTGTTATTGTTATGTTGCTTTATTTTCTCTTTCACTCTAGTGTGGGATCCGCCCCGCCGGCCTCACCGACAACTGAGACGGTTCGAAAGACGGAGAAACTCTTTATAAAGGCGAAGGTCCGTTTTTAGCTGTCGAAGATGTGCCTGAATAAATAAACTACTAAAACAAACCTTAATAGAGCATACGTTTATGAATAACAATATTTACACATATGACACAACAGTATTCATTCAACTGCTTGGTAATTGTTTAATCTTACCGCAATTAAATATTATGAAGTGGCTATTTATGATCAGGCAAAATAGTCTACAGCCTCTTGGCAGAAAATCTGCACTATCATTAGCTTTGATTAGGCTATCCTATCACTATCCCTATGCCATATACAGTAATTCTTTCTGCAGCAGCTGTAAGCACAGGCATGTCTGGTTCACAGCTGTCTCCCTACACAAGCCATCAGTCATGACAATACGTGACTGCACCATCATTTTGAAGTTTGAGTTCAACATGAAAATGTGCATATCTGGAAAGACTTTTAAAAGTTGAAGTTACAGTTACAGTTTGAAGTTTTAATAACTACTTTGCAAAATTAGGTTGCAAGCTGTAAAACAAAAGCCTGACTCCAAACCCAGAAATCAGACACACTACTACAAGCAATATGGATATTTAAAAATGAAAATGACATCCATGAACCAATTAAACTAATTCTAATTAATTAAGTAGGTAATTCTAAACGGGTTGACTAGGTTATTTTGGAGTTCTGATTAGGCCCAATACTAAAATGGGCTGCACAAAGCCATGGCACAAATAAACTGAAAGAGAAAGAGCTGTTTGATTAATCTAGATTAAACTATTCAGTTTAAAGATACTTTGAAGATGTTTAGACATTATTAGAATTTTTAGAAAGCCCTTAGAGCAAAACCTGGCATCCACTCCCTGCATTTCCAGTAGTTGGGAGAGTTAAACATTTATAAAACAAATGTTATAAATTGGTACCTTGGAATAAAAAATAATCACATTTAGTTTAAATCTGCACAGAAAGGGTCTACATGATCGGTTTACATATCTGTTTTGACTCTTGAAATAATTGGTTTGCCAGAGAAATAGCAGGTTAACCACTATGCTCATCAATAGTAGCATACTGAACACAGAAATGTAGGCAAAGAAGGGAGGATTATTATTGCAAAGTTTCTAGTTTGAATCCCCACACCAACTGGGAAAATAAGAGCCCCACCTGTAAACACTGTGAAAGTGCACATATTATTTAGTCTGTTAGTCTGAATGATAAATCAAATATATATAAAGCATTTGTACTTTACACTGACAGAATCTGTACTTATTGCAGTGAAATAAACATGTACTGTGTATGTTGAATTACAGTCCAGCATGTAGAGACTTAAGGTAATGTCAATATGAGTAGGGTTTCTGCGTTGTATTTTAACAACATTAATAAGTAGTATTTCATAGAAATCATGATATACAGTATTTCCTATTGTTCACGCTTAGAACATATCAAATAAATATAACTCTTCCAGTTTTATAACAACAAATCCATCTGCATCTCTGTTTTCCTGACCCCAAGGTTAACAAAATCTGCAATCTCTTTCATACAAGAACAAAACTTAAATTTCAAAGACGCCTTTCCAGTGTTCCCCATATTGAGAGTTCATTAAATAATTATATCATATAATAAACTGCGCAAGCACTTGAGTAAATGGAAAGTCTCAGATATATGCAAGAACAAAACTGTTTCCAGAGATCATGCCAATACTGCCATAATCTTCGGTCCAAAATTGTTTTTGTTTATTACATCAGCAGGTGGCAGCAAAGCTCAGCAGTATGAACAACAAAATACTGAGGAAGTAGAACTGTAACTGGAGAGAAGGTTAATCTTGTGTGTATCCTCTGACTCTGAAATATGTAGACCTATTATCTATTTTTAGTACCTTGAGTCACAAATTAACTAATACTATAAAACAAAATGTATTGCTTACTTATACTCACACAGCACATATGCATGTGCACACCGAAGAAATGCTGAAAAAGTTCCCACCTCAAAACAATTGAATATATCTTTGATTATCAAATGTTTCCAATATCTTTGCGACTTCTAACATGTTTTTCTGTTTTTACTTCACCTTTGAGCACAAACTTTACATACAGCGGTTAAAGGGGAGCAAGCTGGCCAGAAGAATGTGAAACCAGTTTTCTTTTGTTTTGCCAAATACAGGAAGCAGTCAACATGGCTGCACAGCTTTTTGATTGCACTGTTCCACTGAAAGTGTTTTCTTTCAGGGATAATACTGATTATGGGAGGATCCCGAGAGCACGTAAAGCTCCCTTTCAACGAGTGACTCATTTCCGTAGCCTGCTGTATTTCAATCAAACAACAACACTGAACACAGTCCACCGGCCATTTTCGAAAAGAATTCCAGAGCGGTTCCTTGTCTGACCTCTGACCTTTACATCTTGACATTTTAAAACTTGCAATCAATCCCACAGTTCTCTCATTCAAACCCATGTGGTAACAGTGAAGAATAAAACATTTCCACCTTTGTAAACTTGTATAAATTCAAGAGGAGGGCTTTGAAACACTTGGATTAGGCAGGAAATGGTCAGTTTTGCTATTGCTGTTCTACAGTTTGTGCTCTCAGAGAGTCAACAATACATCCAGAGTTCTCTTATTTCAGGAAATGGGCCTGCAAGCTTGTGGCCAGATGTATGGATAACCATGTTTGTTCCACTACTAACTAAGAGATCTATTTAAAGAGAAATATCTAATGATTTAGCAAGATGGTGGGATATTAGTTGTAAATCCTGCAACAGCCTTGCTATACTTTGTAATAAATTAACATTATTTGCTGAATGATGATTTTACTGTTTGGTTAGTGCTGACACTCATTTTCCAGCTGCCCTCAATTCCCACACTGCTTTCAACTCCATAAAGCTCTCAGTACCAAATGGGCATAACAGGAAGCTGGACATGAGTGACACCACTTCCCAAAAGGTTATCTTCAATCTTCATTCTTAACTGCTTGCTTGCCAAACTCTACCTTAGACAAGGATAAAAGCAGCAACAAAGGATTGCCTATGTAGCCCATAACATGCCATTAATGATTTATTAGCAAGTCTTATTTTAAAATTTCATATTGAGACATGAAGCTTGCACCACCTTTCGGGTGACATTTAGGAAGCACTTTACCGCCTAATGCCAATGAGCAAGAGATTTTATTGCGCGCTGTAAGCCTAGTCACTCCTATCATACAGAACCATCTGGAGTCGACTCGTCTATCTGGGAAGCCATGACAGGGGTGCCATCACGCACTGGGGGGGGTGGGGGGTGGGGGGGCAAGGAAGTGAGTGCAGTGTGCACCAACCCCCCAGGAAAGCTTCATCTCTGCATGCCAGTTGCACATCCTCTGGGCTTTCTCAGTCAGCTCCACAGGAAGCTGTGGACGACTCGGGTGTCATATCAGTACTGACTTTCTCTTCTCTTGTTTCACGTCTATCATAAATTTGCTCTGAGCTTTGTGTTTGTGCAGCATGAATGATTGAGACATCATGGTACCAATGTTATTCTGATTGAGCTCTTCAAACTCCACAGAGCAACATTGCATCACTAGTTCATGTAATTGTGCAAGCCAAATTAAATATCATTTTGGGATTGAATATGCTGATAATGATGTGTGATATAGCTAAAATGCGGTGATGCAATACACAGATACAGAGTGCTATGATAAAATGTTTGATCTATTTTAGGAAATCTGAGATTGAACAGCAGTTCACAAAAACTCTTACCATAATGTTCTGGAGCTTTTTGACTGTTCACACTATTTTACTCAGCAGATGAAATTTGTCATGGAAGATGTTCACATTTCTGTTTTCAAGCCAACATTGACAAGAGATCCTTAAAGTGCTAATAAAATGGAAATTTGAGCATCTACAGTTCCATTACAACTGGGCAAACTCTGTCCGCTGAGGAGAATTGTGTGAGATGATGGAAAGCTCCTGATCAGCTGTGGAGCAACCCTTCTGGTAAGATTGTTTTTATCAACTACCTAAGGGAAGTTAAAGGGGGACATTAGGGTTCAAATGTGTGGCATTTTCATTGAATTAAGACTAAGAAAGCCACCGTAGCCCTTGCACTGTGCTGTTGTGTTGTACAAAGACAGTAGGCGAAAAATCTTGTTCTGAAAATGTTCCTTATTTGAAGGATGAGTTTTATCTCTGTCAAGCCGCTCTGCTTTCTGTGTAGCTGGCACAACACAGTGCCATGCTCATCTTGCTCCTGGGCCTTCTCAGCTTGGTATCTATCCAGTGAACCTACAAAGTCCAACAAATGTCTAGCCCAGGGACGCATTCAGCCTGAATTTAGAGTTTGCCTGCAATCTTCCTCCGTTGCATCTGGCTGAGGAGCTGACTGTGGCTGCTGGAGTTGAGGTGCTTTATCTCCCTGCCCAGTCCAACTGCTGCCTGTGTCCCTCCCTCCCGCAGGCAGCCCTGAGGCACTGGCAGCAGATAAGAGGGAGGGCCCACAGCGGATCTGGTTTGAAAAGGAAAGGCTGTGAGGACACAGAGTATGTAGTATCATTGCATTTATTTATCACAGAGACAATTTTCAAAACTTTCTCTCTTCCACCAGTTTACAAGTTAGAAGGCTACAGTATGTCTATTTGATAATCCAAGAGCTCTGTAAAGAAGACAAACCCTTAGAGGGAAAAAAAACCTGTAATAATTGTATTGAAACTGTGAAATTCATCAACTTTGTATGTTGATTTAATATCTGTGTTTTATCTTACATGATGTCAACAGCGCTGGAAAGTAACACACGATCAGCTTATAAATGTTATAGTTTAAACTACACAGCAATGCAGTAAGGCAGATAAAATGAACCTGCCAGGTGCAACACATAAATATTTCTTACATGTTCAGGAATCAGTAATAATAATACTATAATATACATAATAAAACAGGGTGAAAGGGGCAAATGTGCATAATGAGTACTTTTGATATTTTAAGTAGCCTATATATTATTATAAAACCTTGGAAACTAACTGAGCACTTGGCCTCTTCATTATTTTATCATGTCCTTTTAATTAAAATACTTTGTACCTTGTACTGATAGTTTTTCTTTAGTACAGGAATACTTCTTTCACTACTGGGACTTGAAGAGTTAGGTTTATGCTTTTTCAATACTACTTTAGCTGTTGTTTTTGTAAATCCCAACATGCTGCAGCTTTGCACAAGATGAATAGGTCTCAGCCACATAACTGAAAACAATTTGCCTAATTAATACACAATGTTATAAGTTAATCACATGTTTTGTGTAGACTAACTAACTAATAACTTTAACTTTTAAATACATTTAGTGAAGTAAAAAGTACAATACTTCCCTCTGAATTGCAGTGGAGTACAAGTATAAAGCAGAAATTGTAAATATTTAAGGAAAGTACATGTAGGCCCACCTCAGTACTTAGGCCACAGTAGAGTAAATAACTACTTATTCAAAGTGGTAGGCTACCAATAACTCTAATAAGTTATTTTTCAACATATTTTTAAGCCTAACTTTTATCTCAGGGGAAGTAATGAAACATCTAACTGCCGAGAAAACACACACACGTCCTGTATCACGCGCCTCATTATCTCTGGACCCATCGGCACTTCGGTGAAGCGAAGCACATAATGAGCTCACGAGTCTCAGTCACGACCTGACCCGACCGAGCAGGGCCGCGCGGCGCTCAGCTGTCGCTTTAAGACCGATTTCCCCCCATTGTCAAACAGTCGCGAGCAGGAAGAGGGAAACGAAAGCAGAGACCGAGGGGGGCCCCGACGTACTTAAGCGCGATGCCGCCGCACAACAGCGGCGACCGCGGCGTCTTACGCAGGAGCGCGTCTGCAGCCCGCTCAGTTACAAAAGACGCACGGAGCGGGAGGTCCTCGGCGGCGGCTGTCTGATCGGGATTGACGATTGTTTTTGCGCCTTCGGAGAGCGGGACGGCCGCCTCAAGAGTCGACGCAGCGCGACAAAATGTGCCGGAGAGACCTGGAAGCGTCACCGCGGGTTGTCGCCTCAGGAAATGATGACAGTGTCCTCCGCCGTCGCGTAGCTGCTTAGAAGCGAAAAATTGTCTCGTCCTGCGGCCATTTCCACGCGGCTCGGCGGCCCTGTTCATCGGAGGCTCAGAGTGGCCAGACACCGGGCCGGGACCGGCGTGTCGGAGGCTGCGGGAGCAGGTGCAGCGCGTCCTGCCCGCAGGAGGCTCCACAGGCGGCCGCTGAGGAGGACTGAGCCCTGAGCTGGATCCGGCTGGAAACCATGGCATCCACTATAGAGAGGAAGACACTGGAAGCCAACGAGTAAGTACCTTAGCATTTAATATAAATTCTGATATATATATATATATATATATATATATATATATATATATATATATATATATATATATATATATATAAAGACCTTCAAGGACGTATCATTATAAAACAAACTATCTCACGTGCAGTGACTGCAGATGGTTGGTTGCATGAGGTCAGGAGTCTGCAGCGGTGAGGCAGGCAAAACGATCAAGTTCATGTCCACGAGCAGATTGTTATGTGTGTGTGGGGAAAAAAAAAAGGCTTTTGGCAAGAGAAATTGCCAGTGTTTTTCAAGAACAGGTTTAGTGCCTTAAAGGTGAGATATTTAACTTTGCAGGCTGATTGTTTCACATTTTATGCTGGTTTAGGCATGTAGGCCTAATATACTAAGATGTGTTTCTCCTTCTAAAGCAGCAGCGTGCCAGTGGGTCAGTGATTACAAATTCAAGCTGTGCATCCAAACATTATTAAAACCTACAGAACCTTATTTTAGTTTTTAAAAACACCAAATTTGGTATATTTGGTCTCGGATTTGAATATGTCACTAACCATCATATAGTTTCAATGAAGGGTTGGAACAAGATGATTTTAACAACCTTAAAGCTTCCTTGGGGAGGGAAAAGGGGTTAATAAAAGTAGCATTTGTTCTGTGGCTACAGTATTGTATTTAACAATATCCAATGGCTCCCTCAGGTGGACAGCATCAAATTGCAATTGCACAAGTCAAGATAGACAAATTAGAATCAGTGGACCAACAAATGGAAGTGAAAGATCATTCAGGAAGTCTGGGCTCTATGCTGTATTATTTTGAAAATCTCAAATTGTGAAAAAAATCAATAAATGTTTTTCAATCATATACTATTGTAGATAATAGGGTAATTAAATTCATTATTTTATAATTTACCAATTTGTATATTGTAATAGTCTATAACAGAAAATTAATCTGCAACTATTTTGATAATGCCATAATTGTTGAAGTCATTTTTTTTTTTTTTTTATGAATAAATGCCAAAAGCTCTCAGTAAGGATTTGCTGCTTTTCTTTTATATGATAGTAAACTGAAAACTGAGAAATTGTGTCATGCATTTCTCACATTTTATAGATCAAATGATTAAAACAATCATTTGTAGCAGCCCTAGAATATTTGATTTTCTAACCAGTTCTCTTTCTTGTCCAGGGAGCCGGTGGATGAGGTCCTTCAGATGCCACCGTCTCTGCTGACATGCGGTGGGTGTCAGCAGAGCATCGGTGACAGATTCTTCCTAAAGGCCATCGAGCAGTACTGGCATGAGGACTGCCTGAGCTGTGACCTGTGTGGCTGTCGACTCGGAGAGGTGGGCCGCCGGCTCTACTACAAGCTGGGAAGAAAATTATGTCGGAGAGACTACCTCAGGTTGGTCCGATGACGCAATGTCGTCACACATCATGATTTAATCAAGCAGTTTGTTGATGACACACTGGTTAACAGTACATTTATTAAAGGATAAGTCTGATGATATTCTGTATTTGTCTTATGTTATCAAATCCAATGAAAAGACATTGGCACTTTAGTTTATTTTGAGTCAATCTCACGTACACTGTTCTGGTGCTGTAATTGCTCAGTTGCACGCTTAATGTGTTAATCCGCAGCTGAAAATAGTCCCCAACAAATGCACTGTTTACACTGGTTTGAGTAATACTAAATAAAAATGACAGTGCCCAGCTGTTTTAGGAAATTCCTCACTTACCTTTTCTTAAATTAAACAAAATATTCAGATTTACATCTGCAGTAGAAATTAATTTGGGGCTGAGTGCCACAGAAAAGGGTAGAGAAGTCGGAAAGTATTGTAAATTGTAAGTTTTGGTCATATAAGGGGTTTGATGACAATAACATGGACTATATACATATATGTATGTATGTGTGTCTATATAGATAGACACACACACACGTATATATTTTATATATACACACACATATATATGTGCGTGTGTATATATAAAATTGTTTCCCAGGTTCCCCGTACATGGTCAGGGAGAAATGTCCATAATAATTAATTGGATGTACATGTTATCAAGAATGGATGAATGTTTTCCATCTTTCTCTCAGTATTTTGTTGACATCTTCTCATCCACTCAGGCTTTTTGGTCAGGACGGCCTCTGTGCTTCCTGTGAGAAGAGGATTCGAGCATTTGAGATGACGATGCGTGTGCGGGACAAGGTTTACCATCTGGAGTGCTTCAAATGTGCTGCCTGCCAGAAGCACTTCTGTGTGGGTGACCGCTACCTGCTCATCAACTCAGACATTGTGTGCGAGCAAGACATCTTTGAGTGGACCAAACTCAACAATAACAACATGGTTTAGCAGAATCTGTTGTTCAACACGAAGGAGTGTTACCCTGCCTTTTCCCACTGGCTTTAAAGGGAATGAACCATTGATAAACAGACTTTTTGTAGCATGTGCAGGATTCATCATGCATTTTACATTGATATGGAATCATTTTAACACAAAAGGAGAGGTTACATATCGTCATTGCTCCCTGCTGTAGACTAATGAAAACTGCACCAGCAATAACAGAACAGCTTTTCATCTATGACTTCATAAATGCAAAAAATACTTAAACACTGAAAATACTTAAACATGCAATAATAGGCGTATGTTGTATACACTGGAATTTTAGAATTTTAGCGATGAAAAAGAACAAAATCTTTGTGAACTTTCTTGTAATCAAACACTGTTGCATCACCTCAGTCTGGTCTGAAATGTTCAGTAAGAATTTTGGTAACGTTTTATTTTATGGGTCGGTACTTTCCTGAGAATTTCCTGGGAAAAATCTATGTTATAATAATTATAGGTAAAAAAGGAACTTCAAAATAACTGCCCCATTTGAAATATTCATTCATTATTGGAAACTTAATTCTGTTAAATTGTATGCTTGACAGTGTTCAGCTTACCTGCTGCACTAACTAAAAGACTTAAACACTATAAAAAATATATAAAAATCACATAGCTCTCTCCAGGAAACTTCCTAAGGACATTAGCAAGAATCTATTAGGAAATTACAGACCTGTAAAATAAATTGGTACCAGATTTTCATACTATAAATGGAATACAATGTTCATTTTGAAAAGTCCAGATCAGAATGATTGTACTGTACTGCCAGGTTGAACTGGTGGTGCCCTCTAGTGATCAAGGGAACCCATGCAATACTAATTTTACTGACTGGAGATGTTTACAGTGTCGCTTTTGTAATTGTTTCAACTCTCTCTGGACAGACACCCAATACTTTTTGGATATTTACATGTCAATTTATTAAATAAATTACGATTTAGAGAAACATTGAAAATCTTTGGTGTGAGTTTGTTCCTGTGAGTTACAAAGAAACCTGAAATCCATGCATTCAAAGTAATCATTTAGACAGCCACCAACACACATGCTGTGTCCCAAATCCATACTTCAAACTAAATCTAAGCAGGTTTTAAATACTCAGTTTGTATACTAAAACAACCCTGATTGTTGAATTTGCTGTTGAGGGACGGTAATCCCTCAGCTTCTCACACCTAGAAAATATGTATGGTGGTAAAACAGCTCAAGGAAAATCTACAAAAACAAACAAAAAAATGCTATTGAATTTTTGGAAACAATTTCGATGTCTCTTTTTGAAGTTTAATTGGCAGTTTTATTGAAAAAGATGCAGTACAACTAGTAATTGGGACACAGCTATGGCCTTTAAGAGTATTTACAAGATTACTGTGGTGGAATAACTGTAGATCCTTATGGTGAAGTCTTTCCTCATATTGTGGCATTTTTTCCATTTGATTAGTAGATGTGGTTCTCTATTTGTTATACCTATTTTTAGCCACAAGAGGTCCCCAAAGGATTATATATCCCAACCATCCAATGAAGAACAGCTCAATCAGGTATCTTTCTATCCAGGTCAGGGAGAGCTATTTAATATTATACTGTTAATTTAAGTATATTTAATCTACTATGGGATGCAGCTTTTTCTCAGAATAAACGCTTGTGGCAGAGAATGAATCCTAGAGAGAGAAACAAAAGACATTGGTGTTAATGAAGTCATGATGTTTTAGGCTTTAACATTCACTGTCTCTGGCTTTTTCTCCTTGCTGTCTGTCTTCAAAGCTGGTGCCCTTCAGAGTGCTCTCTTCATCATGTCTGCCAGCTGTCAACTCACTCTGAACTGGCCACAAGGCGTGCTCCTCCAGTGCCATCCCACAACTTCCTGCCATCCCCAGTTATCTTTACAGGCATAACATCGATAATTGAATCCATGAATCCCTCTTGCGTGTGAGGTTGGGAACGAAGGCGCCTGACCACAGAAAGAAGCAGCCTTAACTGACATTAAAAAGTGGGTGAAAAATGTGATCAGGAAACAATTTGCAACAAAGTCAAAGGAGTCAGAAAAAGAGGAGAGGAAGGTAAAGGGAGAAGGCAGAGCACAGAAGCTCCAGGATGATGTCTTTAGCTTGGCCTGACAGTAGTTAATTCATAGATGAGGGCGGAATGAAGGAACAGGGTAAAAAAACCCACCCAGGCAGAGATGACGCTTTTGCTGAAAGAGATACTCATGGGGTAACTAACGAGTTATCCCACAATAGAGATGGGAATATACTGTATAGGCTCACAAAGGAATACTTTGCACATTTGGAGGTCTGCATATTGAAGAATCGTCAGTGTGGCATTAAGCAATGCTTGAGGAATGGCTGCATAAAAAAAGTCTACTACATGGTGGTCTCAACAACAAATCAGCTCCATATTGCACACCAGGCTTAAGATATGTGTGGATAAATAACATGTTAACATAAACGAATAGAGCATTGCAAGCAGCTTGTTAGTCTACAACATCTACTGTGCAATGCTGGTGACATAGGACTGTTAACCTTTCTGTGTTTTGTGGTTATTGGCTTTACTTCCTCATTGTTTGGGGTCTCACAAACCTCAAAGCTGTGTGTAAAAATAATGATAATTATTGCAAAACTGACACTTTTTTCCTTCAGATGTTCTTTTCTTTTCTTCTGGCTGAGAAAAGTATTGAAGGGGTAAACCCTCTCTATGCCAAACTGGGCTAACACATTAACATAAATGACCATAAAACATGAACAAACATCCATTCATCTTGTTTACAAATCATTTACAGACAAAGAAACATATGTTATCCTACATAGTGATTGCTGAGTGTTGTGTTAGGTAAAAACGTCAACAACAGATATCCAAATAGCCTTTTTAGCCACGCCAGCAGCATGGCTATATGGTCGGCAATGTCAGCCTGTTGGTCCATCGATCCACCACTTTGGTCCAGACTGAAATATCTCAACGCAGATTGAAGAGAGTAAGATGACATTTTTGAGAAAGAGAGGACGAATCCTACTGATCTTGTTGATCCCTGACTTCCCTTTAGCACCACCAACAGGTTGGCTTTTAGTGACACATCCTGACAACTGTTGGATGGATTGCCATGAAATTTGGTCCAGATACCTGACTGAACCATAATGGTGATTCCTGTTCTTCCCCTGACTTTTTTTGTTGTGCCACCAGCAGTTCAAAGTTTTCATATATTCTGTGAAATATCTTAACATCTACTTGAGCATTTGCATAATCTTTTTTACAGAGATTCATAATAATCATGGGATGAATCCTAATGAACTTGGTGATCCCAAACATGCATAACGCATTGGTTTGTCCATTCTGGGCTACTGTAGAAACATGGCGGTGCAACATGACGGTCTCCGTGGAAGCGGACCTGCTCTGTATGTAGATATGAAAGGCTAAGCTAAAAAAAATACAACAACTCTTAGTTTCATGATTATATAATGCAATGCTTATGAATATTAATTTCCATTTCTGCCAATAGATCCCCCCACACACTGGTCCTTGCATGTGTTTTGGGCTGTTAGGAGAGCCCGGACCAGGACCCCAAACAGAAGTTTAAGGTTCAAGGTGCAGTCTTCGTCTCCGGAGAAAGATTGTAGATATTTGAACTCAACATCCAAACAAAGACACCCCTCTCTTCAGTGCTCCTTCAGACGCTCTGCCCCCAAAAATCATGGATGGGCATTGCCATGGCAACAACACTAACAACTGGCCTAGCTGACTAAAAGAGAGATAAGGTCAAAATCCAGAGTGTCTACCATAGCAGAGTGTGACAATAAACCGGTCAATATTTAATGAGGTGTTGAACCCAATAGGCCTACTTATCTAAACCAAAGTCTAAGCTGAGAAGCAGCTTAGCCTATCTAGGCTAGCTGCAACATTAGTAACTTCAACAGTAACGGCAACTTATACTTACACTATCAGTGAGACATAGAGCAACATTGTTTATTGTGAATTCTAAAAGAACAAGGAATAAAATTACATGGCAGTGTTATACCTCATACCCGGATGTTTGCTTCATGTGCCACTGAGCAACTTCCAGAGGAATAAATGAGGCCTTGCCTCCAACGCTGTATCCAGTTCTCTCTCAGAGGAAGAGGCAGAGGTCAGTGTGGTAACCAGTTGCACGAGCACCAACTCGTTGATGAGTGGCTGGCTGGAATAGTGTTGTGTGGCCCGGTCCGAGCAAACCGTGAGGAGATAATCGCTGAATTTGACAAAAAGTGTATTAGATTAGAATCGCTGACTGCAGAGTTCACTGGGTTTAATGAGATGGGAGCTTAGGGGAGGCCAGGTCTCATCTACTTGGGTTGTTTCTGTAAACACATTGTTGGGTTGATTATGCTTGGTCATAATTCTGGGTTGTTTGTGGTAGTGTAAACACACTGTTGGGTTGCTTGCTCTGGGTGAAAGGGATTGTAAGGGGTTCATTTGCAGAAGAACACCTTGGGTGACTTTGACCCAGCTGCTGGTTCATCTATTTTCCTGGCTTGTCCACTGTCAGACTTTCTGGATCCATCTCTTGCGGTAAGAGGTTCGCACAACACTCGGTGGGCAGGATTTTAGGTAGGTTTATATAAATACTTTATTTTCAATAAGTTGTGGTAACAGCATGATATTAAGATAATTTTACAGTAAAAAATACAACCTGGGATCAGTTAGTGATTTTTATTCTTGGACATTTATTAATTAGCTAAGACATCAGCTGATCATCACTTTATCTGCAGCCTTTTTGAATTTTGCAAATGAATGTGTGGCAGTCGGCCACGGCATCATGTTTTTTCCATTTCTTTCTCCTTCAGAGCGGCGAAGCAGCTCTTCGACCTCCATGACAGCCTGCGCAGGCTGGTCAACTTCGTCAGTACTAAATCTTTCATATTACATTGCTTAAATTCTTTACATGTGTAGAAAGTTGCATTTTAAATATGTTAAATTAATTGTGGTACTTGTCATAAAAGCATTTTGATGAGTATCCTTCTCACCCTGTACATCAGTACTTTGGGGATCCTTAACACAGTGAATGAGGTATCTATAATAAGTGATGACCACACAGCCAAACATACCTGCATGGTCCTGCGGGGGTGTAGGGAGTGGTACATTTGGATTGGTTTTGTAATGATTTGAAAAACTTCATACATGATATGCTTTTGGGCTGTAAAAAACTGTTTTATAGTCTGGAAAAAAGTTTGACAGTTTTTTTTTTTTACAAAAATTTGTAAAGTGTCATGAAATAAACATTTACAGTGGCCTCTGTTTGTATAGTATGTGTTTTCATTATGGGAAATTATTATAAATTACACAATAATAATTATCTATATTATTATCATTAAATATAAAAGTAGCAAGGCTATGTCACAGGAGATAATTGTCCCAGCAATAGAGTTAATTTCACTCACTAGGTTAGCTCAAATGAACAACCCAGTATTCTGGTTTAAATGGTAAAACCCCGGCACTTGGGTCAAACCAACCCAGTGCGTGTTCTGTCCCATGGTTACTAAGTGGTGGGGTTAAAGTTGGGTTGCTCTTTAAAGCTGGGGTGGGTAACCTTGGATAAACCAGCAGGAGAAGCTAGATTTGGAAAGCATCCAATTTAAAAATCCCACCTCTACCTTCAGGCCTCCCTCCAACGCCATTCCCCCAAAACACATGAACACGCATTGCCTATGCTACCCGTATCCAACTACCTTATGTCTCATTCACATGTCAGAAAACACCTAATATTATTAAATGAACGTACATGGTTATTGTTAGTACTCACAGCTGTCAATCTAGCATGTAACTATTGGGAAATGTCACGAAAAAAATTGAGTTTGATGCAGTAACTTATTACTGGCTCACTACAGCTAGCTGTGGTAACATTAGATATCAGAAAGACTGCAGAGTTCATGCAGGTACGTAGGTAGACAGGAAGGTAGGCCATCCTTTCATTCCGTGCAGGCTGAATGAAATTATTGGACGGGCTTATTACAGGCCTGCAACAGCCACAGATACCAGATTTTTTCTTTTATGTGTCAGAACATTTGATTTATTGATTGCAGTTGGGATGTAAGAAGAATTTCAACAAATAAAACAAAAAATGCTTCTAAGATAAATTGCCTTCCCTACCTTCAACCCAGCAGTTTTCTGAGTGCAACATTCACACACAACACACCGGCCTACAGAGAGGTTCAGCATCGGCCAGGCTGCCTGTGTTCCATCGGCCCGCTCTCTTCTGTTGCCCTGCAGGCTGAGCTTTTCCAGAGCACTGCCCTGACTTGCACAGCAGCCTCAGCAGAACTCAATAAAGCCCTGTGCCTCTTGTGTCATCCCTACCAGCTGTACACAAGGCCGGGAGTGTAGTGCTGTGTTTGTGTGCCGAGGCAGGCCTGTTTCATCTCCAGTGCCCATGTCACAGCAGTCCCGTACGGGTAAACCTAAAAACATCCAGCTGTGTGCATGGAAACCAAGGAGACTTTCTGGGGATGAAACCGCAATGGCTTGCAGCTTGTTTTTATCAAACAGCTCACCCCACTGAAACAACCACCACTTATCGACCCCGCTCTGATGCAGTGTGCAGTGTGAACAGCAGATGGCGGTTCTGGTCCAGGTAGATGGTCTTGGGGTAATGCAAAAGAAAAATAGGCTGTATGTGTGTGCATGTGGAAAATGACTGACAGGCAGATTAAGGGAAAGCTGGTTTTCGTATGGATGCCAGTTCGAGAAAAGATTAATTAGAACTGAATTGAAAGTGACGAGCCATATTCAAAGCACTACAGACATGACAGTGAGAGTTCTACGACACCTACAAAGGAAGATGTGGTCGGACAATTATCTGCTGCACCACAGTGATTAATCACAATGCGGCCTGTCAATGTCAAAATGAGTCAAGTGCTATTGATCATGCCCGCCTTGGGTTTCACTTGCACTCACACTTTATCAGATGGAGCTAATTGGGAACATATTCAGTCTGTGGTCCTGAAAGATGTGTCAGGAGTCACATTCCTGCTCCGATTTTCTGATAGCCCATAGCGCCTGCAGTCTGGATAGAGGACATGCTGTGGGAGTAGAGTTTTGGGGGCTGGGGGTTGTAGGGTACAGCAGCACATTCAGAGGTGGATAGGTGAGTAATAAGCGTGCATCCTTTAACTCTCGGGGCTTGTCCTCTGACTGGATTAAATATGTGCTGAGGATTTATTAGGTAGAAGACCTCTGGGGCCCCAGAATAACTCCAAGCTGAGCTGCCTCCACCTTGACTTTTCTCTCTCCTTATAGTTTCACTCTTTCTACCTCCTCTACCTACCACAATCTCTCTCACCTATTTTTAATCTACATTCCCATGCGTTTTTTACTCCCACAATGTTTTTTTGCATTTTAGTCTTTCAAGGTTTCCTCCCTTTTACTGTCCTCTCAGCCAGCCATGTGGATAGATGTGTGATGTGATGGATTCTGTTAATATTATGATGCTTACTGCTTCAGCCTGGATGCCTACAGGCTTTTATGTCACAGAGAGGCTGAAGGGCTGGAGCACAGAGGTGGGAAAGTATGTAAGTATAATCAGAAACAAGTACTCAAAGTATCAAAAATAAAAGTATTCAATAAAGAAAAATAGTCCCAGTGAGTGTTAAAATACTATATATAACTTAATTATTATTACTGATTAAAGTACAAGTAGCATTTTACTTTTGTAGTTGGTCAAGAGCTAATTTTACCAATGTATATAAATCAGTGTAAATGCATCATATTTTAAAAGATGTACATGTGTTTTATGTAAGATCTTAATTTGGAAAGTAGCTAGTAACTACATCAGTTAGATTAAAAAGTACAACATTTCTTACTCAACTGTAGTGGAGTGGAAGTGTGAAGTAGCATCAAATGAGAATCCCCAAGAAAAGTACAAGTAGGCCTACCTTCAATTAGTACCTAAATACCTCTGGAGTTACCTCCAGCAGTCTGGCAGTCTTGGAGCTGTCACCGATCTGTTTCTGGTGCACCAGCATGAGAATGTCGCCACAGACACCAGATTCAAAACTCCGGTATAGGGTGACAGGCTTAAGCAGCATGTGGTGAACTCGTTTGGTGAAGGCTTGAATGAGACAGACATGCCCAACAAACGCAGGGACCGGTTGCAACTGAGCAACGCACTGTGTCAGAGTTCAGTGAAGGTGGTGTCAGTGGCACCCTGAGTGCTATGAGCGCTGCTCTCAGAGGCTCAGAGCCTCTGATATAATGACGTATATGTGTTAACTTGCTTTTTTAACGCTTTGACAGCCCTAGTTTAGTTGCATTCCTACTCAGAGTTAGATGAGAAGATTGATACCACTCTCTCTGTCTGAACTTTAAATATGAAGCTACCCGACCAGCCTGTAGCTTAGCTTAGCACAAAGACTGAAAACAAAAGGAAACAGCACAAACAGGAGAAGTTTGTCTTGGCGGCTTTCTGCGAAAAAGGGTCAGGGTTAGGGTTACGTTAGGTGATCTGTACAGAAACGTGTAAAAAGGGGTTATGTGGTACCAGTGACTTCCTGGAGTCTCCGCTCGTCACCTGGCAACCTGGTCCCAGTCCCAAAATAGTCTGTGGTAGCTACTGGATTTGTTTTGTACAGATTTTGTTACCGCTAGACGGAGCCAGGCTGGCTGTTTCCCCGTTTCCAGTCTTTGTGCTAAGCTAAGCTAACCAGCTCATATTTACTGTATAAACATGCGAGTGCTATCCATCTTCTCATCTAACTCTCTGGAAGAAAACAAATAAGTGGATTTCCCAAGATGTTGAGTTATCCTTTTGGTATAGTACTTGAGCAAATGTACTTACATTCCACCAACGTCTATGCAGTTTGTATGAACACACACTGACATACTTTTGCATTTATCATGGCTGGAATTCTTTAGATCGGCAAAAATCTGTGATGCAAGTAAATCTGTTTTGAGCCAATCTACCGTATGTTTTTTTTACATATGTTTCTTTGGTCATAAGTCACCCCCCCACCAAATGATCCCCATATGTTGAACAGTGTTCCTGGCTTCTGATGAACCAACTACTCATTGCGGTAGAGGCTCTGTCCCAAGACCTGCATCAAACATGGTGGGGAGAAAGTGTTGCCCTTATGGGATGGGTGGGGTGTTAGGTGAACAACTTTTTCTCTGACTGACACGGGCAAGCAGCAATATTGCAGAATAATAAATGTAGCTGCACGTCAAGACCACATAATATTGATTAGAAACTACAATCATGGGTACTGTGTGCTTTATAACTCCAAAACCACAGACTTGTTGTACTTTCATGGATGAATAGCTGAGAAAATTAACTATTGTGACACATGAAAACATTCTTGAGGGTTCAGTATGACTGTGAGTGAGTGGATACGGTGTTACAGGTCAAAGGTGAAGCCTTGTCTTTGCTGCAAGCAGAGAGAACAGCTCGTTATAAAGAATAACCCTGTCCAAAAAAGTAGAAAAATGATTTTCATAACTTATGTTTGTGATTTATTCTCTTCTACACGTGGATACGTAGACTGCTTCAGTTATTAACAATTTAGTGATTGATTCCTGTAGTTTATTTTTATTCAACTATCTCCATTTTCACATTAAAACACAACACTATCATGTATAAAATATTTCATCTAGACACATTATTCCAGTGACAGTAGTTGACCTCTTACACCACACATCATGGGGATCGTTATTTAGATCAGCATAAAAAAGGGCTTCCTGGTATAAATCTAAACCTGACTCCCACCTCCTTCTCATCAGACATCAGTGAAAAGCCAGATCGTTACCAGGAAGCAGACCATGGCAATGCATTTCTCTTTCAAGCAATCAGCGATGGAAACTCCAATTAAGGTGGTGGAAAAAGGTGGCTACTGCTTTTAAAAAATCAGTGCAGATGTGCAGGTAAGTGACCATGCGGCAAACCTTGGCTACATAGCGCCAGGCTCAGTGCAATTTCCGTCTCTAATTGGACTTCCCACGCAATGCCTGCTTCCAATCATTGCAGAAAGCCAGCACAGGCAGGCACACTGGCAGGATGGTGGACCACAGTTGGACAGATCACGAAGAACTTCAGGACAGAAAATTGACTGGGCAGGGATTTTAAATTGCTCTTTTACAGGCTTTGTAAGGCTTTTGTCAGTGGTGGAATGGGTAAAAAAATACTCCACTACAAGCAAAAATGTGTGCTTGTGTAAGCATAAATTTTATGATAGCTGGTCGAGATATGCCTTATTTAACTACTTTGTATCTTGGGTAGTTGTCTATACTAATGCATCCTATTTTAGGAGCTGATTTAAAGCTGCAACAATTAGTCAATTGATAAATATATATATATATATATATATATTGATAATTGATTGATCATGTCAGTCATTTCTCAAATATGAAAATTCGCTGCTTTCCTTGACCTTACATTTTAATAAAGTTTTGGTATGTTGGTCAGAACAAGACACTTGCTGTCACCCTGTACTCTGGGACATTGTGATCTAGACCTAACAATTAATCGAATAATCGAGAAAATAATTTTCAGGTTAATCCACAATGAAAATAATCTTTAGTTGCAGCCCCAAACCTGATTACATGTTTTATGAGCAAAATGCAATATGGAAGTACAATATTTCATTCTGAAATGTCTTGGAGTAGAAGTATCATACAAAGGGAATATTCAAACAAGGTACAAAAAATTTACTGAAGTACAGTACTTGAGTAAGTGTAATTAGTAACTTTCCACCGCTGGCTTTCATCTATGAAAAGCTTTGATTAAAAAAAGACACTTTTCCAAACTGTTGAGGCACCGCAGGGAGTTGCCACCCACCACAATATAGAATATTTGAGCCTCATCGATTCTCTACACCTGCTGTTCTAAATCTACCCTTAATGCTTAAATCCTGGCAATGCCATCCTTGGTTAAGAATTTCTCTCTTCCCTTGGATTTCCTCTCTTTTGGAGTTTCCTCACCTGGAACCAATCTGTAACACAATCAAAGTGTCCTAACATGAAAGCTCAGTTCCTTCCTTTGATAGTCCATTTCTCTCCACACTTGTTCTTTTCTCTTTTCTCTGGTAGCTCAAACAACCATGTCTGGAAAAAATTTTATCTTAAAATAGAGACTCAGTCACCAAGCATTATGCAAATTTCCTTGAAACAATTCACTGATGCTCTGCTTTTTGCTTTTGCAGACAACAGAATGAAGCCCTTTGTCTAAAAATAAGCTGTGCATAATGAAAACTAAGAGCCTCGCTTGTTGAGAAATTGAGAACACTGTTTGAGACGGCCTTGATAAATTTGAGGTAATAAAATATAACTAGGAGGAAGAATAACTCAGGCTGGCCATTCAAGTATCATTTACAAGTATAATCTAGTGGCTTCACAAACCAATTGTTCAAGTGCAGGTCAGAGCCAGTTTTTTTTAATAGAATAGGAAGCGTGAAATGTGGAAAGCAGAGTGTAACATTACTTTTTTTCAAAGCTTATTCTGTTTCCTCATCATTGGATTGCACTCATCCATCCAAAGCGTTGATTGCAGCTTCTGGATGACTTGATGCTTACAGTTTGTATGCTGCATGCTCATCAGTCATCCCTCTCAGCTTCAGAGTGTGTCGAGGATCGCAGGGTGATTAAACTCTAATAGCAGCCTTTTGAGAAGTCCGGGGGGATTTACTCCTGAGTCAACATGCCAGACCCCATTTCCTCCTCACTCACTGCTGCCTCTCAACACCCAACCGGCTGCAGCCACAGTAGATCTCCACATGGAACTTGTATAGATTGAGAAAACCTTGGAAGTGACCTTGCATAAGGCCTTAGACATACATGGGGAACAATGCCAATAAATTACCCACTTCTCCCAAATATCATGTAATTTACTTTGTTGCAATATAAACATTTAAAAAATGTACATTAAATACATATGATTTAGAGGTTATTATTTAATTATCATGATAAATACAGATACTGTAGTCCTACCAAATCCTGCTGGTAATCCAACAGGAAAAGTAATTCCACATGCTTCATACTCTTTTATGCTTCAATATTTGGTCCAAACAAAATCCCAGAATTGTACTTATTAATGTAAACTAAGGTTTAAATAATGAATCAGTTATTTCGACAATCAATTTGTCGTTCGAGCAAAGATGAAAACACATCTTAAATATAAAGATTTATTTCTGTTTATGTTTGGTATGTTACTAACATGATTTTGGTTGGGTTTAGGACTGTAGACAAAACAAGCAACCTGAATATGTCAACTTGAATATGTCAAAATTGCAATAAGTATTTTTACTATTTATTTGTATCTGTATCATAATTTCAGAAAGAGGTTTTCAGGTTACTTTCTTTTGGAAGATGTAGATGTTATGAAAACACTTTGTGGCATGGACACTTTCACTCTGTTTGAGTATTTGGACAATGCCTGGCCATTAAGACAAAATGTTTTGATTGGTAACACATTTTTTTCTGTGTAAAACATGTTTCTTTTCACATTTGATTCAGTAACTACATACAGTGTGTAGTTGTCAGCAATGATTCACTTTTCTTTGGAATATGGATGTCGATTGCCAGAATCTGTTATCAATATATGGTCTTTGTAAAGTATGGTCACAAATACATTTTTGTTGTTGATATTAAAGAACCGTAACCATTTAATCATGTCAATTTATACTATGTGAACTGAATAGGATGTAGTTACAGGAAAATGCCCGTGTTTGATCTAGATTCCTGTCGTCAAACAAATCTGATTGCAGCCAGAGATTAAGACGCTTGTCATAGTGCTAACATTTCAGACATCTTGTTTTGAAACTTCCCACGAACAACAACACAGCACCCAGTTATCCAGCATCCAGTGGCTCGGTTTGAGACAACGTATGCTGCTCCTCCATGTGACTTTAATTGAATGATTAGATGTAATTCAATAAGCAATCGAAGGGCAATGCGCGTGAGTGTGAGGCGTAAAGCAAAAGAGCACTGGTGAGTGGAGCCTTTGTCCATGACCCTCCATCATTACTGCTACCTTTCAGGCTAAATCACGCGCTCTGATCGGCCTCTGGTCAGCACCCCTGTGTGGACCCCTCCACTCTAATTGTCTAGGCCACCAATTTCACGAACCATGCAGTTTACAGGTTTAGTGCTCTGGCTTGCCATGTCTTGTGTTTTCCATGTGAGTCCCTATCTTTAGACTGGGATCAACCACACAAAAACATCCCAATTATTATTGTCTGCAAGAAGAATTTCCACAAATCCCTTTGCTGTGAGACATCAAGTTTTGGGAATGTTTGCCATCAGCTCTGATAGGCCAATATTCAGTCAAAAGCCATGATCCTGAGCACATCGAATTGACTGCTTTCAACAACTGAAAGAAGAAAGCTTTTTATTCAAACACATCAGTGACACAGGATTGTGAAATTATTCCGAATTGTGACACAATTTATCCCAGCTTGAAATATAACCCCTTCGTGTGGACCCATTAGCTCTGGATTCACACAGCTGTTTACTGTCAATCTGTCCCAGCTCATGCAAATTTGGCAGGAAATGGTTGGCATAATAATAAAGAAAATGAAAATGGCCCACTCCATAGCTTTACTGTGATGCAGTGAAATAGTTCCATAAATTACTTCAAGTCTGCTAATTCTCAGAGTAAATCAAAGTCCCCAGTGGAGCTGAAGTCTGTAAAATATGGATCATTACTAAACCAAAGGGACACGAGCCCTCGGTGGGATTAGAAAGTCAGGGCTAGTTATAAAATATAAAAGAAAATGTTAATCTTAAATCCAGGATTGTAAAAAATTCTCGCCACCATTTGAGGAGCTGACTTGTGGAAGCAATCTTGGCAAATGTGTGTGTAGACAAGTGTATTATCCAACATGTGTCTTTAATGCTTGATCAGCCCACTTGCCAACTGTCATATTGTTAAAGATAGACTACACCCTCTTGGCTTGTGCCAAGAAGGCCCATAGATTTACAGTAATACCATGTAGCACAATAGTGAGAGCAGAGGCCTGCGGGGCAGCCAGAGGCCCTATTCTCAAGTTATATGTTGTAAAGCTTTGTTACTATAATTGTTACAGACTCCTGGATGCAATGATGACTACTGCAGCTGACTCAAATCACATCTGAACCCACAAATCACAGTTAAGGCAGCATCTCATGTAGTGAGTTTCTACCAGCATAGTAAAGTGGGGCTGCGATCAACGCTCAGATACTAACATCATATCTATGACTGACATACTCATTTGTTATATCTAATATATTCATTCTCTTGTTCAATAAGCAATGAACTTCATAGTCTTTAAAAAAATAATACATAGATTTTTGACAATGCTAATGGTGAATTATCAGTATCTGGTATCAGTTCTTTTTGTTAAATGGTTTGTACACTTAATGGTCCGTTTTTCAAAATTACAGCAATACCACTATGTGGGCTTATACACAAGAAAATAAATACAGGATAAAACCAGATAAATTGTATATCCCCCAATGACATATTTTAGAAACATAAATACATAAATTACACTACAATTAAAATAATGAAAATGGTTTAAGCCATAAAAGTTTGCTATGAGCCATAGTTTGGCCTTTTAAAAAAAACTGCCCTAATCATTATTGTTATATTAACAATAGATCAAATTAAGTGAAATGTAAAAGGAGTCGCGTATAGTGATGAACCAACAGAGAATTATCACCCGACTATGCAGTTCCCCCCAAGTATATGGAGGGTTTCAGCATCTTTTAGCTCATTGTTTGGATTTTATGGCCCGCAACTTTAATGTTTTAGTTCACTCTCACAGCTCGCATCAATGTTGTTTTCAGCTGCAACAGGCAGCTGTTTTCAGTGAAAAAAGTTCTCATGAACCAACTGTACACCAGCACCAAACAGCAGACAGATAAAGTTAGTGACTAGCTGGGGAACTTAGTGAAGCACTTGGCATCAACTGAGTCAGAAAACAAACTGCACTGATTTGCAGATGTACGAAACCAGTCTTCAAAGGTAACCACCTGAACTGTTGAACTGAATCTGTGCCCTTGGGTTCAACCCATAAACTGTATAAAAGAAGTAGACGTAGCCTCCAAGTCTGAAAAATTAAGCCAATGCGGAAGTGCCTTACACCTGCATTCTTTCTAATGGCCAACAGTGGGAAAAGAAGTCTGATTGTATAGAAGTCTATGAGAAAATGACCATACTTTTCACTTGATTTATTACCTCAGTAAACATTTCCCTAATAAGTGTATGGTCTCAATCCCTAGTTTCAAGTCTTCTTCCATACAGCATGATGTTCATTTTGTAAATTATGGTCCCATTTAGAGTAAAATAGACGATAAAGCAGGGTATGCTTTCACAGTGTGTTTTCAGTTCATGAAAGTTAATTGTAACATTTTGGTCGCCTAAAAATGTGTTATTCAGCATTCAGTTGTAAATTCCAGTGAGTACATTAGCCAAACTTAGAATTCTGATTAATATCACAGTTCGTTTTTAACCAAGCTGGCTAGCATGCACCAGCTCCACCCTCTTATCCAAATATGGTCACTTCTGGCTCCAAAAAAACAAAGATGGTGACAACCAAAATGCCAAATTCGAGGCTTCAAAATGGTAGTCCACAAACCAATGGGTGACATCACGATGGGTTCAACCCCAACACAACCGTGATTAACTTATGCTGGGAGATTTGTAATTTCTCCTTGAGAGTTTTTCCCAGACGTCCAAACCATATACAAATCGAATAATCAAAGCAACACAAGAGTAAGAGGTGACACATTGTTTAAAGTGGCAGTGAACGGATGTGCCAGATTCAGACATGGACAATGCTGTGAACTAACATTGTCCTGTGGTGGTTTTGCAGGGGTGAGTAGGACACAGAGTCTCTGCAGCCGTTTGTAAGAGGACAAGGCAGTTGTTCAACAAGTGTCCTCTGAAATTCAGTGAAGGAAGCATGACTCTGATTAAGTGCCATGTGAATGAGCTTCTTTCTTGTCTCAATGAGGACATTCCTGACAATTAGGAGGATGAGTACAGCTTTGTTTGTCTCTCGGAGGCGACCTTGTCTGTTGGCTCAGTGACTACCTGCGAGTCTAAGACGCACACAAACCATGTGATCTATCTGCATGCAGCTCTACCCTGACAAAGTTAACAATTGGCAGTTGAAGAGCCTTAGGAGTTAGTACTCACAAGAGGGTTAAAATGACAGCAATTGCCGTAAATGCTATTATTATTGTTCATGTCAGTGACAGAGGATGAGCAGCAAAGGAATGAAACAGATCAGACTGGCTTACACAGAGAACCTTTCTGGATTTTTACTTTTCATCATGACTGACGTGTTTATTGCGCAAATGTAGCCCCTAAAACGACCGGATGGGGGTTTGATGCTCAGCCAACCAAACACCATAAACAGGAATGTCACTTGGTCAGGATATTTTATGGTGCAACCACAAAACCAACTCCGGATTTTGCCTCTTGGGACACTGAGCATTCAGGAACGCCAAACTCAGGCACTAGAAGTGGGAGAGAGAGAGAGAGAGTGAAATTTAGTTGTCTGACACATAAACATCCCAAAATGTTGTGGATCCGACCCTTAGATTAACTGAAATATTACAACAACTATCAAATGGATTGCGATTAAATATAGACTACCTATATTCATGTCCCCCTAAGGATGATGGCAATGTCATGCAAACCATGACATTGCGATCAGCCTCAGCTGAAATTTGTGTTTAGTGCTAATTAGTAAAAGTTATCATGCTTACATGCTAAATTAAGGTGGTGAACATGGTAAACATTGTGCAAGCTAAACATCAGCACGTTAACAGGGTCTTCATTTGATTCCAAGCACTGAGATTTCCTTGGTGTACTCCTGCTTTAGTGTTACTTGGGATCCATAAGGGAAAAATATGTAAAATATAAAGTTTGTTTTTGGTTTAAGAGGGAAATCGAAATCTTAATTTCACATTTGTCAGTCATTTCATGGTCACACTGTGCCACTTGTAGATGAAAAGTTAGGAAACTGCTCTGCAAAACTGTTACAGGGAGAAATATAGAACTGATTATGAGGGGAAAACTCTCTTGCAGAGCTGGAAGTCTAGGTGACCTGGAGGGGGTCACAGTAACCATAACAGTCAGGTCAAGATGCACTCCCTGTGTCCCCCCTTGAAAATATGCAGGTTGGTGGAGGCTGGGTTGGTCAACCAATCACCCACATTGTCTGCCTGTTCAACCTCTTTTAAAGCAAGCTCTCTATTGGATTAACGTTGGCCTGAGGGTTTGAATGGGGAGAGGTAACCTGAATAGAGGGGAAAAAGGGGTCAGACAACTGTTTCAAGTGAAAGTGTAATTTGGGGCATGTGTTTGTTTGTAATTGGGTGTGTTTGGGGTTGACTCTGACATCCTGCAAAGCCTAAGGGGTAGGGCAGAGGTTAGCCATCGCAGTCCTAGTGTACACTGCCTAAAACTGCACATTGGCCGCTGCCATTGAACTCTGAGCATCCTTACTTATCAAATGTATCACCATCAGGTTTGGGTATAAAAGAATGACCTGTGAACCTGCATCGCTCCTCCTGTCATTCCTGGAGCGAGTTATCGGAGGCTGTTGGGTGTGATGATGTCAGCACACAATCGCTGGCAGAGATTAAAGGAGAAAACAGGTTTCTGGTGACAGCTTCTCTCCTCGCCTCCTCACGGAGAGTAGATTTTCTGGAGCTGGTTTCCAGTTTGCTGAGACATGCCAGGCTCTTCTCAGCTACTGGCAAGTAAAATGTGGACATCATGCTGCTTGTTCAATATGTTAAAATCACATGACTGTGATTTGAACTCAGATACATATGATTTTCAGTCAATATTAAAATCTCAAACTGTGTTTTGAAACAAAACACAACAGATCTCAAGATTTGTTGAAATATTTGTGTGTTGCAAACTCTGACATGGGATAGCACAGCACTCCAGGAACTGCCTCCTTTGGCCCACCTCTGAAACTCCTGGGGTGAAAGATTACTGCTGTGACAGTGCCGGCTCATCTGAGGGTCTCTCTTTACCCCAAAAGCAAAACACCCGAGGGTAAAATGGTGGGCTTGTCTGGCCACCCCAACACGACTCCCCAGGATCCTGGCAGGGAGGCAGAGAACCCAGGATCAGGGCTCCCCCTTGCACAAATACAGACGGGGTCGTGGGTCATCTGGGGAGCTCACACAAGGCTTTCATCCCAGAGAAGCTCATTTCAGGGGAATGTGGCTCTTTCCCCATCTAGATAGGAGTCCTTCTTGAGTCCTGTGTGGCTGTGCTGAGCCCTGGATCCACAGACATGTTCCCTCAGACCCATTTGTTTTGTTTTGGTGCTGCTTCTCTGCGCACATTGCCTCGCCTGGTCCAGACACTGCTGTGGGAAGATCAGGCTGGGTCAGCACACACATGGTGTTCTGTTACAATCCAAACACTTTCTAAAACTGTATCAAACGGGGAGATAGAGGGGACCTGGGTAAAAAAATAATGTTGCAGTATTTTCGGCCGTTACTTGGATGGTCTTGAGATGACAGCACTGGCTGATATGTACGTAACTAATCAAATTTGATTCATTTCAGACTTTTAAACACACAGAAATGACAAACATATTGCGTGTAGGAGAGACTAAAGCTCATGGTGGAGTGTAATTCCCTGAGTATTTATTTAGTTCCAAGCCTCCACAAACACAAGTCAAATGTAATTGGGCAATTACACTGTTTAGATACAGTGCAAGCCGTGTTACGTCTAATTAAATGAACTCAGCCATTTTTCCTGCAAAAATACTGTACCAAGATGTAGCCTACACCAAATAGATACTCTTGTTAGGCTCAATTATAATAATTTAGACTTCAGTACACAGATATCCACAGAGAGGTTTTCCATCATCATCATTTCATGTTGATCTGAAAGGATGCAAGTCTGAAGAGTAATCAGACCTTCAGGTAATTTGGCCTTGTTGAAAAAAGACAAAAAAGTCAGCGTGTTCAAAAGTACTTATTGTAAATTAGGGCTAGGCTAAACAATAAACATAAGTACATGGAAATGCAACAAGTGCTATTTTCAGGCCGAGAGCATTTGACTTGCATTAGGCTGGCCTTGACTGTGAGTCTTTGTATGAAATTACTCAGGAGGTGCACTGCAGCAGCTAGAAACCACTGAGAAAACTGTGTCTACAAATAGTTTACAACCATATTTGAGCAATGGCAAGATATTAAAATACAATAATTTCAGTACACTTGTAAAATTGTCTTGCACGATGTCTACATTGTTGCCTTTCATGATGATTTCGGGAACTAAGCGCATCTGTTTTTTTCCAACAATATTAAAGCTAATGTCAAAATTACAGGATATTAGTGTAATCTTTTCAGAATGCTTGGCACATGGCACATTTTCTGTCTGCAATCAATTTGCACAGCATTAACAGAGAGACTCATTATCTTCATTATCTCCGGTGTTCGTTTGCAGCGACTGATCTTTTGCAAGCTCATGGTGAAGATGCCCTCTAGCTGTCATCAAATAGTGCTCAATATAAAGACATTTAACACCAGCACAGAGAAGTTTCTTCTTTTCGAATACATTACTATTGTGTGTGTGTGTGTGTGTGTGTGTGTGTGTGATTGCTTGTGATATTTGCAGCATGTGTCCACAACTGTTCAACCTCGTCCTCTGAAGTCTTCCATATGTCTCGTGTTTGAACAATCACGAGTGCTGCTTCAATTTTTGGATTATTAGAGCGAGGCACCTCCATGAATATGTTAACACTGTTGAATGATAAATATGTTCCACATTCAAGCTTCCACATGTCAAATGTTTGATCTATTGTTAGTGCAACTCCTTGATGATCAATAGGTAATCATACATTTCAGCAAATGAACACTTATACATCACGTATTTTAGATGATCAAACATCCAATTTGCAGATTATTTTCTGGATTAATTGTTTAATCATTTTGCCAATAAAATATCACAAAAAAGGTAAAAATACCAATTTAAATTTCCCCAAAACCAAGGTGACGGTTAAAATGGTTTGTTTTGGCCAACCAACAGTCCAAACCTTAAGATATTCAATTTATTATCATATAAGACAAAGAAAAGCAGAAAATTCTCACAATTAAGAAGCTAGAAATTGAGAATGTGACATTTAAGCTCGCAAAATGACTACAGCAATGAATCAATTATCAAAACAGTTGCAGATTAATTTTCTGTTGATCAACTAATCATTGAATCGACTGGTTATTTGATTCAGCTCTATCATGTTGCATTTTCTTACAAAAAGGATATAAAAATGGTTTGCTTAGGTGAATAAAGTAAGATTACGTACGTTATTTCTCTCTACATCTTTGCTCTTGTATATCTTTATTGACTTTATATGTGAAGTGACTCCAGAGGGCCTGTGCTGGCTGCTGCAGTGATGATGGATGGAGGTGTACGCTCATGGGTTAACCAGATATAGAGCCGAAAGATGAAGGCAGTACAGCATCCCCTCTGTCTGCCCCTGCTTGGTCCTGTTTATTGAATTACACATCAGTACAACCGCTGCCTCTTTTTTCTCTCCCCTCATATCTGTTTAATTTGATCAGAGAATCTGCTGATGCAGTGTGTGCCCGGCTCATGTGAAACCAATTTAAGGCTACACATAAAAATCTGGTGTCTCTTTTACTCTCTCTCTCTCTCTCCCTCTCTCTCTCCCTCTCTCTCTCTCTCTCTCTCTCTCACACACACACACACACACACACACACACACACACATACAAAGGGTGTGGTGTGTGCCATTTGTCAGGGATGCAATCTGCCTGTATAAATCTCAGCAGGGAACACCAGCTGGTGGCTTGTCCACAGGTGTGAGAGAGATATTTCTCAAATTCAGCGGGACACCAAAGCACTATAGAACAATGTGGCAATGTTTGTGAGTAGAGCCGTGTTTACAAAATGTACGTGGTTTAAAGGAATGTTCATTTATACCACATGCAGATAAATACTGTGGCAACATCCCCAAAGCTCGTTGTCTTGTTGCTGTGGTAACGGATCAACAGTTTTGTGGATGGAACAAGCTATTCACAAGCTAAGACCGGAGATGTTACTGTGGTGCAACCCATCCTTGTCTTATTAACTTGCTCTCTGTCTACGTGCAAAGTTACACAAATAAAGAGCAAAACAAATCCAACGCTTCACATCCTCAATCAGTAACAGCAGTCCCACCTGTGTGCTTGTGAGCCAAACGATAGGTGCACATTTGTCTGTCTTAAAGCAACACTCACATCACTAACAATTGAAACTGAAATCCTATTCTCTACACTGGTTGTGTGATGAGACTCTTTCGAAAACGAGATGGGAGCAATAGCCAACATTCTTGCTCTGTGCAAAAATGCCTTTTCATGTTAAGCCTCAGCTAATATGAGGCTTCAGCAATCTCATCTTATCTCCCAAAGTTACAGTCTTGTTTGTGTGAAAGTCCTGCTGTGTGTTACTATCATGTCACTAGAGCTCAGAAAGGAAACACTGTCCACAGAAACACAGAAAGGGAATATAACATTAAAAAGACTAACTTTGGAAGAAACCTTGTTGATTTATATAACACAGACAGCCGAAGCCTCATATAAACCTCACCTG
The DNA here is from genome assembly GCA_031216445.1 of Lateolabrax maculatus. Classification (NCBI taxonomy): domain Eukaryota; kingdom Metazoa; phylum Chordata; class Actinopteri; order Acropomatiformes; family Lateolabracidae; genus Lateolabrax; species Lateolabrax maculatus. Next base: position 19,294,810 of record CM062214.1, read on the forward strand.
AACTTCAGAATACATTTTTGCACAGAAAAAGGACTAGATTTTGTCTCACATCTCTAAGGCCATGTTGAGACAGACAGCAGAACTGAGTGAAAGAAAAAACAATAAATTGGAATGGGACCAGTGCATTACCTCAGCATGGGTGACAACACAGTCATCTGGCAGAATAAGTTATACCCAGCTCAACTTTTGCCACAAAGGAATTCAGCATTATCCAGGAAGAAGTTGGCCAATCAAATACGTGCAAGTGCACATTCCTGGTGGAGTATTTTGTAACGTGAACACCGTATTTCTACTGTTTAACTCAACAAACCTCAACAAACAAAATTTACAATGATTGTCACTGTGATAAGTATCTAGAGTTGCAAAATCCGGTCTCAAGGTATCAGAAAAACCGCTGTGCAGGCGTCTAATAAGCATTTAAACTCATAGAAGTACTACTAAAATGGGCCTTCCTGGATCATATTTCTTTGTCTCACTGGTACTTGAAACAATTACAGTGATCAGAAACTATTTGAATGTACATACGACGTGTAAGTGTTGTTAAACAGACTTGTTTAATGTTAAACTAACCTTTAACATAACTTGAAGCCACAGGAGACAGAGAATAAAGGGAAAGGACACTGCTACAACAGGGTTTACTGCAGACATGCATAAAGGAGAAAACGCAAAGAGAAACGTCACCACAAATGACAGAGTGAGATCTGATCTGCAGCCATGATGTGACAGGCCCAACTGAGGAGGCTCAGCTGGTTTATAAATTCCCAAGAATCCTCTAATTATTTATAATTCCCATCTATGAGCAAACTGGACATCACAGGAAACAGGTTCAAGACCAACTCCAGTTTCAATCTTACTGTTGTGACATGTTCCTGCTGAATGATGTAAAGATTTGCACAACAAAATTAAAATTTGAGTTTGATTTTCATGGTTCTAGAAAGTTTACATATGTATTTTATTTTTATTTTATTTTTTTTACAAAAAAAAATGCTATTTCACCATATGTGCTCATTAAATATTTTCCCATAAAGCATAACAACAACATACAGGCTATTTTCCGGTCTCCTGTGCCTGGTCCCACAGCCAAACTGAACACGACATTGCTGAAACATAAAGTCTAACCTAAAGCACTTTCTCCAGCCCATTACCCACTCCGCCCCGCCTCTCATACAAGAAACTGATAGCCAGAGGAGTTTTCGGGGACCCTGCTTCTGATACACATGAGACCAGTGCCAACATAAACCCCAGAGGCTCTGAGCTGCTGCATCAGTGCAGACCCTGTCCCCTCATCAGTGAATACCTGGACATGGTTCCTGCTGGAAGTTAAACAGACAAGTCGCCATTTGGTGGGAACCTTTTAGAGAAAAAAAATGCCATGCATGAGTGATGTATATCTGTGACAGCTGAGGCTTTAGCCTGTAGCAGTGGAGTGGTTTATATTAAGGGAGGCCTGCATACACGCTGCACTCAAAGTAGAAGTCTGTCATTCTTGATTGTTTAGCTGTGTGACAGACTTTGACTTTGGAATTTCTAGGTTCTTTTTCGTGATATTATTATCTTAAAATGTTTGTATCAGCTTTTCCTGCAGGCTAGTTAACTGTGAAAAGGAAACAAAGGTGGAAAGAGAAAGAAAGAATTACAATCAAACATACATCTTCCAATTCACTGACCTCCTTTATATCTTATATTTGACGCTAAATGCTCTCATAAGCAGACAAAACTCAGGCATGTGCAAATGTGTACGCACATGCATGTGTGTCCACTTTCTCTGTTTTTTACATGCTATGTACTAACCTCTGCACACAGTTTGCATGAAGCGCAAATAAATCTCATCATTTCAACTCCAAATGTTTGATACGATTATGAAAGCTGGTTTCATTTCAATGCTGGATCTGAATACATTTTGAGAGATTATTTCTAAGTCGAGTCAACATCAATTTGCAGTTTCAGCAAACAAATAGAAATGTTTAACTAAATTCCTGTGAAAACAGTGTAAACATTTTTCAAAGTAAGTAGAGACTGGCATACAAACCAACTAACAAATAAAGAGCTGACATCTTTCTCCTGTTTGTGTCAATCACACATTGGTATTGATAAATGCTGATAATGCGGTCAAAGTCAAAATCATTTCTGTTGCTTGTTGATTTATGTGCTCTGAGCTCTCTTATCTACAGAGACATGAACACATACAGTTGACAGAGACAAACTGCAGCACTGAGCGCGAAAACACCCGGAATAAAATTAGAATGGGTCTAATATTTCCCCATATTAAAAGCCGCAAAAAAAAAAAATCAAATCAAAAAAAAAAAAAAATCTAAATGACTAAACACAAGTTAGGGTCGGTGTGGTGTGCAGCCAAAGTTAAACTCATTACTTTATATTGGAAATAGCTCTTAACAGGAGACATTTACAAATAAACCAAAGAAGAATATAGTCAAAAGTCTCGTTAACGAATACCTGCACAGCGAGAGAGGTGCCGGTGGTGAGCAGGACTACACCGAACAGACTGCACGTGCACTGGGCCCAAACCAGTAAAACTGTATTTTTATACCTGTGCAATTTCATTTTCACATGTCATAATGTTACCCCCTTACTGCAAGAAACTTAATAGATGCTAAAAGATTATTGCTTTTGGGAAATCCTTTTTATTGGAAGAGGGAAGGTTTTTAAAAAAAACACACACAAAAAAAAAAAAAAAAAAAAAAAATTAAAATAGAGCTTAAAATAGAGCCTGTGATTTTCATCGTTATATCATTTTTATCTTTAATTTTAAAGAAATGGGATCGAGCCCCTGGCTGAACTGGACTGCAGATGTGGCCGACATCATGTTGAGTAACAGCGAGATGATACGAGTTATGGTTGGAGTCATAATTAATGCGTTTATTATGCCGGAAAATAAGAAAGAAAGAAAGAGAGACAGAGAGAGAGAGAGAAGGGCGGAGTGAATTTAAGTGTTCATACTGAATGAATCTGCGTTCAGGCCTGACAGCCGCAGTTCAAACCCTGAAGAAATATTTCGTTTCATCCCTTTAAAATAAAATTCAGACATGGCAACTTACAAGGCTGAAATTATTATTAACAACGACAACGACAATAATAATAGGCTAATAATAATAATAATGACAACCTAATAATACAAATAATAATAATACTACGATTAATTGTCTCACTATAAAAAGGTTGCGTTGTATACCAACAAACCTTTACGTTGTCACATTTAAGATGACATTTTTCCTTATTTATACCATCATTTACAAATCACGATATTGGCTTCAAGAGAAAAAAAAAACGTGATTTGAGACAATTTAGGCTACCAAACTGAACTACCTACAGGGATAAAGGCCTATGTTGTTTCCATAAAACAACCGCTTTATTTCAGATTTGTATGGCCAAGAAAAGGTAAATTGCTGGCACGGCGTGGTTTTAACAAATTGCCAAAGCACACGAAGCCAAGCATTTCAACGAGCATCACCGGCTTAAGGGTTTATAATTAATTTAATATTAAAGAGGAAGCCAATTTTCAAATTGCAGGGCTGAAAGTTGTTTGCGATGATGAGCTCCAAATCTTCACCATTATAAGTGGATGTATCCGCAGCGACAGACTTCTCACATTAGGTCCTGGTCAAACAGTTAATGTTGTTTGGTTTAATATAGGCCTCTTAAACAAATACACAGAGAAAATATTTACATACAATTTAAGCTTAACATAGATTGACTTTAGGGTCGCTGCCATTGGTGCAAATTCCTGGCTCGATCCTCTCATTTACACTGTCCTAATGTGTTCTCTCTGCATGCACAAGTCAACGAAAACACAAATTAGATTTTCCACAAACGCCCGCGAATAACCAAACGTGGCTCCCCGGACGAGGGCTGGAAACAGCGCTTACGGTTTGATACAGAGAAACGTCAGGGGTCGGGGTGTTCAGCCGCGCAACTGCAGGGATCAAAAGCAGTCATATTCACCCCCTAATCACATTAATGTCATGTGTTGCTTCTCCCGCGTGTTTACCAAAAAAGCTTTCCCCCTCCTGAGCTTGACCTCCCATTTCTACTGGCTGCATAATAGCGCGGGCTGCAGCTCGGTGTGGGCCTGCTTCAGATGTGTGTGGAGCCTGAAGGTCGCAGTGCTCTGTGCATGCGTGTATGTGTGTGTGTGTGTGTGTGTGTACGCGTGTGCGTGTGTGTGTGTGTGTGTCAGACACACTGTAGGCTACTGAGGCGGCATCGGCTTGAGCAAGGCATTTCTCTTTACCCCGACAAACCTTCAGGGGGCTTTTAGCATTTGTTCAGTCTGCAGTCTCTGGAAAACATCTGATTCATTTTTTAACCAGTCCCAGATGCGGCAGCGTGAGAGTGTGTGTGCACGAGTGCGTCAGTGTGAGTCTGTCAGTGCATGAGAATTTGGGGAGACTATCTGCTGTCTAAGAGAAGGGGAGGGAAAGAAGAAACCGTGTGGACCTTTTTTTTTTTTTTTTTTTTTTAATATAACTTTTTTTTTTTTTTTTTTTTTTTAGGTATGAACGCAGCGTGCGTCTCATACTGCGATATGACATCGATGGATTCATATTATAGCACGTCCACCGCGCAAGGTAGGGATCACCAGGCGAACCCGTTCAGGACTTTCCCGAGCGCTGAGAGCAAATACAGCCCCACGTTCATCCCGGGCAAGGGGCAGCCTTACGGAGAGAAGTCCCGGAGTCCTTTCCAGCCGGAGTGCCAGTCGCTGGATGGCGCCGAGGAGGGCAACTTCAACAAGTACCAGCTCTTCATGCAGCGGCCGACCTGCAAGACTCCGCCCGAGGGCGGCAAGCTGCACCCGGACAGCGGGCTCAACGGGACCCTCATGCCCTGCTACGGTGAGTGCACAACGAGACAGAGAGAGAGACAGACAGAGAGAGACAGACAGAGAGAGACAGACAGAGAGAGAGACAGTTTAGCTGCAGGAGGCAACATGTCGGGGCAACATTTTGGGGGTTTTAACGGACGTGCACGCTGGCCCGGCAGTGCTGTGGCACATGAGTAAAAAGCAGTAATGTGGGAGCGGAGAGCAGAGGGGGAAGAGAGGATAAACCCGCCAGGACTCCCGTCAGCTATCCATCCGCACAGCCGAACTGAACTGCGTCCATTTCTAAAATAAATGAGTATTTGATGCAGCAGTGCTAATCATCTCCTAAGAAACTCATGTGGGCAGCTGTGAGCTATGAAGAAGAAGAAGAAGAAAATAAATCTGAAAATGTAATAGAGAGTAAAGGGAGAAGAATAACGTGCATACCCTAAAACACTGACAACCTTTAGAAAATCAGATAAAATTTGCATGGAATAAGTAGCTAAAAGGAGTTCTGGATTCGATCATTGATTGACAAAATCAGACCCTGAATTAATTTGAAATATATTTCACAGAAAGTAGGATTTCCTGCCCTGTAAGCTGGCAAAGTGAGCTGTAATTGTAACATTATAGCAAATTATTTCCTTTATGGGGTGTGTGCTTAGACTGAGGTGAAGTAGTTACTTTAAACTTTTTTTTTTTTTAGGGATGTCTGCCTCATTGTGTTTATTGACCTTATGATTTCAACAGACTGCCAGTCACAGGTTTTCCATTTCTTCACTTAATTTATCGTTTCATTCCCGGTGAAGCCGCAGCATCACTGGTCTCACTGTCCTACAGCTGCAGTCTGTTACATACAGAAGAATTATCTTTATCACGGACAAATATAAAGCATGACATGAATTATTTCAAGATTCAAACATGAACTGGGCCATCACGGCACGGGCGCATAAACTGAAAATCCAAGCGCTATGAAGCAGTGTGAAGCAAGTGCAATTTCTATTTTATATATAATTCCTTAAGTTTATTGTAAATTGTATTTTTTAGCACAAGTGAATATTTAATGATAAATAGAATAATGACAACCGGCGCTATTATTCCACACAGGGATTATACATTTATCCAATACAATAACTCAAGTTATAGGCCAAGACTTCACCAATTGTCGACCATAATATAACATTCAGTGACTTATTTAAATATTTAGAGACTGCTTGGACGTCCTGCAGTCATTTGAAACAAAAGCTTTACAGCTTTACAGAGTCTTCCGACAATTCGTTGCACTACAAGTGTACCGTTTAAAGAAAACAATCCATTTTACTGTCCCTCTTTATGAGACGTGGGGGTTTAAAATAAAAAGAGAAAAGCCCTCTTATTGAGCAGACTCGACCTACTCAGGGTCGACAAGAAAGGGCCAACAGCCTACAAAAGAATCCATTACATGTACAAAATAACCTTAAACAGACAATATATGCACATGGCATTTGTATATAGCCTACTTTGAAAAACTACACCAGAAATCATATTTTGGTGAGTTATCGGCGTATAGACTCGTCGGCGCCTTTATATTTCAGGTCCAGATGTTTATCATGATGCGGATGTTACAGAGGAAAACATCTGTTATGATCATGGTTGAAATTGGATGTTAATCGAAATTTTTGCAGTAATCCAACCTTCAAATATACATTTTGACCCGAGATTCGCGCTGGCCAATAGATTCAGTCGCTGACAAAAAAGCAGGTCAGAAAATAGAGACTGGCAAATTTAAATACACTAAATGCTTGATAGTATGTTAGTAAATGTAAGCATTAGGTGTAACAAATACAATTGAACTGCCCTAATTCTGCTCAATGGGACCAACTCCAACTAGGCCTGCAGTGTAACTAATTTTTTTGTGCAGTAGCCAGTACCACACTTTGCCAAAATACATCCATAAAGTGCAAACTAATCTGTTTTCCTGAGAAACAACTGGAGTCACTCTTTATTCTTAACTGTACTGTCACTTTTTCTGGAGTTTGAGAGCAAAGCCTCCAAACAGATTGGAGCACCCCTGCACTGAAGTGAATTGATTTGGCAAGTGCACTGACAGATCCATTTAAACACCATCATTAAATGCAACTTGCCTCTCTTGAGGAGAGCTCTGCAATGTTATTATTGAAAATGTTGCAGCCAGATGAAGGCATCGTGGCTCTGGGGAGGATACTTTGGGGTCTTGCCAAAGCCTCAGGCGTCAACAGGATTGTGCTGTTATGTGTGGTCCTCAATGGGAGATATATTGCTCAATGCTGATGCTTTATCTCCATCTCCATCATGATGACAAAATTCATACCCAAAGGGAGTTTTCTGTGTGGCAACTTCAGCTACAACTGTAATACTGTTTACATGGCGCCCCAACACTTATTATCTATGTCATTCTGGGGATGTTATATGCAAAGCAGTGTTTGGGTACACCAAATATGTTGATATTAACATTAAATAACACATGAAGGTAAGAGAAGGTAAAGATGTGGATTTACTGTTAATTCTGTTCAAATATAATGGGAAATATTTGGGCATATTCTGCATGACCTAATTTTCACAGTTTTAAAATCCCTTTATTCCAGTGACATTAAGTATGATTCAGCTTTGCTAAAACAATATTAAAATTTAAGATCTTGAAGGAGATTCTAAAATTCATATCCAGATACTCAGATCTTTTTATTGTTTAATCTCTAAAAATCACAGAATAGTGCTTTGCAAGGTTTATGAAGCTCTACGTGGATGAAAATCAAGTTCATTAAAAATACAGTATTGCCTCTGGAAGAGTGGAGGAACATATTTCGCACAGTAGTGGCTCGGGTTGGCGGGTTTGTTTCCTTGAGCGCACGTTAATCACTGAAACTGTCCCACAGCGAGGACAGGGATGGAGCCGTCTACCTGCTCACACAGCGATGAATGAAATAAAACCCGTGGAGCTGATCGAGTGCTGAGGAATGCAGGTCAGCACTGCAGGAGAGGTCCGCATTAATCTAAGGCAGATGTGCATTACTGGCTCCTATAGTTATTATTCATACTCCCCAAACATCAGATCTCCAAAGCTACAGAGAGTTCCTGAGATGACAAAGTGGGACTGGTTTACATAACCCCGTCTCAACAATACCTTGTACAAATAAGCAATGAGTCAGAAATGGACATTGAGATTGGGTAATGATTTGAGGGACTCGGGAGAAATGAGAGGGTTTCTGGGAAAGCCTTACACGTGTGCAAATGACTGTTTACATACACGTACTTTACTGAACTCTAGAGCTTTCAGATGCATTGCATATATGTATTTTGTGCTTTACAATTTTAATCAATTATTCAATTATATCAATTTATTGCTTCAATAGAGACAAAGGAAAGTGTTCGATTGTCTACGATGAAAACATTATCACACTTTTTCTATAAAATTGAGAGAATGTTAGTTGAGCCAAGGGAAAATCTGAAAAGTAGAAATCATCGTGTTTATAGGCTTGTGGTTGATACTGAGGTTGAGCTCTGCATTGCAATTTAGTGTTTGTGTGAACACTAGTACTTACTAAAGGTTGTTTGTGCCTCATTCTCTTCGTCTTTTCACAGAATAACAGTTTAAAGAAAATTACACATTTATAACATACAGTTTTGTCAATCTTTGTACTTTCAAACAAACCCCTCCTCCCTTCAGTGGAATATCGAAGGATCCTGTGATATGTGAAACATTTTTCTAGGGAGCATGAAAACCAAAACAAGACCCCAAAAAGTCCTGGCAGTGTTTTAAAAGCGTCCTGTCAAAATATAGCTCTCTAAGTACATGTTAAAAGGCTCGGGGAAGTGATGTCACAGGATATGCATGTGCTGATGACTAACACATTGTGTCGATGTTAACAATAAGCAAATGCCAGAATGACACCTATGATCATGCTCGCATGTGTTTGTGAACCAGAATAAATTAGAATATATAATGAGAATACTTGAAAGGATGAATTCCTGACTTGTTAAAATGTAATGGCTTCTATAGATGTGTGACTCAGGATGTAAAGCAGCAGCAACCAACTGAAGGAAAAAAACATTGGGCATTCATCTCTGAGGTTAGAGTGTTTCATGACGTGTTGTTTTTCTCAAAGTTTGATTAAAAACTCCTTTTATCACTTCTCAATTTTTTTTTCTTTTCATACCTGTTCTAGGGCTATCTCATGCTGTTGTGCAGCGAACACAGCATGCTTTGGCCTTGACTTTCAGCCACCTCTCTCACAGGGGAAGGTAATTCCTCACCGCCTACCTGAGATCTGCATGCAGGCCGGATTAAAGAAATTATTTGGAAACTTTAACCAGCTGGCACACATTTGGTCTGTGGTTTTGTGTTGAGGCTGGCGCTGTGTCTTTACCTCGACTTCCTCGATTCTTATCAATGGACTATCAGCTTAATCTAACCTCTGCAAGAATTCTTGAATAATACAAACATTTGGCCATGCAGTACTATTGTATCGTGAAAAAAAGGGATAAAAGCTTTTTGCCTGACAAGCCACAAAATTTAAATTCAAGAAAGCCAACTATGACAGACTAATGATGGAAACTACCGGGCAGAGTAGAAGTATAATGATCAATGGTAGATCAATGATTAACAATAGTTCTTTTTCTCTTTCTCAGCTTGCTTTCAGCAGAGAGACACAGCTCATTTTGCTTGTTTGATATATATTTTTAATAAAAGGCAGGGCTGGAAAGTAACCCAAATCATCATCGCGCGACACTGTCGGCACCAAAAAATTTCTTTATGCTTCTCTATGATTGCAAGGAGGCAAAATACTTGATAGAAATTTGATTCCAATATGATCTAGACAGCATAATTTTATCGGAGAGGGGGAGGCTAACAGATGATTGATCATTTATAATCACATTTAATTTAAATCCTTATAATTTTAATTTCTTGAAATCTGATGTTCCTCTTTTAACTTCACGTTTATCACTAGACCCACACTGATTTGTGGAACTAATGATGCAAAACACAATCACAGCATTAAAAAGAAAAATTTCCTTCTTCTTAACCTTGACAGGTTATTGCTTTGACTGTGGACTGTTTCTCTGCATTTATAAATGACAACATTAGGTTGAACATGTTCTCTTAAATTTCCTACACACATTTCACTGCGATTATATGAAATAAATGTTATCAAGATTTTCTACAAGTTTTTCCCTTTAGGAGAAAACTGTATGTGTACTTCCTCTACCAATAACCACATTCCCGCAAAAACCCCATAAATCCCAAACTATTTTTGAACTCTTTGATATGAGACAGTGACAGCCACGGACCAAGGTATTAAGACAGTGGTGAGGTCACGATCATGTCAATTTATCAGGAGCTGAGGCTGAACAGAAAGATTTTTTGGTTTCCCAGGGAATCTGCATTCCTGCGTGAGCCGCTGGCATAGATCTCTCCTCAGGAACATCTGGGAGCCTCCCTTCCACCGAGGAAACAACAGTCAACATCAAGTCTTAGACTGTGCTGCGGGAAAAATTATCTAGCCCAAAGCATGTCTGCGAACCAGCAATGAATGTCAAATTAATAGTCACCAAAGCCAATGGAATATTTGACTTTATTTGGTCCATATAAGGTGTGATAAGTGGAGAGCCCTTGTGGCAGACTGCTGTCAGCTTTGAGTGTTTTGAGAGAACATTTTAGAGCACTCTGTTTAAAAGCATTCCCTTCCCTATTTAGTGTTTGGTCATTAACCCTTCCCCAGGTTACTAATTTATAGTGTTTCTTTTATTTGGCTTCACTTGACCCTCCCCGTCCCATTCCATAAAAACTGAGAGGGTGCCCTGTTGCTTTACAACCAGTTAAATTACACTTTGATGTTTTCTCTCTGTTTTCAGCAGTGATTAAATTGCTGACCCTAGTAAACATCTGACCTCGGCTAACTGAAGAGGTCTGCAGCTTGTCACAGAGTAACTCTGGCAAATTGCAGGATCAGCCGGTGATAGTTGGTGCATTTTTATATACGTTGATGAAAAGTGAAATGAGAACAACAGTCAAAAACACATTCCTCTGAATGCCAAGAAAACTGGAGCCAGTGCAGTGGAATCTTGGCTCCCAAAATAAAGCAGTGTGTGATGGCTGTGTTCTCCAGAACAGCATGCAGAAGAGACAGCTCAGCATGCGGGAATAGTGAAAGATGATTGTGGCAAAGGATTCTGTGTGGTTAGCGTGACAGAGAAAAGAGGGATGAGTTTGGAGTACTACATAGAGAAAGATGTTGATTAGTGCAGATTCTAGTGCATATTGTGGTGATATACTGGAAGTCTGCATAAGGCTGAGGACCTTAAAGGAATAGTTTTCGCTTATTCGTTTTCTTGCAGAGAGTGAGACGATAGAAGATTGTTACCGCTCTCATGTCTACATAGTAAATATGAAACTACCACCACTATCTGGTAAGCTTAGAACACAGAAAGGAATCAACTAGCCTAGTTCGGTCCAGAGGTAACAAAATCTGTCTACTGGCACCTCTAAAGCTCACTATTCAACACGTTATGTCTCATTTTTGTGTGAAAACAACAAATTGTGCCAAAGGTATTTCTATATCGGGGGCTGGAGTCTCTATTGGCAACTGGTCCCAGTCAAGATATAGTCACATAACCCTCTATAACATGGCAATTGTCATTTTTACACTTTTTGTACAAATTAAACAAATTAAATGCAACATGTTAACTAAAATTGAGCTTTGGAGGTAATGGTAGTTGGATTTTGTTATGTTTGGACAGAACCAGGCAAGGTGGCTTCATATTTACTGTATAGAGAGAGGTATTAACCTTCTTATCTAACTCCACAACATTGACTTTTTTAAGTGTTTCTCAAAATGCTGAACTATTCCTTTAAGGTAGGAACTTTAGAATTAGTGCAGATCCCAGTGTAAATGGCAGTGATAAAGGTCTGTATAAGACAACATTTCCACCCACTATCCACCATCTTCCCATCCTCTCATCTGTGCACCCAGCTGTACCCTTTGCCTTACAGGATGTATGCCTTGCTCAGGGGCGCAATTGTATTTTCTCTCGCAGATGCAAATGCCAAGCAGGAACCTGGAGTTGACCTGTCTTGCTTCTTAAAATTGCAGTCATGCTCCTGCCCAGGGGTAAAATGAAAATACTGCACAATGCTTAAGCATAAGAGGCCAGCACAGGGGTTGGTGATGTCAGAACATCTGCCTGTGTGGAGACTGTAAGAGGGTCTGACAGGTGGGCCACAGAGATATGAGGTCATGAACTCCAGCTGGGTGAGCTGTGTTGTTCCATTAGTGTCTCTGTCGGGGCAAGTCTGAGCCAGAGAGCTGGGGAGGGCTGCTGCAGTTCTGAGAGGATAACTATTGACATCTCATTGTGGGACACACTAGCCAAAGGCATACTAATCCATGAAAACAAACATGCATGCTGCAGACAGCCACCGCCTAGCTTCATCACTCTAAAACTATTCAGTCATCTTACTAACCACTAAAACACTTGGCTCAGAGAGTCACCAGTGTCACAAGGTGTCAACTCTCTTTCCCTCGTTGCACTGGGTTTCTGAGAATGACAGGAGGACATTACTGACATTACTCATAACAAAAATACAAAGTGACAATGTAAAATGCAGACATATAAGCACATAACTATTAAGGTAATCATCCTAAACTTGATCTAACTTAAAAACAAATGTTTTCGGACTAAAGTAAAGCTAGAGTTACACAAGACTTACAAGTCTGTTTATATGGAGGAGACCATTATGAGCTGGTTTTGGACCAACACAGTTCGGACAGGGCGCTCCCCGTGCCCATTCGCAGGAAAGGCAAACAGAGAGGCTGACAGAGCACACTGTTCTCACTGGCCCGCAACCAGAGCCCTTCAGCTTATTTATTCACACAGCTGTTTGTTTATTGAAGGAGAAGGGACAGCTTTCTTCATCTCCTAAAAGGAAACAAAAAAACTAGCAAGCGCTGACAGGAACAGAGCGAGGTCTGTCACAAAATGGACGCTCTCAAAATTGAAGGTGACAAACACAATGTTGTTTACATCTGAGGGGCAAGGCTGTGGGCTAAGCGTGGTCGCCCCTGTACACAAGGCCCACTATACACGGCTCGGGACGGAGCAGGTTTTTTTGCGTGGCTCGGGTTTCGGGTGGCGTGATTGAGAGATGTGAGGGAGAGGGCTTCAAGGGTTGTGTCACAGGTCACGCCAATATGTAGTGACATACCTTTCAAACAGAAAAAATACATTTCTTCCCTGCAACTTTTAGACTTGCTGCATACAGACAGGGCCTTTGAACCTTAAAATAAAACATTACAGAGGTGATGTAAGCTTAAAGTAAATGTCATTTTATGTTGATGTAACATGATGATGAGCAGACATGCTTGCTGACTTGAATGTGAGGCACCATGGTTTCATTCAGCCACATTTTAAAGAAAGCATTGCTCTGCTGAATATCCCAATTATAGAGTAGTAACAACAATTATAGGACTGTTATTGACATGTGATCCTCTTTTTTTTCTGCTCTAAAATTGTCAGAAGGTTGGTTGTAATAGCTTGTTTGAAAATAATATTATTACAGTAAGAATATAATTTGTATTATATGTAAAGCCACACTTAAGTGAATTGTGAAGAGTATTTTTTTGATTTTTCATGCTTCATATGGAAATCGTAAGAATGGCACACTTCAACTGAGACCAAAATTGCTCAAATATATTTTTTTAGAACCACAGTGTAATGTCTAAATTTTAAATTCTCCAGTATGTTTTATGAGGTTTTTTAGCAGTATCGTCAATCCACATCCCAGAATTAAGGGGCACTCCAAAGATTTAGTGGTTTAGTGTCTTCTATAAAGTTGGAAGGCACATAAGAGACATATTTAAAAAAAGAATGGTCCAAATTGACGTGGGAGAGGCTGAGGTTGTCCTGACTTTTATTTTCTAGCAAAGGTCAAGCTCCAAAAAACCTGAATCCTACATTTCCCATTATGCAAATGGATAGTTTCTTTTATTAGACTCACTTCTTTCAAACTGCACATCTTCAATTTGTAATGCACGCTCTGTTAGAAATTTGAAGTTTTAAGCCCAAGCTGACTTTGGTCCCTCCAGAGAGTAGAAATTATATCATCTATTAACTATTTCACTTGTCGAGTAGTTCTCCTTGTGACAAGTAAACTAAACATCAAGTATAATATTGATGTGAAGTGCCCCTTTACAAGAACAAAATACGATTGTTTGTAACCTTCTGCACTTCTTTCTGTGTCTTTCTTAATCTCGTACTTACAGGAAAAGACAACAGCGGCCTGACAGAGTCTGAGTTGCCCCCGAGCGTTGACCCTCCTGGGATGGAAGGCAGCTACCTGAACCTAAAGGTACCCGGCGAGAAGGGGCCGGGCGAGCGGCCAGGGTCAGACCTTTCCAGCCCTCTGGACAAAAGTGAGGCTGAAAGCAACAAAGGCAAGAAGAGACGCAATCGCACCACATTCACCAGCTACCAGCTCGAGGAACTGGAGAAGGTTTTCCAGAAGACGCACTACCCAGATGTCTATGCCCGCGAGCAGCTGGCACTGAGAACAGACCTGACGGAGGCTCGTGTACAGGTGAGGACAGGGCCAACAAATCCTCAAAACAAAACAACAAAATACATAATCTTTCCATGCCCTACAGAACAAATGTTCAGTGATGACTTTTACTGTTAAAAAATACGATAGTATGATTCAGGTTTGGTTAGGTTTAGGCGCAAAAACGACTTGGTAAGGTTAAGGGAAACATCGCGGTTCGGATTAAAATGACCACAAACAGAGGTCTCCCTCGTTAAAGTCTGAAGTTTTGTTGACCTATCCATCCACCTCGACCCCTCCTTACGTGGGCTTTGTCACAGTCACCTGACTTCCTCCTTTGCTTCCATCAAAATGACTATGGCCAATAGAGGGTTTTGTCGCTTGAACGTAAACATATGTCGTTTTGGGACACTTAATGAAACGACAGATGCTATCATTCCTTCTTGGGAGGATAGTCTCCATGAGCTCTGTTGTATGACTGCAGTCGTCCATGTTTGCATGCTAATAATCACTCCGGGAACAGACAGAGAGGGCTGGGAGAGTTAAGACTGGCATGTTGACAAAGATTGTTCAGAACAGCAGACAGCAAGGCCCATTGTTCTCCATCTCTCTTTATGGCTGCCAGTTTTAGATCAGAGTGGGATGGGTGGGACTAAGGGAAAACTCTGCTCTTAGCTCTTACATGCTGCAGGCTCTGCAAAAAGGTCAGAGGCCAAGGGTTTCTCCCCTGCACTACCATGTTCAAACTACTTCACCGCACAACTCTGGAGGCAGGGAGGGAAAACACATGGAAAAAAATGAAAGTCATCAAAGCTATTTGGCAAGAATATAAAAAAAACACTTTGAGATGCCAGTTTCAATTTACACTCGTAGTCCAAGACATAGTCAGGGACAGAGAACCTGGCCTGGTCCTTGTGGTGGTACAGTAAAATAAGTACATTCATGTTGCATTCACACAGACCCATCTATTCCCCAGATGAATATAATTAACTTCCTCATCTGACAGGCACACAGCAGACTCTGTTGAGTCACTGTGAGGTTTGACCCATACTTCTAAAATCAGACCCTAAATATGCATGCAATCAAGACTAAACCCCACAATTTCAACTGAAGGTCCATCAAGACAAAGTCCAGGGATAACCAATTGTTGAATACCAAGGGGCACTCGAAGCTTGGCAAGCGATCGGAGAATCATTTTTCATCCCCGAAACAACAGCCATTCAAATCCAGAGTACAGATGTTTTCTGCCAAAATGCCAATGTCAAGGTCCTCCAGTTTCATCCTCAGTTTGATGATGAATGTCTTCATAAAGCCAGGCTGCAGTTTTCCATAATCACATCTGTGACTTCTGCTACCACTAGTTTGTTTAGTACAATTAGCTCTCAACCTCAGACTTGAACTTCACCACACTGCCTACGTTTTATGGAGGAGGAGGCTGTGTGTGAGTGACTGCCGAGGCAGTCTATCAATCGCCGTGGTCCTGGATGACAGAGATGAGGTGAGACGGCTGGACTTCAAAGCTGCTTTTGGAGTTGTGCACTCTGCCCTCCCTCTCTCCCTCTTCCTCCCTCTCTGCCTGCTGGCTCTGGAGCATAAATAAAGCTCTTTAATGGCTCTGTAAGCTGCCTTTTGCTGTCAACGTCTTTAGCAATTACTGTATCACCGCCAAGCACTTTGAGCTCCGGGAGCTCTGAGCCACCTTCCTTGCAGATGTCAGCTAGATAAAATAAACAAGAGTAGTAATGTAGTAGTTTTTGCAGTTTGTAAATATCATCCTTTTGGGCTTCATATATAGGATGGGTCACTGTTGATCATTATGAGAAATAATAAAAAGAGTTTGTGCTAATTGTAATACTACTCGTGCAAAAACACCACTGGCTTTCTTTTCTAATGAACTTAGAAGTTTAGAAGTTGGGGAATAAGAGACACAGAGCAGCAAAGGACACATCTGACTTCATAATGTTCCCCGAATGATCTCCCAGCCAAACTATTTGGCTTGAGTCTCATTCCTACTGCCGTTCAAAGGCAAAGCTACGTAGAGCAAACCCTCTGTGAAACATGACACACTCAGTACCCAGAAACCAAGACATGGGGCATATATGTGCTCATACATTGTTTGCTTCTTCCAGGTTCCAGTAAGTGTGTGAGAACGTCCAGGTTAAAAGAGCACTTTTGTTAGTGACCGACTTTGAATTTTGTATATAACATGGTATGTAAATGTGTGTGTTTTCTGTGCGTATCCTGTGTGTGTATATGTGTATGCCTGGTCCGCTGCTCTCGTCTGCACGCCTCCGAAAGGTCAGAGGGGTTAGCTGCGGAAAGCCAAGGGCTTAGGCGTCAGGAAATTAAACATGAAATGAAAACAAGCTCCAGTTTGAACATTCTCCCATCTCACTTTCCAATATCCCCACTTCCCCTCGCTGACTTAAAAGGGAGGAGGGAGGAGAGAGACATTGAGAGAGGGGTCGGAGGTGGGGGGAGAGAGGGGCTGGAGTGGGAGAGAAGAGGCTGAGCTTCAACAGTGGGGTGGGAGTACGACAAAGAGATTAAGAGTAGAGGAGTAAAGTTTGGTTATCTTGATCCATCACAATTATGATGACAGCTCGGTAACTGCTAAAACTTTATATTTTAAAAGGATAGCGGAGCTTTTTAAATACTTTGAAATACAACATTAACCTTGGCCCCTGTTGGTGCCTCTCATGTATTACTGTTACATTTGAGTCACAGAGTTAATTTTCCTTAAAACAAATACCCGGCAATCTTTGAAAAAACGAGAAAGTTCTTCAACAACACTAACCGCTGTTCTGAAAGTATTTCCAGAAAGAAGCTTCAGCTACACAATAAAAAAGATTTGAACATGTTGTGACTGTATTTCCTAATCCAGGTAGGCAGTAAAATAACATGTCCTTGCTATTTTTAAGGTAAAATATTAGTAAATTATTTTTTTTATGAAAATAATAAAAATAATCAATATATACCAATATAACTGGTAATTAAATCTTAATTTTTTGTTCATGTTGCACAAATTGATGAAATTTCTGGCTACCACTTCAGATTATGAAAAAGAGGCTTTACATGGGGAACATGTGAAGAATCTTTTTAATTGTGCACCAGACGGAATATTTTTTCATCCAGACGGTGAGATGATTCTTTGATGATTACTTTTGTTGTTAAAGAACCTGGGTTTTTCAAATATTGCAGTGTATTTATTTTGAGGTAAATCTGATGCTTATCTTTGTGACTCGCATGTCATGGTAATACATGAAAGGGAAACTGTAGTTACATTAACCTCCAGCAACTCAAACAGTGTCATAACTTTCTAGAAATTAAAACTATGACTGTAAGCGAGCTTTACACTCATCAGTCCAATCAGGGCCTTTGGCGCTGAAGATTATATTTGGAAACCTGTGATGTTATGAGCTCACATTACCAAAGGGAAGACATGGTAAACCTTAAACAATAATAGACCCCAAATCCTCTGGGGGAGCATAACATAGACTCCGAGTCCCCCTCCAAACATATGATATAATTCAAAGGGCAACAACCCCTCACCTTGACATTGGGGTTCAGCCACAACCTCAGATATCATTTTACCACTTTGGAAGGGTGAGCTGTCCTCTAATCCCACCAGCTGACCTGAGGAATGTCGGAGTCAGACGACATTTCTTTACGTCAGCTTTTCACAAAAACACAGGCAATATATGTGCCACAGGAGGCCATATATGGCTTTTTCTTTGAAAATTAACCAGCTAGTTGTCAGGTTTGTGTGCATGTTGGGGTTTATAGCTGGTCTTATCTCATTTCATAAAAATCCCCGTAAAAAAACCACTGTATCATAAACACTTTTTTGTAAAATTCAAATTATTGTGCGTAGCTGCTCATGTGTGTCACTAAACTGTATTGTGTTTAAGTTGACTGAAAGAAATGGTGAGAGAGGGACATGAGGGGGTATTTGGGGAGGTTGACTGAAGGGAAATTGCATGTCAGGGACTGTGGAAACCACAAGCTGATTGGGCTGGGAATCAACCCACAATCCAAGTTCAAACCCCTGTGTCGAAGCAGGATCGCTCTCTCTTTTGTCTTTGAAGAAGTTTCCCTTTCCCTCTTGGGAGGATAAGATTCAGACAACCAACAAATAGATACAGATAAACATGTGGAGACTCCAAGTACCCCCCTTTGCTCCTCTACTCTCTTGTATGGAGATGTGAGAAAGTTTTGTAGAAAAAAGATTGGCAAAAGTTACATGATTATATCAAGGAACAGCAGCAATGCATAGTTAGGAAAGAATAAAATGTGGAGAAATAATAATAATAACTGGATTACATTTTATGAAATGATTGTAATAAGGATTTAACAGGTAAGAATATTTCTAATATCAGTAATGTCTTAATTTGTGTTATTTGGCTATATTAAGTTATTATATTATAATTATATTATTATTGACAAATCATTTTAGTTTGATTAATTTCATAACAGGCAAGTATTGCTTTTAGTCTACATCCAATAAGTATTGCACAACGTGCTAGGGATGCAAAAAATTATTTTCAGTATTGACTATTCTGTCTTGATTAATCAAATAATCATTTGTTCTTTAAAACCTCTGAAAAAAGAGAAAAATGCCCTTTCCAAGTTCTGAGAGTCCAAGGTGATGTCTTCAAATGTCTTGATCTGCCTGTCTAACAGTCCAAAACGTAAACATATTAAGTTAACTATGATGAAAACAAGGAAAAGCACCAAATTCTCACATTTGAGAAGCTGGAATCACGTTTGGCACTTTTAAGATTTTCCATTGATCATTTTCTGTGGACTGATTAATTGACAAATCGTTGCAGCTCTAGGGCATGCCGACATGTTTGGATTGAAGTATCAAATAGCTACTATTTAACCAATTATAAGGGAATGTAACACCTAGTATTATCCATACTAGTCAAGCCAAGTCAATTTTGTTTATATAGTCCAAAATCAGAAAACAGCAAATTTGCCTCAAAAGGATTCACGATCTGCACAACATACGACACCCTCTATACTTAATCCCTCTATTTAAGATTTGAAAGAGGAGCAGAGGAAGAATCCCCCTTCCTGGACGGAGAGACACACAATACAGTAGATGTGGCGTGTACAGTGTAGACATAAAAAAAAAAATTATGTAGAGATTACTACATAACACATCACTGACAGTTAATACCAAGACTTTGGTGGAAATATTTCAGTGAATTTCATTCAGGCTACAAATTTTTACTATTTTGTTCATAACGTTCTTTCTTTCATACCAGCATTTCACCCTTCAGTCCTGCTTTCCTGCAATGCACAGTTAGAGAAAAGGGGGATAAGTAGCCTGCACTTGGTCTGTCAGCAGGTACTGAAAGTACACCCTTTCTGCATAGTAGCATGTCTATCAATCTCCCAAGGAGAAATTACCCTGAAGAACCTACTTCATATACTGCATACACTACTTAACAAACCCAAAGACGGACAAAGAAAAGCATATTCTTGGTCAAAAGTTGAACTTTTGTTTCATGGATTATACAGAGGGATTCCCCACTGTATCCCACTGTGCTGACATGTGGGGGAGAGCACACCTTTCTCAGAGTGATTTATGAATGGCTACAGGCCCAGATGTGGATCTGTCGACGCTGGCAGCCTGAAGGGAGGCAGACGCCTGTGTATCAAAGGGAGGAGCTGAAACGTGCAGCACCAGGGGAGACTCACCATTTTCACATCAATAGCTCCGTGTGGACGGCACTTTAAAGACACGTCAAGTCTTAAAACCTGGGCCTGGACTTTCATGTGCTGCAGAATTTATTTGCTTGACTATCTTCATTTTATGTGGTTCAGTTTCTTACTTTGTCTCGCTTGGTGGAGAGGATGACCTTGTTTTCTGCAACAAAAAAAAAAGTACTTGGGTTTTTATGTGATATGAGAGCTATGAGAGCTGTGTTTAAATTTATGTTCAAGTTTTGTTTGGAAGTGGCCAGTCTGTATTTTGAGGTGTTTTCCTAATGGATTGTTTTCTTTGCAGGTGTGGTTCCAGAATCGCAGAGCCAAGTGGAGGAAGAGGGAGCGTTTTGGCCAGATGCAACAGGTCCGGACACACTTCTCTACTGCTTACGAGCTGCCTCTACTGACTCGGCCGGAGAACTATGCACAGGTAAAGGAAAAGAAAGAGGTAGTCTGCTATTCACAGGTACTCATGATCTGAGGTATCTGAATCATACATGGTTATGAAGGGTGGATGTGACTTAATCACTAAGGTTTATTATTAAACCTGCAAGAACTGATTTATATTTCCAGTTGGGAGCAAGTTGTGAACACAACATTGACATATTATCACCTTTTAAGTTGATATGCAAATTTGTTGGCAAAAAGTTGCTTATTTACAAATCCAGTAGTTACAAAACAACATTATCATTTATTTGGAGTTGTGTTTCTGGGCGCCTTGCAAATGTAAGTCCAATATTCACCCTCCTTTTCGCTGTGTTTTTGGTCTCCACCAACTCCTGAGGGAAATTTCTGGCTCTTTAGTCGCTAGCTGTGTCTATCTGCTGTCTGAGCAGGTAGTGTACAGTGGGTTTTTAAGAACTTTATCACTGAACTGCAACTCTTAACCGAAACTCGCTATAAAGCACCATGAAGCCGAGTGGAGCTGCAGATTCAGGTGATAATTGTCTGTAGGTTCACTGTGAGCGTCCCTTTTCACATTATCATTTGATACAGTGAATATAGCCGCTTTAACTCGTAATCCTTGCTCTTCTCTTCCAGATCCAAAACCCTTCGTGGATCGGAAGCAGCAGTGGGGCATCTCCAGTTCCCGGTTGCGTTGTTCCTTGTGACTCCGTCCCTTCCTGCATGCCGCCTCACCCTCACGGTCCTGGAGGCGTCTCTGACTTCCTGGGCGTGCCCAGTCCAGGGAGCAGCCACATGGGACAGACACATATGGGCAGCCTCTTTGGGGGTCCCGGGATGGGCGGGGGAATCAATGGCTATGATCTCAATATTGATCCAGACCGCAAGTCCTCCAGCATAGCTGCGCTGCGTATGAAGGCCAAGGAACACAGTGCAGCCATCTCTTGGGCTACATGATGTCCCAGCCCAATTACACCCTTCCCCCATATGGCCCTCTTCTCTTTAGCAGCCATATGCAAAAGCGCTGTGGGGGAGGAGGGAGTTTTTCTGAGAGCACTAATGATAACACAGGTCAAGTGAACAGGGAGAGACTGTGGAGAAAACAGAGGCCATTACTGTGGCCAACGCAACCAAGATAACAACTGTGACTGTGACAATCAGCAGATGCTGAAAGTGAGAGAAATACAGAGGTGTGACTATACAGAAGATGTTTGTTAGACGTTGTGTCACTCTTGATTCCTTGACCTCTCAGGTCTCATTGAAATATGGGGTTAAGTCCCAAATAAACTGGGTATCATTCATGATAGTGATAAGTTTCAGTAAAATAAGCAGTATAAGAAATATGGTTTACAATATACTTTCATAAAATGCAGGAATTCAGTGCCAAATCAAGCCATATCATACAGTATTGTAATTTATAGAATTAAGCTTGATTCACATTATTTACTTCTTTTAGCTTATTTTTTATACCACCCATACTGCCCCATTCATTTTGTTTGTTTTACTTTAAACTTGTCTCTGTATAAATTAGTTTAAGTACATATCTGAACATTTTATTTGCATTTTAAAAGCCATTTAAAAAACAAGGCCACTCGATTAGAGCAAGCTCAGATGCATTCCAAGAGCTGAGAGTTTCTTTTCTGTCCGTTGTCATTGCAAACAGTCCTTTAAAGCAAACAATAATTGGTTATGAGAGAAAACATTAATTTTGTCTTAGCCTGCGGTGGGTAATTTATGTCCCTGCAAAGAAGGACAGAGGTTGAATGCAATAAGTGAACAGAGTCTAATTGAGCGAGTGCAGACATGGCCTGTGCCAATTAAGTCTAGGAGGAGGGCAAGCATTGGATTGGCAGCAATTTCAAACCAACGTGTCATTTCCTCCCCCAGGGCTGCCTCCACAGGTTCCCCCGCTAGGCTCAGGCCTCAGGTTACAGGAAACACTGTCTCCAGTGGCAGACAAGGCGCAGCAACGCACAGCAGCAGCCTTCAACACCAACTAGCCACGCCAGCTTCAATCAGCAACCAACAGGAATAGACACACTTAATTAGCATCAAAGTAAGCCGCCCTGCCCTGCGAACACCAAAGTACACCAAAGCACACATGGTGAGGACATACTGCACACACAGTTCCACACGCTGTAATAATCAATTCATCGTTAGACGTGGGCTCAGCAGAGATGACTCTCGGATTTGTAGCTTGCTCACAGAATCCGTCACATGCCAGAGACTGCAGGCCAAATCAGTGGCCCCCGTCGTCCTGAAGAGCATTCTGTAATGTTTCTAGGTAATGTGATGACATTAGAGCTGGACTGCAGGAATGTGGTGAGTATGTCCAGTGATTGCAGGGGTGTCTCTGTGTGTTACCCCGCTGGAATAAGCTTGTCACCAGAGCTGGGCTGCAGGCTGCGGCTAGAGACAGGCTTCATTAGTCTTTTGGCCGATCTCTCTATGACGCCTGCTGGGCGACATATCCGTTTTCTTTCCCCTGTGAGGATGATGGCAAGAGAGTCTGTTTCTGCTCCTCTTAGCTAGTTGATCATTGTAACATATGAGTGCCCATTATAGCCCTCGTGCTTGAGAGTAGGACTGCAACTAACAACTATTTTCAGTATTGATTAATCTGCACGATCACAATCTCCTGAAACCCAATTTGACGTCTGCAAATGCCTGATTTTGTTGCATTTTTGTCTAATGCATACTATCACATTAGACAAAGAAAAGTGAAAGGCAGGAACCTGAAAATATTTGGCATTTTTGCTTGAAAAATAACTTTAAATGATTATGAATATAGTTGTTGATTAATTTGTCGATCCATCATTGCAGCTCTACTTGAAAGTTTAGTATCTTTAACAATTCCACTTTTAAATTGTAGAAAGAATTACAAAGCTTTTATTTTTTTTCATAGGAAGGAAAAAATGTTTTTAAATGTTTTAGTATCATCCAAATTCCTTCAGGGACAAAGATCAAGCCCTTTCCTTTCAACAGCGAACAAAGTAGGGGACAACATGATGATTACTTTGATATGAGTGTTCATGCTGTTAATTTATTCTATTCTGAGGGTTTATTGGCAGTACTCAAACTAATGGAGTTGAATGAAAAAACAAAGACATCTAATATTGAGCCATGACTACAGGAGAAACATTTTGAATGAATATAGACTTTTTGGATTGGATTACTAGAACTCAAAAACATCATTGTCAAAATGTCAAGATAAAAACAGGATGTGGTCAAAATAAATGCATTCATGACTACATGTATGACTGAATTCCTACTTTGTCAAGTCGACTGTGTGCTTGTCTTCTTGCTGTTCCTCCCTCAGTGCTCCACTCCTCTGCAGCTCCGTCCATGTTGATACTACTGAAATAAAGCAATTGAAATCCAAAGTTATGTCATATTGTGTGAATGTGAACAATATAAATTATATTGTTCTTTTGCTTGTACATTTGTTTTGCTTATTTGTTAAATAATGGACCTCGAGAGATAAACCAATGAAGTATTACAGTGATATTGCCAAGAAATGTAAACTTTTGTTCTGTGTGTTATTCTGAAGAGTTGCTCTGGACTTTTACAGAGGTTGAAATTGCTCTCTAATTTTCTCATGGCTTTAAGCAGCTTTTTGTATATTAACCAAGTATTTCTATGTCTGATTGTGCCTTTATATAATGTGCCATTGCAATAACTTATTGCACTTACAGTGTTGGAGAAGTTTTTTTTTAAATCTTTGATTTTCTGGTATAGTGGTCTCCTTGCTAAAGCCAGAGGCATGTGGTTGTGTGTCCCAACAGTCCGGTCCATATTTAGCACCATGAGTTGCATTACTGCAAGTTGCTGGACATTTGTTTATACAGAAGTAAATTGCTGTTTCTGTTGATGATGGTTTTGAAGTGATTTTGAAATAAATGGATCTCCAACGGTTGTTTGAGCTCAGATAGTTTTTTCTTTACAGGCCCTGAAAACCAACTTTCCCCGATAGCCAATGAGATTCTACATCCTCCCACTACTGTCTCCCAAAGTGGAACAGTTTTGGTTATTTCACATGAGATATTTCTGTATTTGTGTTTTTGTCTAAGCTCTTCTCCCTGGGTTGAGGTGGGCAGGGGTAAGGTGGAAAAAGGTGATGCCACATACATCTACACACCAATCAGGATTTAATAACATTTGAATGAAAATGTAATGACAGTTGTTGGATTGTTTGCTTTTGTTGTCTAGCCACTGTCAATCAAATCTGATCAAACCACACCCACACAGTCCCAAGCAGACTATATTATACTCCTAATATAATGGATGCTCAGTTTACTACACTACACAATATGACTACTGTACATGGTGAGCAGTTTTCACTGACCAGTGTAGTGTCACACAACTATAATTTTCACATCTATAAAATGCAAAACATTACATTCTGGCATGCAGTAGGAAAAAGTAGTTTACATGCCATGGACACAGCTTTTTTCATTCCACTGGGAATTTTTTAGGGCACCATATTCATTATATATTCACACTCAGAATTTCGGACACTAAAATAAAATGGTGGGGGGTAAATGTAGTGCAGTATGTTGTAAATGGGGAGTTTATTCAGATACGGAATGATAAAACCTTAAAGGAATAGTTAAACATGTTAAGTTTTAAGATTCACGCCAAGTTAAGTTAACTGGCTGCTGGTTGTAGCATCATATTTAACAGACATATATGAGAGTTGTATCAATCCTTTCAATCATCTCTAAACAAGAAAGCGAATCATTTCCCAAAATGTCAAACTATTCCTCTAATAAATAATAACAAAGGATGTTTCCTCCAATCTGTCATGTTGATTGTTGCTTAATCATGAATATTATGCTTTAAAAAAAAATCTGATACCAAGTTTTGACAACTAACCAACAAAATAAGACTAATGAATGCACACAAATACTCGCATGCTGATGGGTAATGACATAAAGAGCTTAATACAATCAACATGCATTGGCAAACCAATAGAAATATTTAATATATCACTGACTCAAGATGAATCTGTATGGGTGTGAGTAAGTGAGTGTGTGGTTGAAGGTGAATGATATATGATCCTATTCTTTTTTCTCGCATCAGCAGCTTCCAGATGGGATGCTCTGCCCAAGCCATTAGGCCCAAAGTTAAGCCTAATAGTTTGAATGGCCCTTAAATACCTCCAGGTGGTCTTTGGCTAACAGTATAGCTATGGCCGCGGCAAGAGAAAGCTGTCATGCAATACAGTATGGAACATCGTTTCACACAGATGTTCTTTGTTTTTGCAATATGAGCTCAATCATGCAACAAAACAGTCCTCAGAAAAACATTTATAATCACTTCAAAACTTCTTTCCTACACAACAAAAACTATGTCTGTAATCAATCCCCCCTTTATTTCAAACTTTGTGCTGAATATCATCCACAGAAGGCACAACCACTTAGGACAACTCTCACGTAAGACAAAGGGAAGGCATGGCCAGGAAAAAAAAAAGATAACCTGTGCCAATTCACATCTTGCCATCGCTGTGGTCTTTGCCCTACAAAGAATGTTGGAGCTCTCCCATTTTTGCTCGCTCCCAGAAACAATTGCTGTCTTTTCCACAGTTGTGCAAGAGTTTAACTGGAGCACTCGGATCGCACGAGAATGGGAAAACTCAAGAGAAGCCTGCTGTCACCCACTAAAGCCTCCAGCTCTAGTCGAGGAACTGGAGTTCATCAATAGGACTGCAATGGAAGGGTAAAAGAGGACATGTTTCAGCACAGGCTTGTATGAAACACTTGTCATACAACAACTTTTCATCTTTTATGTCATTCATAATGTGTAACAATACGACTTACATAGAACTCTTCAAAACAACCTTAAAATATTTTACAGTGCTCCTACAATGCACAATGCATATTCTGTATTTGTCTTACTGTCAACAAATGAAAAGACCAAAGCTAACAACGAGTTAGTCCGTCTCTCAATACTTTCCAACTTCCTCAGCCTGTCGGTGGCTCTTAAACCCAAGCCCACTGCTACGAGAGACATAAATCTTTAAAATCAGTCGAATATATACTATTACTTATATATATATACTGGAGGTATATGGCACAGTTAAATAGCCATATCAGGTTTAGCTATAGAGATAATACTTGTTTAGGACAAATTCAATGTTGTTTTTGTTTTTTTTGTGGGATTTGTTAACGGTAAGAAAAACATTGAATATCACCAAACGTATCCTTTAATAACTGACGATAAATCATCCGTAAAAAAGCAATATATATATACACTAAGCAAATTAAAAGTTTTAGGCGCCAATCATGACCTCAGTGAAAGCATCTTACGGACACAGAGTTCAGTGGTCACAGGCTGATAAAATCAGAGACCCAAACAACAAAAAGGGCAGCTAGTTAAAGAGATATTCCCTCTGCCTCTACACTCCCCTTCTGTCTGAATTGAGGGTAGGTGACATAAATAAACACTTGCAGAGAGGAAGAAGAGCAGCCCACTGTGCCCTCAACAGCACTCATTAAATCTAATGGGTCACGCTGCTCCAGCCAGGCTCCACTGACACCCTTAATAGAAGCCTGCATGGTTAAGGGACCATGAAGACCATTAGGGCACTTCAAAGTTCACCCCACTACATTAGTGCCCTGCTGATACGGCAAAGAAGGGACAGATCCAATTCCTCATTCACTACTTTATTTTTCCATTGGTTGGCCTGTCAATCAGCCTGCTCCATAAACAAGGGGATGCTTGAGCTGCTCATTAAGGGCCATCGTTAGCAAGGCCAAGGCTGTAAATCAGTGCTTATATCAGCTTTCAGCAAAAAAAATTCTTATAGGTCATATTTTAAAGCTGACACTTTGGCTTACACTGTTAAATGATCCCTTTGGTTTGAAAATAAAGTTGGTGCTTGTACTGTAAATCAAATTTATCCACTCACTTTTGGACCAATGAAGGGACTCCTATGTAGAGGACTGAAACCAAAGGAAAAGGACAAGCATGCTGACCAGTAAAAAACCCTCACTTAACAGACTCAGGCATGTAAATTCACACAGACCATGTTTGCCACTATGAAACCAAAGTCTACCTCACTCAAATAACTTCAAGTGACATGTTTCCCATAAATCAAAAGAGCAGAAGCTTGATATATTGATGCTGTCCTAAGGGACATAAAAGGCGGAGCAGTCTCCTGCTGTGGCCATAAGTCAGCACTACATCCCCTCAGCACGGCTTTGTAGAGAGGAGCAGCCGGCTGAAGAGGAAGGAACCCAGCATATCATTTTATCCAGTAAAACGTCCCTCATTACAAGCCAAGAATTCCAGTAAACAGCTCACATCCAGCTAAGCTTTTGACACACATAAGAAACCAATCCTAAACAGTCTGAATAGACCCACTGATCTAAAAGTAGTGACACCTGCTTTTAGCAAGATTTGCCAATCAGGTAAGGAAGGAAAACAGCATGACCAAGAGACAGGATGGTGCTGTCTGTTTTGAAGAGATACTCATTGGGACACTGTATGCACATTAAGGATGTAAACTCAGAATGACAGAAATAAACCAAACCTGAATATGTGTATTTGCATGTTAACACATCTGTGCATCACAGGATCTGACAGGTCATTGTATCTGGAGAAGGAGGTAAGTGTAGGAGGAGGACTTGGCTCAGAGGTGAGATCAGAGTAGAGGTTTACTGAGAGAGGAGCATGGATACCTTACTCTCCTGAGCTCCTTCAAATGGGCTCTCTGGCACTGGGCCAGACTTCCCTAACAACTTATCTACAACTCAACTCGTTCAACCAAATCAGTTTAATCTCTTTTGATGCTGATACTGTGGAGCACATCTACATTTCAGTGGTCGTACCAGATCAAAATGTGTGTGTGTTCTTATTAGATGGCTTCTTTACAAGTAAGAAACAGTGTGAGACTTTAATTCAAGTATGCAGACAAAGTGGTCCTCTCCTTCTTCACTTGACTAAGGAAATACTGTTTACAGAGGTTTCAAAAGCCCTGAGCTGCAGACCAGTACCTAAGGAACATTTGCTACCAAGCTGTGATGAAACATTTTTCTCATCACTCTCTTTCATAGTTCCAGCAGCAATATACTAATTTTGAATTAAAGTAGGTAACCACCTCGCAGCATTCAGCCGTACATGAAATCTTTGTCATGCCACTATGTGAGTGTTGCTGAGACGTCTTATCTGTATTGTTTTCATTTAGCAAGTAACCACAATGAAATACAGAGCAGATAAAGTTAAGTTTCATCAGTAGTGGTAAGTACTGTACTGAAGTGAAAATACGATGTTGTACTTTTTACTCCACTACATTTGTCTGACAGTTTTAGTTACTACTGAGTACAATTTCTCATAGCCCTTCTTGTCCAGTAAAAATCATGTTTCTTCAAATTTGGTGATTTTGAATGTTTCTGACAAACTGAAGGATTAAGTCTCTGTTCACGGGTTGACAAAAATCTCCTACTTCTTAAGATAGTGTAAAATACAACCAACAAGCACTGTTGCTATTAGTGGGCACTGTGTAAGGATAGAATCAAAACTCATAGCGAGCATCTTCCCATGTCTGAGAAGGTATTAACTTGCCTTGTTAATCTGTGGTCGACCTCCAGCCATTCCTCCATTTTCCCATCAGCTGACAGTGGCCACCAAACAGCCAATGGCCTGACAGCTGCCTGACAGGCATCTCTGTGGTCTGTAACCATGGAGACAGCCTCACGATGGCTCTCATCATTCACTGAGTCCCACCAATAAAACTCTGGTTTATTAGAGTGTGGAAATGTCTTGTGTGGCTTTTTGACATGCTACCATAAACAGAAAGGAAAATTATTTAAAGTGGTACTGATACAAGGTTTAGGCAGGCTAAAAGAGGTGAACAGTATGGATCTAACCACTGGGCTAGTGGGTTAAATCAGCACTCATGTATAGTTGTAGAGCAGCAGCACAGTTAAAGTAACAAGCAAATATAAAAGTGCATATTTGCAGAAGCATTACATATAAGACTAGATTGGTTAAGTTTATAAAAGCAGTTTTCTTTTTGTATTTACAAGACGCATATGGTAGAACATAAATATAAGACCGATAAAACATGTTTCAACTGTCAGCTGGCATGCTGTAACAATGAAATGACTCACCCTGTCGATTCCTCTTGTTTTTTCTCTGCCTGTGTGCAGCTCTTTAAAATTCAACACTCTGAAATCAGCAGCCTGCCTACAGATTTCCTGCTAACACTGTTCAAGTTTGTTATCAGGCTGTGTTTCTAACCCTCTCAACCTCTTTGCTCCAGAGCAGCATTTTGTCTCTCCACTCTGCAATATGCTTCCAATTATGAATCTTGTGAATATGGGGGCGGTGAAGCATCCCTCTGATTTATCGTGCACTCGAGCACGGCCGTGTTCAGTGCATTTGCACAAGAAGCCCTCCTGCTGCAGAGCTCAAAGGTCAGACATACACAACACCTGACCTCTCGCGGACTCATGTGCACCGGGTCACTCTGGACCTGATTGACAGGCAGAGATGACGGCTCGACAGCGAAGGCCACAGGGTGAGAACATTTGGTGTGCAATGAGGAGCTAAGCGCTGCATTAGCCTCCAGCTGTGAGGAAACTTTATAACACAGAAACATGGGGGGGACAGAGAAAGTGAATAAAACAAAGCGATAACTGATGAGGAGAAATGGCCTCATACAGTCACTATCATTCGCCTGACAGCTAGCTGCTAAACATTACTCTTCTCATTTGTAACCATAAAGTACTTTGTGGTCTTCTCACATGGGATAGCGTGGGCCATCTATTTGCAGTCATCATCTAAATTCAAGTCCTGTGGACTGAAAACACATGCTCCAAAAGTGAGTCACAGAGCACAAGAGATCTCTCAAGACAGTGGTGATGCTCGGCCTGAGAAACGACCATCCCTACAGACTAATTTCCTGGCCTTTCCAGCTCACTTCCTGTTTCATACTGGGTCATGGGCACCACACTGTGCGTCACAAAGGCTGTCTGGTCGAGTCCGAGGCCACTGGTTCTGTGGGACTCAATAGCTGTGGGACAATTCAATCCTTTTATACCACAACAGCAAAGCTGTTACAGTGGGCTGCAGCATTACTTGGTTTACTGCATGCCCTGTGTATCAAACTGTGTCGTTGAGTATATTTAGATTCTCACGTTTTCACAATGGGTTTTGCGGTCACATCGCAGCAGATGTGAATAGTCTTCCCCCAGTATGGTTTGTGTTGAACGGTCCTCAGGGGCTTCTCGGGGCCCTTCAACTCCCCACCGGACCAAACACCTTTCACACTGGATAAACGCAGCACAAAGGAGAAATGTAAGTTTTGTGTTAGAAGGTGGGTTATTACAAGCAGGAAAAAGGACTCTCTAATTCCCCTGGGAGTCTAACCACTCATAAATCATCAAGCAATGAAAGTTTCCTCTCCAAACAGAGGGCTAAAACAAACTGAACACGGAGCCCCTCAACCCCACCTCTCCCCCATCCCTTGCTCTCTTCTCCCTTTTTCCTGATAGGAATTTTTATGAGGAAAGAAGAGATGTAGTGGGGCAAGACTACACTAGAGCAAAGAGGTAAATACTCACATCAATCCTTTGCTGTGACCCCAAACTACAAAACATCTAACATTATTTTAAGGGCTTTTACACAAGTTCCTCTAACAGCAAAAGAAAGAGTACAAAACCTTCCCATGTAACTGGTAACAAAATGACACAAAGGAGCGTTCTCGAATGTCTGTTGTTCAGTGTCTGTTCTTCCCTTAAGATCTGTTACTACAGAGAGGATCCAAGAGCTTTCACAAGGATGTTGTGGTGGCCACAATTAAGATGGAAAATGCTGACATAATCAAAGACGCTTTGAGACAAGTTTTACCACAAACTGTCAATTCACATAAACAGATTCAGAAGAATAAATCCTTTTATTTTGTTATGCTTCAGTAAAATGAAAGTGGCCTTTAATGTGTATGATATAATGCACAGAAATAAATCCTCACAGTTTGTCAACACACCTCATTTGTATCAGGTTGATTTTTGCCAGATTTTGAGTCTAAATTTGGTTCACGTCATCCCAGAGGGAGAAGCCATGGCAGCAGTAATACAAACTATCTTTTCCAGTACATGTCTGTTATGATGCCACCAGGAGGCTTGCACACCTCAGGCTTGTGTTAATACCACTGATGTGACCAGAGCGTGCTGGAGAGAGTTAACCACTAGGATCAGGAGCTGCTCGTGCTGACCACCAGTAACACTTAGCAGCTGTTAAATACTCAATGAGATCCTGAACTGAACCAATGCAGGCACTTCAAATGGGAGGTAAAGGAGGGGTGGGACTCTGACACACTGACTGCTACTGGTGCTTACTTTCTGATCATGAGGTCAAACACAAAATGTGCCTAAAATACCAAAAGCACACTGTTTTAATTTGAGGGTCCGGCCTTATAGCCATGTCAAATTTGCTTCAGTCAACACTTGGGAGTTTGTAGGATAAAAATCTCTGCCCTCTTGAGAGTCACTTCATTGGACTTAATGTTTACAGAGTCAGTGAAAGGGCACTATGTAACATATGCATGCAGATGGTGTTATGTTTTAATTGTATGGCAAGCAGCAACATTTATTTTCCATTTTTAATCTATAAAATTGAGAGAATGTACTTAAAAATCTTTATTTTTGAACATTAAAAAACAACTACATAATAACTACCTAAATAAATACCAAAATAATAACTAATTATGAATTAATACTTGCTGAAATCCTCAAGTTTACGTCAAAAGCGGTCTCTATACAAAGGTCCCGTCTTGTTGATACTTAGAAGAAGATATTTATTTACAAGTTGTAGGAATGTTACCGCCCTCATGTGGTGAATTAAATTATTGTTGGCTCTTACATTCAGTATTGGCTACTGAACACCATGATACAAACTGGGCAGAATTTATCATCTATCGTTTAACATTTCATATTTTAGACATGTGGGGGTTGTACACTGTCAATAAGCTTAACAGTTTAAGCAATCAGTTGTAAGAAATAAAAATATCAGGGTTTATTATCGTCATTGAGCGGATAACAGATATCATTTTAAAGTGGAAGTTATTAAATAAGAGCTGAAAAGAGGACACTACTGAAAAGTTATAGTATGTTTTTGAATAGTTCAAAAGAATATGTAGTCAGAAATTGTACAGGTTTTTGGATTTTTATGATTCAGTTTGGTTACGATTCACTTAACACCACTGGTTACTGTTTTGTGACCGTTCTTGATTGCCCTCGGCATATATGGAACAAGAAACAGAGCTGCAAATTTCTGTTTTTATTTGAGCTGACTGTAATGAGCTCCAGTATATGGTAATGATGCAGGGAAACTAAAAGAAGTCAGCTGGCTGTGTTCCGTTCACCTTGAGCTTAACAAGTATTCATATATACCCAAAGTCTGAAAGTGTGTTTTTTAATAAGCCTGTTAGGAAATTGTAATCACATGTTCTGTTGTGTAGATTGTTTGTAAGGCTTGAGTCAGTTTTATCTTGACTATTTTTTAAAATTGTGTCCAATTATTTATAAATAGGATAGAACAACAAACATAAATAAGATCCAAGAGAAACACAATGTAATGAATGTACATTATTGAGGACTCTACTTTAAAACTACAGTTATAGCCTAATTGTTATGTTTAAGGAGGTTGAGCAAGGGCAAAGAAAATTAACAGACAAATAAGCACTGCCATATAATATTAGAAACACTGGGCATCTCTGCACTTTATTTAACAGAATGTTTGCTGTGTCCACAGTCATGCCCATAAACCTACTACATAAAATGCAAATCATATTACTTTTTCTGGGTTTGTTGCAAGAGATGTTTATTTTCATTTACACTCTTGTCTGTCAGAGGCTACAGCATGGGTCAAGCCAAACAACAAGTTTAATAAGGTTCTTCCTCTTCAAAATAACACAGTTGGAATGACAAACTGCACCCTAAAGATGACACTCAATAAAGCAGATAAATTGATGCCCAAGTCTGGTTTCATCATACTGGTATGTCAGAGTCATCAACAGAGTTATAAAGTTAGTTTTAAGTTCAGTTAGTTTAAAGGTAGTTTTGCTCTAATAGTCTAATGTGAGTGTTACAGTTTTCATTATTTGTAAGGTTAAAATGTAAGCAGTAGTGCCAGGCTTTCCCAGAAATAATAACAGTGTTTCCATTCAATCAGTCACCTGCTGGCAAAAAACACAAAAACTGAGCTAACAAGTGGTTTGTGAACAATGTTAGGAATCAAACAATGAGAAGAGAAAGAATTATTACAGACCCCAGTAAGCCCTTGAAACGTTTTGTTCTGTTATTTCTTCACTCATTAGCAGTGCTGAGCAGCTTGAAGCTGCAGCCTCACTCTGCTGTGTTTTTAGTTTAAAAAGAGTCCTACTTTACCCAGAATGCATAGCAAACAAGTCCCATTTGAGATAGCCAAGAATAAGACAGCTTTTTGCAACGGTTACTGTTGAACTTAAGATGTCTTTTTGAAGACTTACTGACTTGTTAGCTCTAAGCCAGACTCAATGTGTGCCTTTGAGAAACCAACAGCAGAGGGAACTGAATAGAATTCAAGATGGAAAGAACACCTTCAGAGACACGAGTGAAAACAAGCTCCAACAGAACAGTGTGAGGCAGGTAAACTGTAAGCAGCCAGGACAAATGATGGAGGGCAACATGGAAAGAGCGAATGATTAACACCTGTTTTGCTTCACTGCAGGAGCCTCAGTCCAGATATGTCCGCCCCCCAGCTCAGCGGGCAGGCCTAATTGTGCCCTTCACTCTCACTATTACATTCCAGCCACTTTACACACCCGAAACTGTAGGTTTGTGTTTCCCAAGTGGGGAGAGAGCTGGGGAGGCAGAGCAGTAAACCTTGCTGAGTGCTGAGAGCATGTACCAGCCAGGTAACACAGGTTCTCCAGCCCTTTTTTTTTAACTCAATCTTTTGCCTGATGATGGTGCTCTTTGCTTAAGAATGGATGCCCCGATGTCCTCAGCATCTATAGGCCAGTGGAAGTGTGGTGGTACATTACAGAAGCTGATACAGCTGCATATTATACCCATGTTAAAATACTTCATACAACCCTCACAATTCAAAGATCAGGTACTCAATGACTGTTTTCATTATTGACTAATATGTCTATTATTTTTGTGAATAATTAATTATTCATTTAGTCCACAGAATCTCCAAATTGTGTCTTTTGCCAGACAGAAAGTCCTAAAGCCAAATATATTTAATTTACAATAGGCTACATAAAATTACAAGATGCAGAGGCTGTCA
The DNA here is from genome assembly GCA_031216445.1 of Lateolabrax maculatus. Classification (NCBI taxonomy): domain Eukaryota; kingdom Metazoa; phylum Chordata; class Actinopteri; order Acropomatiformes; family Lateolabracidae; genus Lateolabrax; species Lateolabrax maculatus. The sequence continues at coordinate 19,329,582 of CM062214.1, forward strand.
CCTTTAAAAGTTTGGCTTTTTTCCCTAATAAATAACTTAAATTATTAATTAGTTAACAAAATCCCTTGCATCTTGTGATAATGTTAATCAATTAATCGACTAATAAAAACAACAAAATAAACAAGTATCTAGCACTGGTCGTTTATTGCTTGTAGTGCCCAGATCCCTCAGCTCTATGGAGCTTTTATATCCTCTTGTAAATTGTTGTTTTGGTCATGACAGACAGGACTGCTGTATGGATGAGTCTGATCCACTCTCATCAGACAGTAGACAGCACTAATGTTAATGCAGAGTGAACACTGAACTTACATTCATCAGGTGGCCAGACACATGACTCTAGATGATTTGTGTTGTTCCATGTCTATTGAATGTGAATTTTAAGCATTTGTTAGCCTAAACAACTTTTCTAGGCTACAGCT